>CAUYUJ010016723.1:171399-178899 GCA_963575745.1 Prorocentrum cordatum | reverse complement strand
AGACGAGGAGGAGGAGGGGGGGGGGAGGGGGAGGAGGAGGAGGAGGAAAGGTGAGGAGGAGGAGGAGGGAGGAGGAGGAGGAAAAGGAGGAGGAGAGGAGAAAGAGGGGGGGAGAGGGGGAGGGGGGAGGAAGAAGAGGTCTTGGGACGGACCAGTCCTCTCCCATGCCGAGGGAGAAGGGGGGGGGATCCAGACTCCAGACCTCCTGAGGCTGGGCTGCTCGGCCCCGACCCGGGAGGCCGGGATCGACGCAGGATGCGGGTCGGGAACTTTTGCCTCGCGTGCCGCGGCGGGCGGCCCAGCGGCACGCCGTGCCCCGCGGGCGGGCGGGGCAGCGCCGTGTCGTTCGCCGCTCCGCGCGGCGGGGGGCTGGAAACAACCGCTCGGGGCGCGGCCGCTCGGACGCCCGGGGACCAGGAAGTGGGCAGCCTTAGGGCGGGCGTGTCCTCCTGCAGGCGGGCGTCAGACAAAATTATCCAGGCGAAGGACCCAACCATATGCAGTTGTGAGTACCGCAATTGTGAATATCTTCGTCGGTGGCGCTCCCTATGGGGCCACGAATCGTATGAGGGGTGTGCCGAAATATGGCGGGGTACGCAACGCAGAGGAGTACGACAAGTCCGATTACGAGAGAATGAACGCGGGTGAATCAGAGCGCAAATGAGTCTGAGTGTGAGTAGGTCTGCGTGCGAGTGAGTATATTTGCATGAATGCGATCATGGCTACGCCTGGTTCACATGTATACGTATGAATGTGAATGGCTCGAGCACGCCTGTCCGAACACTCGCGACATTGGGCGCGGCCGCCGCTGGCAGCTTCCGCGGGGACCCCGACGGAAGCGCCCGCGCGCCTCGACGCCCATATGGGCAGGCCCCTCGCGAGGATCGCGCCCGCTTTCGTCCCTTCTTTTCCGCCCTCTTTGCCCGCGCACTCCAAAAATCCAAGGCTGCGGGCGCAGCGCAGCGCGGAGTCCCCGCGACGCGCGCCGGTCGCCCCAGGCGAGGTCCCAGCGACGCGCGCGGGTCGTCCGCCGCGCGGAGCAGAGAGAGCTGGCTAGCTAACTGGCTGGCTGATAGCGGGCAAGGCTCTGACCGCTGGGCAGAGCGACGACGGGCGAACGAGGCGCCGGGCAAAACGCAGCACGGAGTTCCCGCGACGCGCGGCGGTCGCCCCGAGAGGGCCCCAGCGACGCGCGCGGGTCGACCGCGGCGCGAGGCCAAACAATTAGTCGGGCAGTCGAGAGCAGGCGCGGCTCGGGGGGGACGCTCCACAGGTCAGGCCTCGCGGATAAACTCAGTGAAGCCGAGCTCCCTGGCGAGGGCCGCCGCCTCCCTCCTGCGCCGCTTCGTGCGGGCCGCAAACTGCCCCAGCTGCTTCCGCGAGCCCTCCGGCGGCCCCGCCAGGAAGAACTCGACGCGCGGCGCCCGCGCGAGCAGGAGGTCCTCGCGGCGCGTGGCGCGCGAGAGCAGCACATAGAGCTCCAGCCAACAGTCGTCGTCCTATTTCTTGCCGTTCCCGACCTCGTGGCGGCCGCAGTCCAGGATCACGCCTGGGCGACGTCGGCCGAGGGAGCAGTGCGCCGGGCAGCCGACGGCCCAGGGCGAGAGTCCACAGGACCGAGGTCTGGCCGCGGACTGCTCGCGCCCGGGAGGTCTGGCCGTCCCCGGAGCGCCGTTCCCCCGCCCCGCCGCCTTCTCGCATGGTGCGCCCCTGGCACGCCACCGTGGCGATGACACTGCCGCGCGAGAACGGGAAGCCCGTCCGCGCGACCTTGGAGGCGCGGAAGGTGAACGGCCCCGACGCACGGGGCTCGATGAACACCAGCGGGCCCGCGGGGTCCCCCGTGAGGCTGTCGTCGTGGCGCTTCAGGTCGTCCACGAAGGGCGCGCTCGCGTACTTCTCCATGCGCACCCAGAACCCTAGCGGCAAGCGCTTCAGGTAGATCCTCCTCTCCCCCTCTCTCTCGGCTCTCTCGACGTCGCCCCGATCTCAAGGGTCCACGACGATGCGCACGATCTGCCCCTCGGCATCCTTGACGAGGCCGTTCTTGAGGTCGAGCGCTTCCAGGAGCCGGATCCGCATGCCCACGTGCACCGGGAACAGCCCGTGCATGCCACCTGTGTTCTTCGGGCTTGCACAGCTCATCATCTTGGCGGCGTCCTTGACGCTCATCGTCGGTGCAGACCTGTCGGCGGCCTGCACGAGGAAGAGGGGCTTCTTCAGGACGTCCGCGTCCCGCTGAGCACGCATGTTCATCCACCGGGCCACGGTGTCCCAGTAGGACCCGATCATGTGGCCGCTCTGGAACCTCTCCTCCCGGAGCCGGCGATCATCGGGTTTCAGCTGCATGGCGTTCCACGTGGCCCGGATGGCCGGAGGGACCTGCTTCCCCTGTTTGCGCAGGAACGCCATGAGATCTCGGAGCTTGGTGTCCTTGAATCGGTTGGACGCCTGGAGCTCGAAGCACAGCGGCGTGTTGCAGAAGAGCTTCATCACTACCTGGTCCCACGTGCCGAATTGGGTGTGCGGGACGCATGCGGGCGGTGGCACCGGGGCCTTCGGTGGAGCTCCCTATGGGGCCACGAAGCTCGTGAGGGGTGTGCCGAAATGCGTGTGCGGGACGCATGCGGGCGGTGGCACTGGGGCCTTCGGTGGAGCTCCCTGTGGGGCCACCAAACGTGTGAGGGGTGTGCCGAAGTGGGTGTGGGGGACGCATGCGGGCGGTGGCACTGGGGCCTTCGGTGGAGCTCCCTATGGGGCCACGAAACGTGTGCGGGGTGTGCCGAAGTGGGTGTGGGGGTGACGCATGCGGGCGGCGGCGCTGGGACTTCGGTGGAGCTCCCTGTGGGGCCACTACCGTGTGAGGGGTGTGCCGCAGTGGATGGGGGTGACGCATGCGGGCGGCGGCACCGGGGCCTTCGGTGGAGCTCCCTATGGGGCCACGAAACTCGTGAGGGGTGTGCCGAAGTGGCTGGGGGTGACGCATGCGGGCGGCGGCACTAGGGCCTTCGGTGGAGCTCCCTGTGGGGCCACGAAACGTGTTAGAGGTGTGCCGAAATGGGTGGGGGTGACGCATGCGGGCGGCACCACTGGGGCCTGCGGTGGAGCTCCATATGGGGCCACGAAACGTGTGCGGGGTGTGCCGAAGTGGGTGTGGGGGTGACGCATGCGGGCGGTGGCACTGGGGCCTTCGGTGGAGCTCCCTGTGGGGCCACGTAACGCTGTGCTGGGTGAGGGTTACGCATGCGGGGGGCACCACTGGGGCCTTCGGTGGGGCTCCCTGTGGGGCCACGAAACGCTGTGCTGGGTGGGGGTGACGCATGCGGGCGGCACCACTGGGGCCTTCGGTGGAGCTCCCTATGGGGCCACGAAACGCTGAGCTGGGTGGGGGTGAAGCATGCGGGCGGCACCACTGGGGCCTTCGGTGGAGCTCCCTATGGGGCCACGAAACGTGTGAGGGGTGTGCCGAAGTGGGTGGGGGTGACGCATGCGGGCGGCGGCACCAGGGCCTTCGGTGGAGCTCCCTATGGGGCCACGAGACGTGTTAGGGGTGTGCCGAAATGGGCGGGGGTGACGCATGCGGGCGGCACCACTGGGGCCTTCGGTGGAGCTCCATATGGGGCCACGAAACGTGTGAGGGGTGTGCCGAAGTGGGTGGGGGTGAAGCATGCGGGCGGCACCACTGGGGCCTTCGGTGGAGCTCCCTGTGGGGCCACGAAACGCTGCGCTGGGTGAGGGTTACGCATGCGGGCGGCACCACTGGGGCCTTCGGTGGAGCTCCCTGTGGGTTCACGAAACGCTGTGCTGGGTGGGGCTGACGCATGCGGGCGGCACCACTGGGGCCTTCGGTGGAGCTCCCTATGGGGCCACGAAGCGCTGAGCTGGGTGCGGGTGAAGCATGCGGGCGGCACCACTGGGGCCTTCGGTGGAGCTCCCTATGGGGCCGCGAAAGGTTGTGCTGGGTGGGGGTGGCGCATGCGGGGGGCACCACTGGGGCCTTCGGTGGGCTCCCTGTGGGGCCACGAAACGCTGTGCTGGGTGGGGGTGGCGCATGCGGGCGGCACCACTGGGGCCTTCGGTGGAGCTCCCTGTGGGGCCACGAAACGCTGTGCTGGGTGAGGGTTGCGCATGCGGGCGGCGCCACTGGGGCCTGCAGTGGAGCTCCCTATGGGGCCACGAAGCGCTGTGCTGGGTGGAGGTGACGCATGCGGGCGGCACCACTGGGGCCTTCGGCGGAGGTCCCTATGGGGCCACGAAGCGCTGTGCTGGGTGGGGGTGACGCATGCGGGCGGCACCACTGGGGCCTTCGGTGGAGCTCCCTATGGGGCCACGCAACGCTGTGCTGGGTGGGGGTAACGGATGCGGGCGGCACCACTGGGGCCTTCGGTGGAGCTCCCTGTGGGGCCACGAAACGCTGTGCTGGGTGGGGGTGACGCATGCGGGTGGCACCACTGGGGCCTTCGGTGGCGGTGGAGCTCCCCTATGGGGCCACGAAAGGCTGTGCTGGGTGGGGGGTGACGCATGCGGGCGGCACCACTGGGGCCTTCGGTGGGGCCCCCTGTGGGGCCACGAAACGCTGAGCTGGGTGAGGGTTACGCATGCGGGCGTGCACCACTGGGGCCTCGGTGGAGCTCCCCATGGGGCCACGAAACGCGCTGTGCTGGGTGGGGGTGACGGATGCGGGCGGCACCACTGGGGCCTTCGGTGGAGCTCCCTGTGGGGCCACGAAACGCTGTGCTGGGTGGGGGTGACGCATGCGGGCGGCACCACTGGGGCCTTCGGTGGAGCTCCCTGTGGGGCCACGAAACGCTGTGCTGGTGGGGGTGACGCATGCGGGCGGCACCACTGGGGCCTTCGGTGGAGCTCCCTGTGGGGCCACGAAACGCTGTGCTGGGTCGGGGTGACGCATGCGGGCGGCACCACTGGGGCCTTCGGTGGAGCTCCCTATGGGGCCACGAAACGCTGTGCTGGGTGGGGGTGACGCATGCGGGCGGCCCCACTGGGGCCTTCGGTGGAGCTCACTGTGGGGCTACGAAACGTGTGAGGGGTGTGCCGAAATCGGTGATGATGATGGGGGTGATGACGACCATGATGATGATGATGATGATGATGATGATGATGATGCTGATGATGATGATGATGATGATGATGAAAATGATGATGATGATGATGATGATGATGATGACGATGATGATGATGACGATGATGGGAGGAGAGAGGAGGGCAGCGGGAGGTGATGAGACGCGGGGCGCTGTCTCTTCAAAACGAGGACCCAACACCACATGATGGTTGGGGAAAATTATCCTGGCGAAGGACCCAACCATATGCAATTGTGAATACTGCAATGGTGAATATCTTCTCGGTGGAGCCCCCTACGGGGCCACGAAACGTACGAGGGGTGTGCCGAAATGGGTGTGCGGGACGCACGCGGGCACACCCACTGGGGCCTTCGGTGGAGCTCCCTATGGGGCCACGAAACGTGTGAGGGGTGTGCCGACATGGGTGTGCGGGACGCATGCGGGCACACCCACTGTGACCTTCGGCGGAGCTCCCTATGGGGCCACGGAACGCGTGAGGGGCGTGCCGAAATGGGTGTGGCTGGCGCATGCGGGCGCGGGCACTGGGGCCTTCGGCGGAGTTCTGTATGGGGCCACGAAACGTGTGAGGGGTGTGCCGGAATGGGCGTGGCTGACGCATGCGGGCGCGAGCACTGGGGCCTTCGGTGGAGCTCCCTATGGAGCCACGAAACGTGTGAGGGGTGCGCCGAAATGGGTGTGGCTGACGCATGCGGGCGCGGGCACTGGACCCTTCGGTGGAGCTCCCTATGGAGCCACGAAGCGTGTGAGGGGTGTGCCGAAATGGGTGTGGGTGACGCATGCGGGCGCTGGCACTGGGGCCTTCGGTGGAGCTCCCTATGGGGCCACGAAACGCGTGAGGGGCGTGCCGAGATGGGCGTGGGTGACGCATGTGGGCGCGGGCACTGGGGCCTTCGGTGGAGCTCCCTATGGAGCCACGAAGCGTGTGAGGGGTGTGCCGAAATGGGCGTGGTGACGCATGCGGGCGCGGGCACTGGGGCCTTCGGTGGAGCTCCCTATGGAGCCACGAAACGCGTGAGGGGTGTGCCGAGATGGGTGTGGGTGACGCATGCGGGCGCGGGCACTGGGGCCTTCGGCGGAGCTCCCTATGGAGCCACGAAACGTGTGAGGGGTGTGCCGAAATGGGTGTGGCTGACGCATGCGGGCGCGGGCACTGGGGCCTTCGGTGGAGCTCCCTATGGAGCCACGAAACGTGGGGGGGTGTGCCGAAATGGGTGTGGGGACGCATGTGGGGCCACGAAACGTGTGAGGGGTGTGCCGAATTGGGTGTGCGTGACGCATGCGGGCGCGGGCACTGGGGCCTTCGGCTGAGCTCCCTATGGAGCCACGAAACGTGTGAGGGCGTTGTTTTTTTTTTTCTGCCGAAAATGGGTGCTGCGGGACGCGCGGGCGCGGGCACTGGGGCCTTGGTGGAGCTCCCGATGGGGGCCACGAAACGTGTGAGGGGTGTGCCGACATGGGCGTGGGTGACGCATGCGGGCGCGGGCACTGGGGCCTTCGGTGGAGCTCCCTATGGAGCCACGAAACGTGTGAGGGGTGTGCCGAAATGGGTGTGGGTGACGCATGCGGGCGCGGGCACTGGGGCCTTCGGTGGAGCTCCCTATGGAGCCACGAAACGTGTGAGGGGTGTGCCGAATGGGTGTGGCTGACGCATGCGGGCGCTGGCACTGGGGCCTCCGTGGAGCTCCCTATGGAGCCACGAAACGTGTGAGGGGTGCGCCGAAATGGGTGTGGGTGACGCATGCGGGCGCGGGCACTGGGGCCTTCGGTGGAGCCCCCTATGGAGCCACGAAACGTATGAGGGGTGTGCCGAAATGGGCGTGGCTGACCGCGGGCACGAAGGAGGAGGGGGAAGAGGAGGAAAGGAGAGGAGAGGAGAGGAGAGGAACGCGGGGCACCGCCTCTTCAAAACGAGGACCCAACACCACAGGATGGTTGGGAATAAGAAGTACCCCACGAGTATGCAAAGGTATGCAATTAGCCTGACGAAGGACCCAACCATGTGCAGGTGTGAATACCGCAGTTGGCACTACCAATTTCGGTGGGGCTCCCTATAGGGCCAAGAAGCGTGTGAAGGGGATGGGCGTGCAGGGCGCATGCGGGCGGCAGCACTGGGGCCTTCGGTGGAGCTCCCTATGGAGCCACGAAACGTGTGAGGGAGTTGACGAAATGGGTGTGGCTGACGCATGCGGGCGCGGGCACTGGGGCCTTCGGTGGAGCTCCCTATGAGACCACGAAACGTTTCAGGGGTGTGCCGAAATGGGTGTGGCTGACGCATGCGGGCGCGGGCACTGGGGCCTTCGGTGGAGCTCCCTATGGGGCCACGAAGCGTGTGAGGGGTGTGCCGAAATGAATGTGGGTGACGCATGCGGGCGCGGGCACTGGGGCCTTCGGTGGAGCTCCC
>CAUYUJ010016723.1:160060-171299 GCA_963575745.1 Prorocentrum cordatum | reverse complement strand
GTCCAGCGCCGATCCAAGAAATCCACGCGGACCTCTGAAACTGTATGTTAATGTAGTTGTTTCTTCCTCAAGTCTTGGAAGCAGGGCGCGACCTCACCGATACGCGATTCTATGGACACGTTTCGCGCGGGGCATCCGCGTAGAGCCGTCCAGTATTCTTGGGGTCGCGGCCAGTGAATCCTGGCCGCGAGGCCGTGGCGAGGTGCCTTCTCTCCACGAGGGTAGCAGAGAGACTCGCAACGCAAGGTCGAACGAGATAGGCGAGCCTCCCCCCGTCGTCTTCTTTCCAGTTCCCATCTTCTCTTCGCCCTGTCTTCCTTGTCCTGCGCGTGGCTCGGCAGGCAATGTCTGTTCCACGCGGGAGATCTCTTCCTCTCCGTTCGCAGCAGCGGCCCCTCCCTGTGGGATGTGTTAGTAAATCTATCAGGCCGTGTGAGTGCGCGACGGAGCATGATGGAGCGGTTACTCGTTGAAACAACCGCGTTGCGAGGGCCACAGCAGAATGATAGCCTCGCCAGCCCTGCAAGCATCGCGTACAGGTCTGACGGCGTGGCTCGCGTGGTTGTTTGAATGTGCAGGTTCGGTCAGGGTACGACGCTCGCGCAGGAGGTCCGCCGATGATACCCCGGGAGTTTCCTATTGAACCACCTCTTACGCTTCCATTATGTCGTTTGTGCTTCTTGCAGTCTTGATTGAATGCAGAATTTGTGCACCATCGGGGACGCTTGTTCCAAGGTGGTTGGAAAGTTTACTCACCCTCGCAGTGGGGATATGATGCACAGTGTAGCCGCACCGAGTCAGGCTTCCCTGGCCTATGGCGGAACACGTTAACACGTTATACAGTGCTTGGCCCGCTGACAAGTTGACACGCGCTGTTCGTCGCTAGCTGTCCTGGGAACCTAGCGGCGCACTATCGTCCAAGGATCTGGCTGTTAACACAATCAGTAACGACCGTGAGGAAGGGAAGGAGGAAGGGAAGGAGCGCACAATAAGGAGGAGCAGGAGGAGGAGGAAGAGACGGATGATCTCAAGGTGGAGGGGGAGGGGACTCTCCGCCCTCGCGAATTCCACTGTTTACCATTTTCTTCGCCGCTCTTTGCCACCCGGAGGAGGTGGATGAGGAGTAGGAGGAGGACGAGGAACAGCAGGAGGAAGACGAACATAATGATCATGATCATGATGACGATGATGATGATGATGCTGATGCTGATACTGATGCTGCGGATGATGATGATAATGATGATATTGGTGGTGAGGATGATGGTGATGATGATGATGATGCTGGTGATTCTGATTGGGGTGATGATGGTGGGGGTGGTGGTGATGGTGATCGTGATGGGGATAATGATGAGGAGGAGGACAACGACGATGATGTTCATATTCAGGAGGAGGGGGAGGAGGAGGAGGTAGAATTCTTTACACTTCGCGTATCCCCACCAGCCCATCTCACAGCAGCAACCCCTGTTCCTCCTTCCTCCCGCCTCCTTGTACATCCTCCTTGTGGGGGGAGCGGGAGAAGGACGAGGCGGAGGAGGAGGGAGAGAAAGCGCTCCTCGTGATTTGAGTCGTTTGGGGTTTCTCGTCCTGGTGTGAGTCGTTCGGGCCCTTCTTCCTTGTGTGAGTCGTTCGGGCTCTTCGTGGTGTGAGTCGTTCGGGCTCGTCGTCCTGGTGTGAGTCGTTCGGGCTCCTCGTGGTGTGAGTTGTTCGGGCCCCTCATCCTGGTGTGAGTCGTTCGGGCCCCTCCTCCTGGTGTGACTCGTTCGGGCTCCTCGTGGTGTGAGTCGTTCGGGGCCCGCGTCGTGGTGTGAGTCGTTCGGGCTCCTCGTGGTGTGAGTCGTCGGGCGCCTCGTCCTGGTGTGAGTCGTTCGGGCCCCTCCTTGTGGTGTGAGTCGTTCGGGCTCTTCGTGGTGTGAGTCGTTAGGGCCCCTCGTCCTGGTGTGAGTCGTTCGGGCTCCTCGTGGGGCTCTTGGGGCCTCTTGGGGGCCTCTTGGGGGCCTCTTGGGGGCCTCTTGGGGGCCTCTTGGGGCCTCTTGGGGGCCTCTTGGGGGCCTCTTGGGGGCCTCTTGGGGGCCTCTTGGGGCCTCTTGGGGGCCTCTTGGGGGCCTCTTGGCGGCCTCTTGGGAGGCTCCTGGGGGCCTCTTGGGGCCATCTTGGGGCCTCTTGCGACCTCCTCTGAAGCGCAAAGGAGCGCTGCCCCCTGAGAAGGACAAAATGAGGCCAAAGCTTTCGTAAACTCAATGATTTTGCTATGAAGGCAGATGAGCGCGGCCACCTCAGGAGGCCAAAATGGGGCCAAAACCTTCGTAAAATCAATGTCTTTGGCTTCACAGAAGAGGAGAGGGGCCAAACTCCCTCCCCCCGTCGGGGCCAGAATCCTCGTGAGGGTCGTCGTTTTTTAGCCCTCCCAGGAGTCGACAACGACCCCCCTGCCACCACCCGGGAGTCCCTGTCCAGGTCCAGGGGGAGGGGGTAGGGGGAGGGGTAAACCCCTCCCCGAAGGGGAAGAAGGGGGTTGAGAACAGAGCGGGCTCTCTAAACCTCTCACGCCCAAAGGGCTGGTGGGATTAGCCTGACGAAGGACCCAACCATGCGCAGGTGTGAAAACCGCAGTTGACACTACAAATTTCGGTGGTGCTCCCTATAGGGCCAAGAAGCGTGTGAAGGGGATGGCGTGTTGCGGACGCATTGCGGGCGGCAGCAACTGGGGCCTTCGGTGGAGCTCCCTATGGGGCCACGAAAAACGGTTTTGAGGGAGTTGACGAAAATGGGTCGGGTGGCTGACGCATGCGGGCGCGGGCACTGGGGCCTTCGGTGGAGCCCCCTATGGGACCACGAAACGTTTGAGGGGTGGCCGAAAGAGTGTGGCTGGTACGCATGCGGGCTGCCTGCCACTGGGGGCCTTTCGGTGGGAGGCAGAGCTTCCCTAAGGGGCCCACGAAAAGGGTGTGAGGGTGAGGGTTGTGCCGAAATGGGTGTGGGTGACGCATGCGGGCGCGGGCACTGGGGCCTTCGGTGGAGCTCCCTATGGAGCCACGAAACGTGTGAGGGGTGTGCCGAAATGGGTTTTGGTGACGCATGCGGGCGCGGGCACTGGGGCCTTCGGTGGAGCTCCCTATGGAGCCACGAAACGTGTGAGGGGTGCACTGTGCCCGAAATTGGTGTGGTTGGACCGCATTTGGTGGTGGGCGCGGGCACTGGGGCCTTCGGTGGAGCTCCCTATGGAGCCACGAAGCGTGTGAGGGGTGTGCCGAAATGGGTGTGGGTGACGCATGGGGGCGCGGGCACTGGGGCCTTCGGTGGAGCTCCCTATGGAGCCACGAAGCGTGTGAGGGGTGTGCCGAAATGGGTGTGGCTGGCGCATGCGGGCGCGGGCACTGGGGCCTTCGGTGGAGCTCCCTATGGAGCCACGAAGCGTGTGAGGGGTGTGCCGAAATGGGTGTGGATGACGCATGCGGGCGCGGGCACTGGGGCCTTCGGTGGAGCTCCCTATGGAGCCACGAAACGTGTGAGGGGTGTGCCGAAATGGGTGTGGGTGACGCAGGCGGGCGCGGGCACTGGGGCCTTCGGTGGAGCTCCCTATGGAGCCACGAAACGTGTGAGGGGTGTGCCGAAATGCGTGTGGCTGACGCATGCGGGCGCGGGCATTGGGGCCTTCGGTGGGGTTCCCTATGGAGCCACGAAACGTGTGAGGGGTGTGCCGAAATGGGTGTGGCTGACGCATGCGGGCGCGGGCACTGGGGCCTTCGGTGGAGCTCCCTATGGAGCCACGAAACGTGTGAGGGAGTTGACGAAATGGATGTGGCTGACGCATGCGGGCGCGGGCACTGGGGCCTTCGGTTGAGCTCCCTATGGTGCCACGAAACGTGAGAGGGGTGTGCCGAATTGGGTGTGCGGGGGGCGAACGCATGCGGTGCCCGGGCACTGGGGCCTTCGGTGGAGCTCCCACTATAATGGAGCCACGAAGCGTGTGAGGGGTGTGCCGAAATGGGTGTGGGGTGACGCATGCGGGCGCGGGCAATGGGGCCTTCGGTGGAGCTCCCTATGGTGCCACGAAACGTGTGAGGGGTGTGCCGAAATGGGTGTGGGTGACGCATGCGGGCGCGGGCACTGGGGCCTTCGGCGGAGCTCCCTATGGAGCCACGAAAAGTGTGAGGGGTGTGCCGAAATGGGTGTGGGTGACGCATGCGGGCGCGGGCACTGGGGCCTTCGGCGGAGCTCCCTATGGAGCCACGAAGCGTGTGAGGGGTGTGCCGAAATGGGTGTGGGTGACGCATGCGGGCGCGGGCACTGGGGCCTTCGGTGGAGCTCCCTATGGAGCCACGAAACGTGTGAGGGGTGTGCCGAATTGGGTGTGGCTGACGCATGCGGGCGCGGGCACTGGGGCCTTCGGTGGAGCTCCCGATGGAGCCACGAATCGTGTGAGGGGTGTGCCGAAATGGGTGTGGCTGACGCATGCGGGCGCGGGCACTGGGGCCTTCGGTGGAGCTCCCTATGGAGCCACGAAACGTGTGAGGGGTGTGGGTGACGCATGCGGGCGCGGGCACTGGGGCCTTCGGTGGAGCTCCCTATGGAGCCACGAAACGTGTGAGGGGTGTGCCGAAATGGGTGTGGGTGACGCATGCGGGCGCGGGCACTGGGGCCTTCGGTGGAGCTCCCTATGGAGCCACGAAACGTGTGAGGGGTGTGCCGAAATGGGTGTGGGTGACGCATGCGGGCGCGGGCACTGGGGCCTTCGGTGGAGCTCCCTATGGAGCCACGAAACGTGTGAGGGGTGTGCCGAAATGGGTGTGGGTGACGCATGCGGGCGCGGGCACTGGGGCCTTCGGTGGAGCTCCCTATGGAGCCACGAAACGTGTGAGGGATTGCTGCTTTTCTTTTTCCCTTACCGGCCCCCCTCCTGGAGCTCCCCTTCCTTCTGTGTGGGGTATGCCGAATGGGTGTGGGTGACGCATGCGGGCGCGGGCACTGGGGCCTCGGAGCTCCCTATGGTGGTGCCGAAACCGCATGCGATGGGCCTTCGGTGTATGAGCCACGAAACGTGTGAGGGGTGTGCCGAAATGGTGTGGCTGACGCATGCGGGCGCGGGCACTGGGGCCTTCGGTGGAGCTCCCTATGGAGCCACGAAGCGTGTGAGGGGTGTGCCGAAATGGGTGTGGGTGACGCATGCGGGCGCGGGCACTGGGGCCTTCGGTGGAGCTCCCTATGGAGCCACGAAACGTGTGAGGGGTGTGCCGAAATGGGTGTGGGTGACGCATGCGGGCGCGGGCACTGGGGCCTTCGGTGGAGCTCCCTATGGAGCCACGAAGCGGTGTACTGGGTGGGTGAAGAGGAGAGGAGGAGAGGAGGGGAGGAGAGGAGGAGAGGAGAGGAGAGGAGAGGAGAGGAGAGGAGAGGAGAGGAGAGGAGAGGAGAGGAGAGGAGAGGAGAGGAGAGGAGAGGAACGCGGGGCACCGTCTCTTCAAAACGAGGACCCAACACCACAGGATGGTTGGGAAAAACACATTCGAAATCGTCCCCATCCTGTTTTGACTACTTTTTGGACTACTCCTGCTGTAGAGGGGCACGCCCGACTTCACGCTCGGGGGCCAGGAAGTGGATACAGGCGGCCCGTATCACAAGGATGCGCGATGCGGATGCAAGGGTCTTGGACGCCCATGTCGAAGCTGTTCGAGCGGGGCGCGGCCAGCGGAAAGCGGCGGAGAATGGGCCGAGGACGCAAGGATGCAAGGGCACCCTCTGGAAAGTTGCCCATCCCTGCTACGCGGGCTGACTGTAGCGTGCCGTGCTGGAGCACGGCGGGCCAGTACTGGCGGCGCGACACGCGGAGCCAGAGCTCCCGATCGCACATGTTCCGTTTCACGACAATGCCCGAAAGCTGTCCGCCCGCCCTCCCCTTCCTGATCACCGCTGGGCGCCTCAGGACCCGCCGCTCGTCGGCGCGGGGAGAAAATCGGGCTCCACAGAGAGCCGCAGCAGCAACGCAACGCAACTCTCCGACACCACCTGCTTAGGGGAACGAAAAATGTCCTAAACATAAAACCTCGGAGGTCCGCGCCGATTTCTCGGATCGGCGCTGGACCCCCCTCCCTGGCGCGGGGAGCGCGCCAGGGGCGGCGCTGGAGGCGCCGCGAGGGGGTCCAGCGCGGATCCGAGAAATCCGCGCGGACCTCCGAGTTTTAATGTTTATGTCATTGTTCGTTCCCCTACTGCTGGGACCCAGTGTGGGAGGCCTGGGTCGACGAAGGATCTTGGCTCCATCTTGCGAAACCGCCCCCAAACTGTCCCCGACCTCCTCTTGCCGAGTCGTCTTTTGACGGTCCCGAGGCCCGGCGAGGGCCCCCAGGGCCTCCTCCTCCTCCTCCTCCTCCTCCTCCTCCTCCTCCCTCCTCCTCCTCCTCCTCCTCCTCCTCCTCCTCCTCCCCCTCCCCCTCCTCGGCTACCCTTGGGCGCCTCGGGACCAGCCGCTCGGCCCGTCGTCCAGGATGAGCACGGGCCCCACGCGGTGGATCATGACCGAGACGGGGCCCTGGCAGCTAAGGGGGGGGGGCCTCGTCAGCGCCACGTGGAGCGGCGGGAGCGTGGTGTGCGGCAGATGCGCTTGCCATGCCGTCTGAGCTGCGACATTTGCCCCGCTGCCCCCCCCGACCTGCCGGAGGAGCCGCCGTTGGCGGTCTGGGGAGGAGGAGGAGGAGGCGGAGGAGGAGGAGGAGGAGGAGGAGGAGAAGGCGGAGGAGGAGGAGGAGGAGGAGGAGGCGGAGGAGGAGGAGGAGGAGGAGGCGGAGGTGGAGGCGGAGGCGGAGGAGGAGGCGGAGGAGGAGGATGCGGAGGAGGCGGAGGAGGAAGAGGAGGAGGAGGAGGAGGAGCTTGCCTTGTAGCCATGGCCCGCGCCTCCAGTCCGAGGGCGTGTGTGGAGCGCAGTCCGAACGCACAGTGGAGGCCAGTCCACAAGAAACGTTCCACAAGAAGCCCGATCCTGAGACCCAGGACGTCCGCGGATTTGGGTGTGGGAACGTCACACTCTCCATAGCAAAGGCATCGAAACCTAAGAAACCCCGGGCGCCCTGGAGGCAAGCAAGGTTTTTTTGGGCATGGGTCTCCACTGTAGCAACACTCCGTGTGCTTGTCGTGCATCTCGCACCACACGTCCATATTTCTTCTTGTCGACGCAAAGGGCAGGGGGAGGCCGAGCATCGCTGCCACTGCAGCGCGAGATCTCACATACATTAGAGGAGTAGTGCGACCAAGCGAGCAGCAAACGCAAATAGCTGTGTCTCGTCTGGGTCGCTGGGTGCGCTCCTGGCGGCCTCGACGGCGACGAGACGACGACGACGACGACGACGAACCGGGAACATCATTTTAATCGTCCACTTCCCGTTTGGGCGCTGCGATATCGCAGCGCTCCTCCCTGGGGTATTTCTTAACCGCTTGGTCGCCTTAGCTGTAGATGTGCATGCATGCATGCATGCAGGCATGAGCGTATATGTCGCGTGTATATTTGTTGAGGGAACCGTAGCCACCGAGGCCCGAATCTAGCAGACATCAGACACGTCCCGGAGCGGGGCGGACACGAGCTGCGCAATCGAGAGCTCGCTGGCTTCGTCGAGGCCAGCTCCTCGAGGGGTGGGGAGGAGAACATGTTATGCTCGAGGGAGACAAGAACGGGAGGGGAGGAGGCAAGTTGTTTCGGGTGCTGCCTGAGGTGCCCCTGGCCCAGGGTGTCCCCAGGATCTCCGAGAAGGCCCCCATGGCCTCCAGAGCACCCACCACGAGGCCCGCGGGGCCCCAGGGCCCCCAAGACGGGGCGAAAAGCCGGGGAGGCCTTTAGCCACGAGTACCCTCTGCAAACTTCAGTCCCCCCTCCTCCCTTCTCCCCCGTCCTCCCCATGTGCTCCCTCTGCCCCCCTCCTCCTCCTCCTCCTTCCGCCCCCCTCTCTTAGTGTACTCTCTTCTCCCCCGTCCGACGGGGGAGGAGGAAGCAGAGAAAGAAAACACGGCATGGGCACAAACTTTCGGAGAACCCGCGCGGCGTTCTCGGGTCGGTCCCGGAGCCCCCCGAGCGGCGCCTCCAGCGCCGCCCCCCCAGCGCGCTCCGCGCGCGAAAGGTGGTGGTCCAGCGCCGCCCCAAGACACATGCGCGCGGATCTGTACGAATGTTTGTTGATGTAGTTGCTCATAATGTGATTATTCTTCTCCTTCGAGGGAGGCGCCAAGGGAGGCAGGAGCAGGGGGGGAGGGCGAGGAGGGGCGGTGGAGAATGGAGCGGGAGGGCGTGGGTAACGAGGGGTGAGGAGGAGCCAGATGCAGGTGAGAAGGATGTGCACGGTGACCCTTTCTGGGAGCAGCAGCACTACATGCATGCAGGTACGCAGACAGGGTGCAGGCGCGAGAGGCCCGATATTTCAGGGAGAGAGCGTGCCACCGCTAAGACCTCAGAAGTCCTCGCGCCTTGTCAAGCACGTCCTTCCTGATCTTCGGATAATTCTCCGAGATCTTTAAGACCTGCTGGCAGATGTTGATTGCCGGCACGTACCGCTTCGCCTTCAAGTAGTTGAAGGCCAGCCGGTACCCGACGGATGGCGAAGATTCGTTGCAGAACTCCCACGCCTTCTCGTAATGTATCGCTGCGTCCTTGTATGCCTGCTCTTTCTCGTAGATTAGGCCTAACTGTTCCCAAGCCTTTCCGCAAGATCTGTTGTGATCTTTGGCGAGGTGGCACAGAGAGGAGGCTAGATCATACTTGGACGACTGGATGTAGATCTCCGCGAGTAGCAACCACGCTCTCTCGAAGTCGTCCATGAACTCTGCGCTGTAGCCCTTCTTCGCGAGGTCCGCGATGCGCTTCAGCTGGTTCCTGGCCTTTGTGACCTGCTTCTGGATGATGAGCCCCTGGGACATCGCCAGCAGGGCGGGGACGTAGTCCTTCTTGTCCGTGTAGATGTCCATCAGCTGGTTGAGGGCGCGCTCCACGTTGGCCTTCTGCTTTGTGAACATGAGGCTCTGGCACTGGTACACCTTCATCTCTCCTCCTTCTCCTCCTGCTCCTCCTCCTCCTCCCTTTCCTCCCTTGCCTCCTCCTCCTCCTCCTCCTCCTCCTCCTCCTCCTCCTCCCGCCCTCGGCGCTGGCCCGTGGCCGCCCTGCGGGCCCAAGGGTGCGCAGGAGCACCCCAGCAGACCACCTCCAGAGGGCAGCCGAGCACCAACAACGACGAGCTCTGCCACCACCTGCCCTCGGGGCAACGACTTGGCCTCGGGGAAGCGTGCTGGGTCGCTCCTGGGCGCTCGAAGCCTTCTGGTGGCCTCTGGACCATGCCTCCTCACTCTCCTGTTCCTGTTCCTCCTGCTCATCCCCCTTCTACTCCTCCTCCTCCACCGCTTCGTGCTCCTCCTCATCATCAGATCATCAGATCATCATCAGCATCAAAATCTTCAGTATCATCAGCATCGTCGTCATCGTCATCGTCATCATCACCACCATCATCGTCGTCGTCTCCGTCGTCGTCGTCGTCCTGCTCACCATCATTACCAAGCATGCTTGTCATCATCTCCAGCGTCTTCATTAGCTTCATACTCATAATCATTATCACCACCATCATCCTGATCATCATCCACATCACCGTCAGCACCATACTCAATATCATCATCAGCAGCATCATCATCAGAAGCAACATCATCAGCATCCGCATCATAATCCCCATCGGCATCATCACCATCATCAGCATCATGATCATCGTCATTATTCTAATCCTTATC
The DNA here is from genome assembly GCA_963575745.1 of Prorocentrum cordatum. NCBI lineage: Eukaryota > Dinophyceae > Prorocentrales > Prorocentraceae > Prorocentrum > Prorocentrum cordatum. The sequence continues at coordinate 161,549 of CAUYUJ010016723.1, read as the reverse complement.
CCCATCCTCATCCTGATCCTCAACGCCATCGCCATCGCCATAGCCATCACCATCCTCCTCATTATCACCAGCAGCATCATCATCACCACAATCACCATTACCACCATCATCATCATCATCATCATCATCATCATCAGCAGCAGCAGCATCATCAGTATCAGCATCGCCATCATCATCACCATGATCAGCATCATCATGATCATCTTTATCGGCATCATCATCAGCAGCAGCACCGTCATCATCATCATCAGCAGCAGCAGCATAATCACCATCATGATTATCAAAACCATCATTAGTACCATCACAATCATCATCATCATCATCATCATCATCATCATCATCATCACCATCATCATCATCATCATCATCATCATCATCATCATCATCATCATCATCATCATCATCATCATCATCATCATCATCGCCGTCGCCATCCCCTTCAACATTATCCTCCTCATCGTCAGTACCATCATAAAAAGCATCACATCACCATCATCAGCATTACCATCCATCATCATCATCATCAGCATCATCATCATCAGCATCATCATCACCATCAGCAGCATCATCATCAACGCCAACACCACTACCACAACCACCACCATCATCAGCATCATCAGCATCATCATCACCTTTTTCTTTATCATCATCATCATCATCATCATCATCACCATCATCATCATCATCATCATCATCATCATCATCATCATCACCATCCTCCTCATCATCATCATCATCATCATCATCATCATCATCATCATCATCATCATCGCATCGTCGTCGTCGTCGTCGTCGTCGTCGTCGTCGTCCTTCCCATCTCCAATTCTCATCCGCCTGGTCCTCCTCCTCCCCCCGCTGACCTTGAGTCGGGGGTTCCAGGCCTGCTTCTGGGCCAGGCTGAGCTCCTTGATGAGGGTGTCCACCTCCTTCAGGTGCTCCATGGACACCTCCGAGGCGTTGTCGAGCGCCTCGGGTGGGGGGGGGGGGAGGGTGAGGCGAGGGAGGAGCAGGAATGCGACCTCGAGGCGCCACGGGACGCCACCGATGCAGTGCTCTCTCCGCACGCCCAGAGGTCCAGGGCCCGCCTCTGGTGCCCCACGGGGCCATCAACAGAGGCAACTCTTTCTTATCGTGGCGATGTCAATCGCGCACCGCGCCGGTAGCCTAAGCGGGGTCACTGCTGGGCGAATTGCGCCACACATCGCCGCGCCGCTTGCTCGGAACGCACCCAAGTGGGCAGAGCTGGCACCGCGGCAAACCCACGGCAAGCCCTGCGTCCGAGGAGGAGTTTGCCCTGGTGGCCGAGGCGCTCTCCCCACATAATTAGTAAGTCCGCGCGTCGGAACAAACGGCGCGGCGGCACGTGTTTCAGCGCGGAACAGAAGAGGGCGGCCGCGCACTCGACGGAAGCATGCGGCAACGAGGAGACCATCCTATGGGGGCCGAGGGCCAAGGCGTTTGGAGGGGGGTCCACGCCGTGGATCACGCC
>CAUYUJ010016723.1:145060-155060 GCA_963575745.1 Prorocentrum cordatum | reverse complement strand
CGAGGCAGTTCGCTCAAAGGAAATGAACCGCTGTGGGGGCCCATGAAGAACGAGCTTGCACGTAGGGTTAATTCCGACATAGTTGATGGCTCCTGGTTTACACTGGTTTCCTCCTCCTCCCCCTCCTCCTCCTCCTCATGTCGTTTCCTCCTCCTCCTCATCCTCCTCCTCCTGCTCCTCCTCCTCCTCCTCCTACACCTCCTCCCTTTCCTCCTCCTCCTCCTCGTCCTCCTCCTCCTTTTCCTCCTCCTCCTCCTCCGCGCCTCCTCCTTCACGCCTCCTCCTTCTTCTCCTTCTCATCCGCCTCCCCCTCATCATCACCATCATCATCCTTATCCTCCTCCACCTCCTCATCATCATGATCATACTCCTGCACAACACTATATTCTAGTGAAGAGAGTGCCACTGCCAGCCCCCCACTGCCCCGCCCCCCCCCAAAAAAAGATTGAGGCGAGTTCAAACGAGAAAGCACAGCAGGTCGCAGAGCACCGCGGATACCCGAGGGGCGGCTGCCCCTCCTTGCTGCCCTTGTCCTTCTTGTCCGACGGCATTTCCCGATACTCCGCCAGGAGTCTAGCCAGCTCATCCTTGCCGATCGGCCCCGCGGCCAACCGCACGGCGAAGCCGCGCGAAAACAGGCCGGCCTCGACGACCGCGTCAGTCAGCGCGGCGTCCGCCACAGCAGGAGCGCCGCCGCCAACGGCGGGCTCCTCTTCAGCTGGCCACAGCTGCCGCCTCCGCACAACGTGCGGCGGCGCGGCGCCCGCCCAGGAATCGTCCGCCAAGTCCGCCTCCACGGCCTCGGGCCCAGCAGCCAGCCAGCGCCGCAGGCGCCCCCCACACCGCCACCCGCTGGGCAGCAGCGCCAGCCCCGGCGCGCTCCCGCGCCGCGAAGCGCTGGCTGCGGCGCCGCCGCCGCGCCGCCTCTGCAGAGGGAGCGGCAGGCTGCGCCGCATCGCCTGCGCCAGCACCACCACCCTCGGCCGCAGGGCGGGCCGCCCGGAGAGCCGGCTTCGAGCGCCGCCGCCGCGGACCTGCAGAGGCCCTCCGCGGTGCGCGGCAGCCGAGCTGCCAGCGCACCACGGAGGGCCTCTGCAGCCCCATGGACAGCCAGCGCGGCGCTGCGGGCCGCCGCCAGCGCCGCACGGCGGTCCACCGCCGCCGCCAGCGGAGACTGACTGCGAGCCACGCGGAGGCGGGCCAGCGGCAGCGAGCTCGACGCGGACACGGATTGAGCCATAATGACTTGAGCCAAAATGGCTACGGATCATTATCCTCCTCCTCCTCTTCTTCTCCCTCCTCCTCCTCCTCCTCCTCCTCCTCCTCCTCCTCCTCTCGTCCTCGTCCTCCTCGTCCTCCTCCCCTCTCCTCTCTCCTCCTCCTCTCCTCCTCCTCCTCCTCTTCCTCCTCCTCCTCCTCCTCCTCCTCTACCACTTCATGTCACCCCTCCTCGCCCCCCTCCTCGCACGTACGACTCATCCTTATCGTGTTTGTGATGTCTCCGTCTCTCCTCCTCCTCCTCCTCCTCCTCCTCCTCCTCCTCCTCCTCCTCCTCCTCCTCGTCCTCCTCCTCCTTTACCTCCTCATCGCACTCCGCGTGCGGCATCTCGGAGCGCAGAGTTGCAAGGATGTCTCGGGCAAAACGCGCTGGACCACCTCGCGTGCGGCATCTCAGAGCCCAGAGTTGCGAGGATGTCTCACGTGGCGCCCACCCCTCCCAGAGCAGAATCCAGCCGCAAAAGTGGAATCAAATGGTTCGATGGGTCTGACCCTTTCTCTCTTCTCCTCCTCTCACTCGGAGTTCAGAATTTCGAGGATGTCTGAGGCGAAACGGGGCGGAACACCTCGCGCGCACCATCTCGGAGCCCTGAATTGCGAGGATGTCTCAGACGAAATGGGCTGGACCACATCTCGCGCGGCATCTCGGAGCTCAGAGTTGCGGGGATGTCTCAGCAAAATTCGGTGGACCACCTCGCGAGCGGCATCTCGGAGCTCATAGCTATGACGATGTCTCATGCGAAACGGGCCGGACCACCTCGCGCGGGGCATCTCGGAGCCCAGAATTGCGAGGATGTCAAAGGCGAGACGGGGCGGAACAACTCGCGTGCGGCATCTCGGAGCTCGGAAGTTCGAGGACGTCTCGGGCCAAACAGGCTAGATCAATTTTCGTGGGGCATCTTGGAGCTCAGAGTTGTGAGGACGCCTCGGGCGAAACGGACCAGACCACCTCGCGTGTGGCGTCTCGGAACCCAGAGCTGCGAGGAGGTCCCAGGGCGAGACGGGCCGGACCACCTCGCGCGCGGCACCTCGGGGAGCCCAGAATTGCGAGGATGTCTCGGGCGCAACGCGCCGGGCCACCTCGAGCTCCCAATCTCGGAGCCCGGTTGCGAAGGTGTCTCGTGCGAAATGCACCAGACCACCTCGCGCGCGGCATCTCGGAGACCAGAGTTGCGAGGACGTCTCAAGCGGATCGCGCAGGACCACCTCTCGCAAAGCACCTGGGGGCCCAGAGTTGCGAGGATGTCTCAGGCGCAACGGGCTGGACCACCTCGCGCGCGGCATCTCGGACATCAGAGTTGTGAGGATGTCTCAGGCGAAACGTCCTGGACCACCTCATTTGTTTGACGATGTCTGCTACTACCACAACGGCTTCTACCACAGCAGCACCCCGGCTTCTACCACAACAGCACCCCAATCTGTTCAGCTGCCGGGGGGAAGAATGCGCACACCTTGGAGAGGCGCATCTCTACGACCACCAGCTCCCGCCAGCCTCCCGCGGGCTTCCGCCGAAGGAGCCGCCCTGGTGTTGCTCCCGCCGCCTCCCCCTGGCCTTCCGCCGCCTTCCGCCGAAGAAGAGACGCCAACTCGAAGGCGAGGCCCTTTCCGGAGCGCCCAGGCCAGGCCCAGCCAGAGGGCAGCCAGAGGGCATGGGAGGGGATCTGGCTGAGCCCCGCTTTCTTGGCCCGAGGCTTAGGTCGGGCGTGTCCTCCTGCAGGCGGATTTTGGAAGTCGATGTTACGAGAATCGAAAAAAATCAGAAATAGTGAAAAAAATCCTCCCCATACGATTTTCGGACTATATTTGCATTTTCCTCCTGTAGAGGGACATGCCCGACCTAACCCGAGGCACGAAGTGAAGGCCCGTGGACCTCCACCCCCGACGTCGTGACTCTGTCGCAGCGCGGCTCCCCGAAGGTCTGGGCCCCTTCCCCGACACCGGCTCTTTGTCCCAGGTCGTTCTTTGACGGTCCTGGGGCCCGGCGAGGGCCCCCAGAGACAGAAAAGCTCGAACACTGCCCGTCTCGCTGTTTCACACACGTGGAAGGTCTGGGGACCCTCGGTACTCGTGTGCTTCGTGGCGACGTTGGCGCGCCCCGAGTCAATCGGCGGAAAGAAAACAGATTACCATGGCCAAGACGGTGCACAGAAACGTCCGTGCCGATCTTGGTAATCGTCCATCTTGGTCATCGTCGATTCGTGGGTCATCCTCGCGGATCGGCGATGGCTGGCATTGACCATGACCAAGATCGGCGTTGATAAGCTCTCGCAACATTTTGGTCAGGGTCAGCGTGTTTTACCTCGAGGACTAGATGCTCGCTCTGGGGACCTTCCTGGAGACAATCGCAGGGAACCGAACTCTATACACCGACGCCTTTGTCTGGCCTCACACTGGATCTCGCACAGGAAAGCGGATCCTGGTGTATACGGGATCCTGGTGTATACATTCTTCGTTGTTTCCCTGGGGAAACGGAGGAAAAAGTATACACCACACCACCCCGACGTCGTCCCCGACCCTCCAAAAAGTCCTGGGATTGAAAAGCCGCCCCGCCACTGGTAATGCATGTGCTCCAATTTCTGAAATCGCTCCACTCTTGCATGGATGCTGCGTCGAAAGTCTGTCACACTCGAGCCGAACCCGACTCGAGTCGAACTTGAGTCGAGATGGGGTCGAACTGCAGCCGAAGCTGAACCGAACTCGGGCTGGGGCGATCCAGCTCGTGCCCTTCGCCATCACCCCGCCACACGTACATGCTCGTGCCCCTCGTGCTCCCCCCCTCGCATCCTGCGGCTTGTTGACCCACCGGTAGTAGGCCCCCCTGCAGAAGCGCAGGCCCGCCTCCCGGTCCGGCGCGCCGGTGCACGCCTGCTCTCGGGCCGCCCCGGCGCGAAGATCGATATATGCACGACGACCAGAAGCCTGCACCTCGCCGTCGCTCGGACGCCCATGCCCTGTGTTTTGTTCCCGGTTTCGTGCGTGGCTTTCTCGCCAAAGGATCGAGGATGCTCCTCGATGGTCCTCGCCGAAGGAAACATGCACGCGTCCGAGCGATGCCAAGGCACGGCCTGCGCCCGGGTGCCCGTGGGGCTTGCTGCGGGCATGCGGCCGGCGCTGGAGGAGCTTCACGCACAGCGGAGGCCACTCCACGAGAGAAACCTTGCACACAGGAAGCCCCGCCCCGAGAGGCCCCAGGATTGGAGGCCTGGAAATGGGCACCAACACCAAGACAGGGGGCTGCCTGCACAAGGAGGAAATGTTCCTAAATTTCGGCGTTGGTGGTAATATTCCGGTCACCTCGAAGCCAGAATATTACCACCATCACCGAGATCGGGATCTTCTTCCCTCGGTGGAGGAACACCGCCGATATTGGTGTTGGTGTCAATCTCCGGGAAACCAACAGGAGGTCCACCGGCGTGTTGGTGTGGGAGCGTCGCGCGTCTTCCGTGGCAGAACCGTCGGAGCCCAAGAAGCCCAGAGCACCCCGGAGGCCAGCAGGGTGCTTCTCGGCATGGGCCCCCACGCTGTGCAACATCGACTTCCGCAGAGCACGCCAGTCATCCCCGTGAGGCGGTCCCCCGCAAGGCCAACTCCGTGCGCGCCCGCCGACTCCGACGGGCCTCCCCGGGAGGCGCGATCCGTTGCCAGCTGCGGCCGGCGCTGGGAAGATAGCGTGCAGCACCGAGCCGCTGTCCCCGTGAGGCGATCCCCCCGCAATTGCCCCGCCTGTGCGCGCCCTCGCCATCGCTCGGACGTCCATTCCCTGTGTTTGTTTCGGTTTCGTGCGTGGCTTTTTCGCCAAATGATCAAGGATGCTCCTCGATGGTCCTCGCCGAAGGAAAAATGCACGCGTCCGAGCGATGCCCAGCGCCAGCCCCCTGCCAGGGCTGCTTCGGTGCACGCCATGCCCAGGGTGGAAGGTGACTATAGCGTGCCACGAGCGGGCAGGCGGCGCCACACCGCACGCCGTCTACTTTCTTGACGCCACCCGTGGGGGGACCGTGGGCGGATGCCCGCGGTGAGAGACAACAAGATAGCGATGCCGCTGCTCTTAGTTCGGGCGTGTCTTCCTGCAGGGGGATTCTGGGCGAGAATCAAAAAAACACCTTAAGCATATCCAAAACTGACGAACACAATACTCGACTCAAAGGATCGTTCCCAGACTAGTTTGTAGCTACTTTTGACTATTCCTCCTTTAGAAAGAGAGGCCCGACTTCACGCTACTCCCGGACCTTTCCCGGGGGTGCGTTCTGACCAGAATTTCGAAGAATGTCCGGTCGTGGCGACGAGAGCTCCCCAGGACGAGCAGCGGTGTTGGTATTTCTTTTCCTCCTCTGAGTCGGTGGGAAGAGATCTGGCCTCATCTGGCTTTCAAGCGGGCCGCAAGTGCCCTAAAGTGCCGAGGGGAACAAAAATTCCCGGGCGCGAAGTGGACTGGCCCCTGCAAGGGCACCTCACAGCCCTTTTCATCAGCTATAGTCTATCGGGAGCGGCAAAGAGGGGGGTGTCCAAGAGGGGGGGGGGTGCAAATCATGACCGGCGGCATGTGCGCGGCCCAGCGGGGGAACCCAGGGACGTAATGAAATCAGAAGAGGCGCTATGGAATCTGAGGAGAAATCATGGCCCGCGCCATGAAATCCACCCCCCCCTAGTCATCACCGCCCTCTTTTCCGCTCCCCCTTTGCATCAGCTATAGTCTAGGCCATTCGTAACCACCACAGCCCCGAAGCAACCCCCACGGTGATCCAGGCAACGTCTCTCCCCGAGAGTTCGGCCTCTGGGGCCCGCCATTAAAGGGGCCCCAGGACACACAAATAAATACACACAGATAAAACTATTCCCAACATTTTCCCATAATTTCTGGGTTTCTGTCTTCCCACCCACCTCCCATATTTTCCCATATTTTCTGGGGAATCGAGGATTAATTGTCTCTGTGTGTTTCTTTTCCTCCTGAGTCATCGGGCCCCGGGGCCGTCGGACATGGACCTGGGGCGAAAAAGTACCCCCCAGGGAAAGGGTCGGGACCCCCCTTGAGAGATCCGACGTGGCGAAAAAGATGCAGCATTGTGAAAATCCGCGCCCGGAGCCCTGGACACCATCTTTCTGCGCCATGTTTTGAAACAGATCGATCTGTGAGGGTCCCGGGGCCCGAAATGGAGCGAAAACGCCTTCTGTGAAAGGATTGCAACTCCAAGATCTCAGGGTCTGCAGACAATTAACGTCGTCGGACAAACCACGTCGGATGTCCGGGACAGGGGGAGAGCAGGTAGGGGAACGAAGAATGACATGAACATAAAAACTCGAAGGTCCGCGCGGGATTCTCGGATCGGCGCTGGGGCCCCCTGGCGGCGCCTCCAGCGCCGCCCCCCGCGCGCTCCGGGCGCCAGGGAGGGGGGTCCAGCGCGGATCCGAGCAATCTGCGCGGACCTCCGAGTTTTTATGCTTATGCCATTCTTCGCTCCCCTGGCAGGGAAGGGGGAGTAGACCGAATCAGCTCGCGTTGCTGGCTCTCCGGGCGCTCTCGGGCGCCGGAGGCGCCCGAGGGCTGCGGAGAAGCGCCCAGCGGCGGGGCCGAAGCCGGCTGCGCGAAGCAGACGTCGTCGACCCCCCCCCCCATTCAGGAGGAGGAGGAGGAGGAGGACGACGACGAGGAGGACGAGGAGGACGAGGAGGGGGAGGAGGACGAGAAGGAAGGAGGAAGGAGGAGGAGGACGAGGAGGATTCCGTCCGACCCGAGCCTTCTCGGCGGCAGAGATGAACTTCGGGGCGTCCTTCAGCCTGCCGGAGCGCCGCAGCAGGAAGATCAGCTTGGAGAGCGCGTTGTAGTTGCAGGGCTTCTTCTCGAGCAGGGCCTGGTAGTAGAAGGTCGCGTCCTTGTACTCCTGGGCCCCGCCGTCGCTGCGGCTGCCGTTGGCGGCGAGCATCATCATGAGCTCGGCCATCAGCATCGAGGCCTCCTCGTTGGCTGGGTCCACGCGGAGGAGCTGCATCAGCTGCTTCTCGCAGATGTCCAGCTCGTTCTTGTTAAGGTGGATCCGGGAGAGCGCCAGTATGCTCTTCTCGTGCCCGTCGTCGTGCCGCAAGGTCTCGCCGTAGTACCCGACGGCGTACTCCATGTTGCGCTCCCGGGTCTCGTAGTACTCACCCAGCATGAAGTTGAGCTCGGCGCTCTCCTGCTTCAGCTGCTTCACCATCTCCTGTGACGGCAAACCAACTCTAAACCGACACCGATTTGGGGCCTGGCCAGTCCCGGGCCCGGGATCGGTGCACACGGCTCCCTGGCCAAGCCACACGGGCACACAGGCGTATGCGCCGACCTCAGGCCCAGGGCAGGCCAGGTCGGTCAGAGTCGGTGTCGATGTGTGGTTGTCGTCGCTGGGTGTCGACAAGCGCGTTCTACTACTCGCAAGGTCGCTACTCGCAAATGGCCTGGATCTGCCGCAGGGAACGTGCGATAAATTACACCAAGGCAGACCTATGGTTTTTCGGCGTTTGCGAGTAGGCACTTTGCGAGCAGTGAAACGCGCTCGGCGAGGGCGGCCTCGTCTTCGACGCGCACCTGGGAGAGCATGTCGTTCAGCAGGTTCAGGGCCTGCCGGAGGCACTCCGAGCACTCGGGCACGGCGGACTGCGAGGCGCCGCCAGCGGCCGCGCGGGCGTCGGCGGAGTGGCGGTGCACCTTCGCAAGCTCGACGAGGACGTCTATCTTATACCTTTTCGCCTTCGGGTGGGGTCTGAGGGCGAGAGCAGGAGGGCAACGCCTGTGGATGCCTCGGGCCCTCCGGGGCGCCCCTGGAGGCTTCTCGAGGCCTCTAGAACCCCCTGGGGACCTCCAGGGACCTCTGGAAACCCCTCCAGGCCCTCGCCTTTGGGCTGTCGTCCATGACGGTGTCTTTTGCCTCCTTCAGCTCCGCGATCGCGTCGTCCCAGCGCTGGAGCCGCACGTACAGCTTCGCCAGATCCTGCCGCAGCTCCATCTGACCCTCCCGCCGCCTGAGGGCGTCGTGGTAGTAGCGGATGGCCTGCTCGTAGTCGTGCGTCTGCATCATGGCCTTGCCGATCTTCCGCACGAGGGACGGGTCACCCTTCGACTTGTCGACCTCCATGGCCTGCTGGAACGCCTTGATGGCGTCGGTGGGCTCCTGTATCGCAAGCAGGGCGTCGCCGAGAGTCAGATAGTTCTGAACCGTGGGCTGCTGGTCGATGATGGCCTTGTAGCAGCGCGCGTAGGCCTTCTTGTCCTTCCGGTGCTTCAGGTAGATGTCCGCCTGCGCGGCCTTCGCCGTGGCGAACTGGGGGTGGTCGGGCTTCAGGGTCCTCAGCATGTTGATGGCCTGGTCGATCTCGCCCTTCTCGATGGCCAGCTGGCTGTTGGCCACCAGGACCTTCACCTCCTCCGAGGTGCCCGCGAATTCCGCGATGGCGTGCTTCACCGTCTCCGTGGCCTCCGGCAGGCGCTTCAGCCTGGTCAGCACGGAGACCAGGAGGGTGAACAGCGACGCCCGGTCCTGTGTGGAAGGCTTCGAGCTGCAAACGGACAGCCCCCCCCCCCACACAGTTAGCCCCAGCTGGCCTCAACCGGTCACCCGAGTAGTCCTGGGCGGCCTCGGGACCCCAACCCTGGGGCGCGGAGCGCCCCAAGGGCGCCGCCGGAGACGGCGACGGGATGTTAGAGACCGCCCTTGGCTACTCGGGGGGCCTGCTGAGGCCGGCCAGGACTAGCTGGGAGGCTGCTCAGCACGACGGTCAGCGGGGGCGGCCAAGAGGGGGGTGATGACTAGGAGGAGGAGGATGACGAGGAGGAGGAGGAGGAGGAGGAGGAGGAGGAGGAGGAGGAGGAAGAGGTGCAGGACTCAGCACTAGTCCTGCACGCTCAGCACTACGGTCTTGTTCTGCTGCTGGCGAACGTCCGTGCCGACGGTCTTCACACCCGGCATCTCCATGGCGTTCTCCAGCACCTTGACGGCTGGCTCCAGCTCGGCGGAGGACACCAGCACCTGGGCCTTGACCAGCGCGTACAGCGGGTGGTTGCGCACGCTGAAGTCGTGGCTGAGGCCCTGCTCCAGGTACTGGAGCGCCGTCGGGGACTGGTCCTTGCTGTGGCATTCGAGATTCTAGAATTCTAGATTGGCCTGGCGCGGGCCACCGAAGAAACACAAGGTCCAGGCAGGGAAAGAACAGACGACGACGGCGACGGCGGCGGCCGAGACGGCGACGTCGACAACGACACGACAGGAGACCCGCAGGACGCCCGCAGCGGCACGACGGCCGGTCCTTGCTGTAGTACACGCGAGCCAGCAGGAGGTACGCGTCCGAGTTCGTAGCGTCCAGTCGGAGGCACTGGTGGAGCCTGCGGGTGGCCTCGTCCACCTCGCCCAGCGCGATCTTGGCCTTGGCGAGCAGGACTTGCGCGGGCACGAGCCCGGGCACAAACCTCGTGAGCGTCTCCAGGACCTGGATGCCGCGCAGCAGGTAGCCGCCGGGCTTCGAGCCTTCGGCGGGCGGCGCGCCGATGGTGTGCTGGAGGTACTCCTTGGCGATCTCCAACATGAAATCAGCGTTGAGCTTGATGAAGAAGTCGTAGCCCACCGCAGCCTTGAACGCCGTGATGTGCAGGGTGAGCGTCTCGTTGAGGAGGCTCAGCGCGGCATCGACGTCCTTGCGCTTCCGCCAGGCCAGCAGCGACTGCAGGAATGCCAAGTCAGGGGACTTCCCAACGGACACC
>CAUYUJ010016723.1:112560-140060 GCA_963575745.1 Prorocentrum cordatum | reverse complement strand
GGTTGAAACGAGACGCATCCACCCCAAAACGGATTGGCGCCACCCGGGAGCACACGCTCAGCAGGTGATGAAACAGTCAGTTGCAATCCCACCAGCCCTCTGGGCGTCGGTGATTTAGGGGGGTTCCTCTTCCACCCCTCCTTCTTTCCCTTCGGGGAGGGGGTTATCACTGTTCCCTATTAATACAAACCCCCTCCCCCAGGCGACTGGGGGCCAACCAGGGTCCATGACACCCCCACCACCACCATCCCTTGTAAAAAAACAATACAAACACAAACTCTGCCTCCAAATTCGGAACATGCGCAGCCAACCCGATGCGGCCCCCCCCACACCATCCCTGTCAAAAAACAATACAGAGTACACTTGGCGGCGGCGGCGGCTGCGGCGGCTGCGGCGGCGGCGACGGCGGCGGCGGCGGCGGCGGCGGCTGCGGCGGCAGGCGGCGGCGGCGGCGGCGGCGGCGGAGTCGGCGGCGGCGGCGGCGGATTGGCCCCCAGTAGCTGCCCATCCAAAGACGACTGCTGAATATGCTGAGGCTCGGGCCAGACTCGGGTGCTACGTATGTGTTGGGAGGGCGGGTGGGAGTGAGCGAGACGGCTTGCGGGCGGGGAGGGGGTTTTGACCCCTCCCCCTACCCCCCCCCCTGGACCTGGACGGGGGGTCCGCGAGTCGTCGGAGCGTCCAAAACGGCCTCGGCGAGGAAGCCACAATCATTGGTTGTACCATGGTTTTGGCCCCATCGTGGCCTCCTGAAGGGGGGCCTAATTAATGCTCCCCTCTTGTTTGATCGATCTCCTCCAAGATGGCCCCAAGAAGCGCCCAGGGAGTCCCAAGAGGTCCCAAAGTGGCCCCAAGATGACCCCAAGAGGCCCCCAAGAGGCCCCCAGGTGGCCCCCCAAAGGATCCCAAGCGGCCACAAGAGGCCCACCCGAGGCACCCAAGACGCCGAAGAACCCCCCACGACCGCCAAGACACCCCCAAGACGTCCCAAAACGCCCAAGGGATACCCCAAGAGGCTCCGAGAAGCATCCAAGAGACCTCTGGCCCTTTTGCTGGCTCTCCTCCTCCTCCTTCCTCCTCCTATCCCTTCTCATCCTCCTCCTCCCCCTCCGCCTTCTCTCCTCCTCCCCTCCTCCTCTCCTCCTCCTCTCCCCTCCTCCTCCTCCTCCTCCTCCTCCTCCTCCTTCCTCCTCCTCCTCCTCCTCCTCCTCGTCCTCATCATCATCATCATCATCATCATCATCATCATCATCATCATCATCATCATCGTCATCATCATCATCATCACCATCATCATCATCATCATCATCATCAGCATCATCATCATTTTCATCATCATCATCATCACCACCATCACCATCATCATCATCATAATAATAATAATAATAACCAGCATCATCCTATTCATCCTCCTTCTCCCTACTCCCTCATCCAACCATCCAGTTGTCTCCTTCGCCCCCTCTCTCCTTCGCGCGGTTCGGCCGTCCCCCTCTTTGCTCCCGCACTTCCCTGATCACCTCCCAACTCGCCTGGACATCGTTCCTGGATGGGTTGGTGGGGATATGTTTTTGGTCGGCGGCCGCGCGACGACGGTCTGGCGGCAACAGGCGTGTCCGGGACAACGGAACAGGCAAATTCCACGCAAGGCGCGCGGTGCACGCGCACTGAGCAAAATGCTCCACATTCGAGCAGAGACGCACCTAGGCGCCGCCCAGTCCCAAAGAACGAGCGCACAGAGGTGCGGGTGCATCGGAACGTCGCCCTTGCGACGCCAAGCTCCGAGCAACACCTCAAACAGACAACTGTCACCAGCCCGGAGTACCGGCTGCTGGAAGTGGAAAACAGGCTGACGGCGTTGAGGCTGATCCACTCAGAGCTACACTGAAGGCGTTGAACGAACACCGCTACAGAGCTGTAGGGGCAGGCGTCGGCCAACGGACGGGTCGGAACCGGTGAGGCAGAGGTGCGCCGAGAAACGCGGGCGAGGCGCCACACTGGCGCAACCCGCCACAGATATCCTCACCTCGGTGGACACCGCCGGCCTTCCGATGCCGTGGTGCCGACCGGCTGCGGGAGGGCCACTGCGGCCCGCAGTATGCGACTGGCGTGGAGATGGGGGCGCGCAGCTAACCGCCGCAAAAGCTGGTGGGGATACTTTTTGGCTCGCGGCTCCAAGGCGGATGACAGGGAGCGAGCACAACGTCCGGGGCGCATGACGATGTAAATTGGCCACCAAAGCGAACGCACGTGCAAGGGACAAAATTACCCTCATTAAGACGCAAGCTGCGTCGGCAGGAGACCAGCCCAGACATCCCGGCAGGTGGGGACGCAGGCGCGGCGACCGGCGGTGGAACGGGGGGAGAAGTCGCCGTTTCGGCGCCAAACTCCAGCCGAACCACACTCGGTGAGGCCAGGAGGCGGGGCAGGAACAGAAGAGAGCGAAGCGAGCGACTAACACAGGCTTGCAGCGGCACCCCGAATCAACGATGGTGCGGCGAACGAGGCCTGACTCATCAAGGCTCACTGAATCTGAGGTGTAGCTGATCCGCGACGAAACGCAATGCAGTAGGAAGACCACTGGGGTGCGCTCACGAGGCTGAGCCACCTCCAGCCAAAGCCAGTGCGTGCACATCGTATCCGACTCGCGCAGTTCGGGGGCAAAACGATGCAAAGTGCTGACGTGAGCTGTTTGCAGACTGCTCTGCCGGGGGAACGACCACGAACTGCAGAAGGCTGAACCACTCAATGCAGGGCCGCTCCCTGACGAAGCCAAACAACGGGTCACCGAATGTATGGCTGACGGCCGCGCCCGTTTCGCACCTCCAGCCGGTAGCCAGTGTGAGCACATTGTCTCCGACTCACGCAGTTCGGGGGCACAACGATGCAAAGTCTGACGAGGGCTGGTGGCCGGGGCAGCACTGGAGAGGCGACCACGTACTGCGGAAGGCTGAACCACTCACTGCAGGGCCGCACACTTCCAAAAATGTGGCTGTACCGCATCAGAGCGCCATTCTGTAGAGAAGACCACTGATGGACGCGCACGAGGCTGAGCCACCTCCAGCCGGTAGCCAGCGCATGCACATCGTATCCGACTCACGCAGTTCGGGGGCACAGCGATGCAAGGTACTGACGAGGCTGGTAGCCGGGGCTGTTCAATGGCTGCGCCAAGGAGTGCGACCAAACTCGGGCCGCTGAAGGCTGAACCACTCGATGCGGGGTCACACACCTGACGAAGCCGAACACCATGTGTATGGAGGACAGCCACAGCAAATCACCACCTCCACGTATCCCATGCAGCAGCCGGATGCCTCCGCCGCCAGGGCAAACAGGTGGCTGTCTTCTGTCGAGCTGCAGAGCTGCACTGTTCGCTGGCAGCGTGCTGACATACCACTGCGTCCTTGCCGTAGAACTGTGGTTGGGTCGGCGATCGGGGGGGCGCAGCCGAAAGCCGCAGAGACATTGACGAGGGTCCGAAACTTCCTGGGCAGGTCTCATGGCGGGCGCACATCAGCGACCGATGCAATCTTCCCAGCAGATCGGGGGGGGGGGCGCAGCAGAAAGCCGCAGAGACATTGCGAATGAAGGAGGAGGAGGAGGAGGAGGAGGAGGAGGAGGAGGAGGAGAAAAAGGAGGAAGGGGCGCCGCCAGGGCCTGGGACGCGACACTGAACCACTCGAAGCGGGGCCGCTCGACAGAGCCGATCCACATGTGACTGGACGACGGCCACCTCCACTCACCACCACCATGCGGTCCTTGTAGAAGCTGTCTATCCCTGACGCCATGGCGCACAGGTGGCAGGAGGCTGCCTACCTGCTGGGCTGTGACGGTTGCTGGCACCCGCTGTCGTGCCAGGGCGACCTCTGTAGAACCATTGGATGTTCCGCAGCGTCTGCTGCAATCTCTGTCGACGGGCGGGGCGCAGCCGAAAGCCGCAGAGACAATGTAAGAGAAGAGGAGAAGTGGGGGCGCAGCCGAAAGCCGCAGAACACGGATATCAATACACAGAGCATCCATGTACAGATCTTCATGACCACGGGAGGGTGGGGCTGAGCAAGGGGGATACGCGAAGCGATAGACACGGGAGGGGTGGGGCTGGTGGGGATACTTTTTTTGATCTGCGGCCCCAAGGAAGAGTCCAGAGTGCGGGTCAATCGGGCTGACTGGGGCACAGAGCCAGATAATTTGCGAACCACTGGTGGGGATACGCGAAGCGTCTAGAATTTGTGTTACCCCGAAGGACGCAAAGAGAGATGCACCAGAAAGAAGAGGACATGTAACTAGGAACAAAGAACAGCACAAGTCTTCCAAGGCCAAGCGCACTACACTGCACAATATCGCGGAGAATTGCAGTGTTCGTGTGCCCCCCCACTGGACCAGGAATGGCGCGCACTCTTGCTCGGCCGCGGCGCCATACTGACCGGGCCCAATCGGCACAAGTCTCCACTGGCAACGGACGCAAGCGGGGGTGCCGCCAATTGTGTTGAAACCACTGTCGATACTGATAATAAAAGCATCGAAAAAAGCCCGCGAGCGTAAACCCCTCACTGATGACCCTCGTCCGTACTCTCACCCATCCTCCCCATGCTTCCCCTCGTCTCTCAATTGCAATCCGAACTTAAAAGGCGCAGTCTGGACTGCACCTGAGAACATTACTGGGTTAATCACCTCAGAACAGCTTGATACACCTTCACAACCTGCGTCAGCCACTGTCATTCCTCCACCACACGTCGCTCTTGGACCAGAGGATGGTGGGCCCTGTGCCGAGGACACCCTCGCAGTGCAGGACGCCGCGAAGCACCTGCCCGAGAAAGATCACCTGGACGGTGGCGCCCGCGAGGACCACCTCTGGGGGAGCAGCAGGGTGCCCACACCGCTGGCCCTGAGGACCTCTCCCCAGGTGCGTTCCGAGAGAAGAACTTCGGAGAATCCAGCCGTGGCGACGCGAGCTCCCCGGGGCGAGCAACGGCATCGGCACCCTGATCCCCTCTGGACCTCCGACACCCCGTCCTCGTCGCAGGCCTGGTGGGCCCAGTGCATCCTGGACCCCACGATGGTGCCCACCTCGCCGCACCTGTCGAACCACCTGCCGTCCAGGGGCCCTTGTTGCGGGCGGGCCTCCGGGGGCTCGGGGCGCAGGTCGCGGGAGTTGTCCTCCAAGTCCATGCCAGCGGTGAGGGTGTCGCTGGGCCTCCTGCTCTGCGCCCGCCCCTGCGCGTCCTGGCTCGTGG
The DNA here is from genome assembly GCA_963575745.1 of Prorocentrum cordatum. Lineage (NCBI taxonomy): Eukaryota > Dinophyceae > Prorocentrales > Prorocentraceae > Prorocentrum > Prorocentrum cordatum. Next base: position 134,832 of record CAUYUJ010016723.1, on the reverse strand, counting down.
CCCCCCCTCGCTGACACTGCAGGTCCGAAGGGCCAGCCCCAACCGCTGGCGGCGCGGGGGCGGCCCCTTCCCCTTCGGTGAACACGGCGTTGTACGGTGTGCCGCCGGCGATCTTGGAGCGCAGCAACGACACCATGTACGGGCCCCCGTCCAGGGACACCAACCGCCAGCCCGGCTGCACCCCCTTTGCGGCGGCCTGCCCGCCGGGGACCACCCTGGTCACCATGCCCGTGGAGTTGATCACGCCCATCTGCAGAGGCCCAGGCTGCATGGTCACCAGCCACCTCCTCCCTGGCACCACGCCGCCCGCCGCCTCCTCGCCGGCATCCTCTCCAGCCTCCGAGGCTGGCCTCCGCGCCCGCGGCACCGCCCCGCAGCTCGGGCCGTCCGCGCGCGAGGAGTCGGAGTCCGCCCGGGTCTCGTCGTCCGACCTCTCCCTCGGCAGGCCCGGCGACGGGGCCCGGAGCGGCCCGCGGAGGACGGCCTCCTTGGAGGCCCCGAGCGGCGCGGCCGCGCCGGGCAGCGCGCCGCGCGCGCCCGGGGGCCCGTCCGGGGCGCCGGGCAGCGGGCCCTGGCGGCGCGGCTCCGCGAGCCCGGGCGGAGGCTGGAAGCCCTGCGGCGCCCCGAGGGCGGCGCCAGCCGTGCTCCCCGCCGCGGCCAGGCGCGCGGGCCCTCGCGGCGTCGGGGCGCCCTCCGCGGCGCCGCCGCCGCCCGGGCCGCCGCAGGGGCCGGGGCGCGCCTGCTGCCCGGCCTCGGCGGCGGGGCGGCCCTCCAGCGCCTCCGCGGCCCGCCTCTGCTGCCGCTCGCCGGGCCCGTCCTCGCCGCGTGTCGTCTGCTCGGGGGGCTGTTCTGGCGCCGCGGCGGCCTCCGCCTGCCTGCGCGGGTCGGGCAGTGACTGCCTGCGCTTCCGCCTGCGGCTAATGCGGTGCTCTGGCGCCGCGACTGCCTCCGCCTGCCCACGGGGGCCGCACGCGTGAGGGCAGGCAGGGGTGGCCGGCCTGGGGGGCGCATGCGCTTCTTTGAGTGCCTCGTCCTCGGCGGCCCTGTCGCTGTGGCCCTCGCTGCGCTCGGCCTCCTCGCCAGCTAGCATCTGGCGCGGCTCTTCGCCTGCCTCGTCGCCTGGCCCCGTGTTCTTCAGCTTCGGCCGCCACACGGGCCGCACATCCCGCCTCCCCCAAGGGCCAGGCCTCTGCACCATCGAGCGAGCGAACAGCTGGATCGCGCCGTCTGCTGAGGCGGAGGTGGGCTTTGCTGCGTCGCGCCCAGCGTGCACCTCGGCTGGCCTTGCCCACCAGACGAAGGTCGGGATGCTTTCGCCTGATCTGTACCAGTTAACGACGTCGCCGTCGGCCTCTGCGCCTACCCTGCAGAAGTACGTCTTCTCGCGCCCCCACCAGACCTTGCCTGAATCCTCGTCGGGAGTCAGAACGAACGTGCTGGAGCGAACGCTTTTCCCCGAGCAGACGCACGTCCACAACTGGGCTGCGCACGACCACAATGGTACGCGTAGCCCGCGCTCAATATAGTATGTATTCCCCTCGCCGTCTTCCCACGGGTGCAACAAGTGAGAGCCGAAAGCCTCCTCACGCCCTGTGCCGTGCCCTACGCTTCCGATCGTGCTCGCGACGCTCTCGGACGAGACGCTGCCGAGGCGCAGAACCGGCCGCCAGATCTTGGCCATCGCGGGAGGCTGCTGCAGCTTGAGCACGAAGCGCCTGGTCGCGAAAGGCGCTGGCCGGGGTCGAGCCCGGCCCAGGTTCTTGAGCCAAGATGAATTTAGGTGGTACCACCGTTGCACTCACGTAGTGTCCCGATGGATTCCCGATTGGTTGTCGATTGCGTACCCATGCAGTCTTGACGGTTTCCAGAGGAGCGCAGAGTACGACAACAACAGCAGCGAAGTAAGACGATACGACAAGACGAGCCGAGTAGAAGAGGCCACTAAACATCGGGAGATGGACAAGTAAAAATACGGATGGTTCTACGAACCAGAAGTGCAACAATCGAAGAACAAATCCGAGAAGAGGGTGCGAGCCGTGGCGCAGAAAGATGTACATCTTGTGTGCAAATAAGCATGTGTATATTGTATATGCGTACATGAATCGATTCCTACATGTATGTGTATGTATGCATGTGCATGTGCATGTGCATGTGCATGTGCATGTGCATGTGCATGTGCCATGTGCCGTGTGCCGTGTGCCGTGTGCCGTGTGCCGTGTGCCGTGTGCCGTGTGCCGTGTGCCGTGTGCCGTGTGCCGTGTGCCGTGTGCCGTGTGCCGTGTGCCGTGTGCCGTGTGCCGTGTGCCGTGTGCCGTGTGCCGTGTGCCGTGTGCCGTGTGCCGTGTGCCGTGTGCCGTGTGCCGTGTGCCGTGTGCCGTGCCGTGTGCCGTGTGCCGTGTGCCGTGTGCCGTGTGCCGTGTGCCGTGTGCCGTGTGCCGTGTGCCGTGTGCCGTGTGCCGTGTGCCGTGTGCCGTGTGGCGTGTGGCGTGTGGCGTGTGCCGTGCCGTGTGCCGTGTGCCGTGGCCGTGTGCCGTGAGCCGTTGCCGTGTGCCGTGTGCCGAGTGCCGTGTGCCGTGTGCCGTGTGCCGTGTGCCGTGTGCCGTGTGCTGTGTGCCGTGTGCCGTGTGCCGTGTGCCGTGTGCCGTGTGCCGTGTGCCGTGTGCCGTGTGCCGTGTGCCGTGTGCCGTGTGCCGTGTGCCGTGTGCCGTGTGCCGTGTGCCGTGTGCCGTGTGCCGTGTGCCGTGTGCCGTGTGCCGTGTGCCGTGTGCCGTGTGCCGTGTGCCGTGTGCCGTGTGCCGTGTGCCGTGTGCCGTGTGCCGTGTGCCGTGTGCCGTGTGCCGTGAGCCGTGTGCCGTGTGCCGTGTGCCGTGTGCCGTGTGCCGTGTGCCGTGTGCCGTGTGCCGTGTGCCGTGTGCCGTGTGCCGTGTGCCGTGTGCCGTGTGCCGTGTGCCGTGTGCCGTGTGCCGTGTGCCGTGTGCCGTGTGCCGTGTGCCGTGTGCCGTGTGCCGTGTGCGTGTGCCGTGTGCGTGTGCGTGTGTGCGCGTGTGCGCGTGTGCGCGTGTGCGCGTGTGCGCGTGTGCGCGTGTGCGCGTGTGCGCGTGTGTGCGTGTGTGCGTGTGTGCGTGTGTGTGTGTGTGTGTGTGTGTGTGTGTGTGTGTGTGTGTGTGTGCGGGCGACGCGGGTGCGACGCGGCAGAGAAGGAAACCAGAACCCCACGAAACTTGTGGGGAAAAATGCGAAGGGAGACGGGCCATTACACCCATGTTTCCCCCCCTCGCCCCTCCCCTGGGGACCCTCCCTAGAAAGTTTCGCCCCCCCACACACAAAAACGTCATCACTCGTACCTCGCTCTTTCCGTTACTTGCTTGGCATGGGGTCGGAAAGCGCGTTTGTTCTGCGAGGGCGCTTTCGAAAATCAATACATCTTGCATTTCCGGGCCTTCCTGGGGGTCCTTGGAAACTCTTTTGGGCCGTCTTGGAACCCTTTTGGTCCGTTCCAGGGCCCTCTTGGGCCGTCTTGGCGGGCTTGGCCGTCTCGGGGCCCTCTGGGGGTCCTCCTGGGTTCCCTTGGGGACCTCCGCGGTGGCCCTCTTGGGGTCCTCTTAGAAACCTGTTGGGGCCCTCAGGGGCATCTCTGGGGCCGTCTTGGGGCTCCTCTGGGGCGGTCTTGGGGCGGTCTTGGGGGCCGCCTGGGCCGTATTGGTCGGTGTGAAAACTCCAAAACCGAACATGCAAAACATTATGTTTTCCTTCGGGAATGTGACGATATTTGCCTCTTGGGGGTCCCCTTTGTGGGCCGCTTGGGGCGTCTTGGGGGCCTCTTGGGCTATCTTGAAGCCATGTTGGGCCCTCTTGGGGCGCTCTTGGGCTGTCTTCGGGCCCTCTTGGACCTCTCCGACGACGTCTTGGCGGTATCACCGCCCGTTCGGGCCCTCTTGGGAGCCTCTTGGGGCCATCTTGGTGCTCTCTTGGGGCCGTCTTGGCCGTCCCGGAGGCCCTTTTTGACAGTTTTCAAACCCTTTTGGGGCCTCTGGGGCCGTCTTGGGACGATCTTTGGAACCTCTTGGGCCGTCTGGGGCCCGTCTGGGTCCGAAAAGGCGAGAACCCTACAAACTGTGAAGCAACATTGGGAACAACAATGCTTTTTGGCCTCCTGAAGTTCTCTTGGGGGCTCTCTTGAAGGCCGTTTTGGCACTCTTGGGCCGTCGTGGAGCCAACCGAGTTCCCACAGCCAAGCAGCCCAGTCCCCACACCGCCTCTTCGGGCCCCTTTGGGAATTGATTGGGGGCCTTTTGGGGCCCTCTTGGGGCTTTCTTGGGGCCGTCTTGGGGTCCTCCTGGGCTGTGTTGGCGCCCTCTCGGGCCGTCTGAGGGCCCTCTTGGACCGTTTTCGGTCTCTTTGGGGGGGCCTCTGGGGCCGTCTTGGGACAAGCTTTGGGGCCTCGTGGGCCGTGTTGGGCCCTGAAGGGTCAGAAAAAATGACAACCCGAAAAACATTCAAAAACACAATGGGAATCAATGTTGTGGGCCTCCTGAGGCCCTCTCGAGCCGTCTCGAGGCTCTCTTGGACCGTATGGAAGCCATCTGAGGCTCTGTTGGACTCGTCGTTGGGCAGTTTTGGGGCCACTTGGGACGACTTGGGCCCTTGAGCGGCTTCACGAGGAAACGGGCCATGGGAGCCGCCCGGGGGCCGCTTCACTAGACAAAATTACAGAAAGGAAGCGCCCCCCGAGCGGCCATTACAACCATGCTCGCGTCCCTCGACCCTCCCCTGGAACCCCTCCCTAGAGGGCTTCGCCCCGCACAAGAACGTCATCACTCGTACCTCGCTCTTGCCATTACCTGCTTGGCATGGGGACGGAAAGAGGGGTCGAGGTCGCTGACTAGTGTCTTGGAGCCCTGCTGATGGGAAGGCTTTGGTACGACATAGAAAAATCGAACAACAAACATTACGAACATCAATGAATATTCATGTCCGAGTCTTCCTGGGGGTCCTTTCGAGGCTCTTTTGGCTCGTCTTGGGGCTCTTTCGGGCCGTCCCGGGACTCTCTTGAGCCGTCTTGGCGGGCTAGGGCCGTCTTGGGGCCCTCTTGGGGCGCTCTTGGGGACCTTCTGTTGCCCTCTCGGGGCTCTCTTGGGAACCTGTCGGGGCCCTCTGGGACCCGCCTTGGGACGTCTTGGCGCTATCTTCGGCCGTCTTGGAGCCCTCTTGGGCCGTCTTGGAGCGCTCTTTGGGGCATCTGAGGCCGTCCTGGGGCGGTCTTGGGAGCCTCTTGGGCCGTCTTGGACACTGGGAAGACCAAAGAAGCGAATATGACAACATGTACGTATTCCAAGCGAAAACAACGATATCTGCCTCTTGGGGGTCCCCTTGGGGGCCTCCTGCGGCGTTTTGGGGGCCTCTTGGGCCGACTTGAAGCCATCTTGAGCCCTCTTTGAGCGGTCATTGACAGTCTTCGGGCCCTCTTGGACCTCTCCGACGCCGTCTTAGAAGTAGCTTGGGCCCTCTTGGATCTGTCTTAGGCTGTCTTGGGGGCCTATGAAGCGCTCTCGGGGCTGACTTGGACCGTCTTGGGCCGAAAATGGTCGACATTTGGGCGACTGAATCTGCTTGGCATGGGGAAGGAAAGCAGGTTTATTTTGTGAGGGCGCGAGGTCGCTGGCTGAGTTCCCAAGCATCCTGTGGTGTTGGGTCCTCGTTTTGAAGAGACAGCGCCCTGCGTCACCTCCTCCTCCTCCTCCTCCCTCCTCCCTTTCCTCCTCCTCCTCCTCCTCATCGTCACCATCAGCATCATCCCACCCATTTGGGCACACCCCTCACACGGTTCGTGGCCCCACAGGGAGCTCCACCGAAGGCCCCAGTGGCACAGGCCGCATGCGGGGACCGCCACCCATTTTGGCACACCCGGTTCGTGGCCGCACAGACCGGAAGCGGGGTCCGCACCCATTCTGGCACACCCATCACACGTTTCGTGGCCCCAAAGGGAGCTCCACCGAAGGTCCCAGCGGCACAGGCCGCATGCGGGGACCGCCACTCATTTTGGCACACCCGGTTCGTGGCCCCACAGGGAGCTCCACCGAAGGCCCCAGCGGCACAGGCCGCATGCGGGGACCGCACCCATTTTGGCACACCCCTCACTCGGTTCGTGGCCCCACAGGGAGCTCCACCGAAGGCCCCAGTGGCACAGGCCGCACGCGGGGACCGCCACCCATTTTGGCACACCCCTCACATGGTTCGTGGCCCCACAGGGAGCTCCACCGAAGGCCCCAGTGGCACAGGCCGCACGCGGGGACCGCCACCCATTTTGGCACACCCCTCACACGGTTCGTGGCCCCACGGGGAGCTCCACCGAAGGCCCCAGTGGCACAGACCGCATGCGGGGACCGCCACTCATTTTGGCACGCCCCTTAAACGCATTGTGGCCCCACAGGGAGCTCCACCGAAGGCCCCAAGGGCACAGGCCGCACGTGGGGACCGCCATTCATTTTGGCACACCCCTCTGAAACGGTTCGTGGCCCCAGAGGGAGCTCCACTGAAGGCCCGTGGTACAGGCCGCATGCGGGGACCGCCACCCATTTTGGCACACCCCTCACACGGTTCGTGGCCCCACAAGGAGCTCCACCGAAGCTCCCAGCTTCACTAGCCGCATGCGGGGACCACCACCCATTTTGGCATACCCCTCACACGGTTCGTGGCCTCACAGGGAGCTCCACCGAAGGCCCCAGTGGCACAGGCCGCATGCGGGGACCGCCACCCATTTTGGCACACCCCTCACACGGTTCGAGTCCCCACAGGGAGCCCCACCGAAGGCCCCAATGGCACAGGCCGCATGCGGGGACCGCCTCCCACTTTAGCACACCCCTGACACGGCTCGTGGCCCCAAAGGGAGCTCCACCGAAGGCCCCAGTGGCACAGGCCGCATGCAGGGACCGCCACGCATTTGGCACGCCCCTCACACGGATCGTGGCCCCACAAGGAGCTCCACCGAAGGCCCGTGGTGCAGGCCGCATGCGGGGACCGCCACTCATTTTGGCATACCCCTCAGACGGTTCGTGGCCCCACAGGGAGCTCCACCGAAGGCCCCAGTGGCACAGGCCGCACGCGGGGACCGCCAACCATTTTGGTATAGCCCTTACACGGTTCGTGGCCCCACAGGGAGCTCCACCGAAGGCCCCAGTGGCACAAGCCGCATGCGGGAACTGCCACCCAGTTTGGCACACCCCTCACACGGTTCGAGTCCCCACAGGGAGCTCCACCGAAGGCCCCAGTGGCACAGACAGCATGCGGGGACCGCCACTCATTTTGGCACCCCTCACACGGTTCGTGGTCCCACAGGGAGCTCCACCGAAAGCGGTACCACAATGCGGTACTCGCAGCTGCCTATGGTTGGGTCCTCTGTCAGGCTAATGTTGTGGAGCCCTGTTGGTATGGAAGCTTCGGTGCGACATGCAACAATCTAGCAACCACCCGTGCTAAAATCCATAAACAAATCATTTCCAGGCCTTCCTGGGTGTCCTTTTGGAGCATTTTTGGACCGTCTTGGGGCCCTTTTGAACCGTCGCGGGACCCTCTTGGGCATACTGGCAGGCTTGGGCCCTCTTGGGGCTCTCTGGGAGCCCGCCTGGGTCCCCTTGGGGACCTCTTGTGGCCCTCTTGGGGCTCTCTTGGGAAACTTTTGGGACCCTCAAGTGCCTCTCTGGGGCCATCTTTGGGCTCTCCTGGGCCGTCTTGACGCCTACTTGGGGCGTCTTGGGGGCCTCTGGGGCCAACCTGGGGCGGTCTTGGGGGCCTCCTGGGCCGTTTTGGAGGCTGTGAAAATCAAAGAAACGAATCTGCTAAAAAAATATACGCTTTCCTCCGGGAATGGGCTCTTGGGCGTCCCGTTTGGGGGCCTCTTGGGCGTCTTGGGGGCCTCTTGGGCCGTCTTGAAACCAGATTGGGCCCTCTTGGAGCGCTCTTGAGCCATCTTCGTGCCCTCTTGACCTCTCCGACGCCGTCTTGGAAACATCTTGGGCGTTTTTGGGGCTGCCTTGGGCCGCTTGGGAGCCTCGTAAGCGCTCTTGGGGCTGACTTGGGCCGTCTTGGGCCGAACATAGCCAAAACTTGAGGGGATTAGACCTGCTTGGCACGGGGACGGAACGCGAATTTACTTTCAGAGCGCGAGATGTCGCTGGCTTGCCCGTTCTTTCTCTCTGTCTCCCCGTCTGGAGGCTCTCTTGGGGCATCTTGGTGGCATATTGGGCGCCCTCTCGGGCTATCTAGAAACCGCAGGAGGCCTCTTCAGGGGGAGATAGGGCGTGTTGGTATCTTGGGAAGGCACTAGAGCGCGATAAAACACGAATGAAGATTATGATAATACTGTAAATCATGATGACGACGACATACTGTCTCTTGGAACATCTTGGGCCTCTCCCAGGCCCTCCTTGGGCCGTCTTGTGGCTCTTTTAGGCCGTCTTGAGGCCCTTTTAGGCAGTCCTCAGGCCCTCTTGGGAGCCTCTCGGGCCGTCATGGCACAATCTCGGAGGGCCCTGGAGCTGTATCGGGCCGTTGTTGCCCGAAAAACGAAAAGCTGGAACATCTTCACAAACCTAACAACAACAATGGTTTTTGTGTCGTCCGGCACTTTTGGGGGTCCTCTCGGGGGCCGCGTGGGGTGTCTTGGAGGCCTCTTGGGCTGTACTGAGGTCATCTTGGGCTATCTTGGATCGCTCTTGGGCCGTCCTCGGGCCCGCCTGGGCCTCTCTCATGCCGTCTGGTACCCTAAGTTGGCGAGGAGCTTACGCGCTTACGCGGGGCCTACGCGGGGCTCACGCGGAGCTTACGCGGAGCTCACGCACCCGTTAACAGGGAATTCCATGTTAACAGGCACCTGACCCCGCTCAGATACCCGTTAACAGGGAATTGACATGGAATTCCATGTTAACGAGGCCCTGACCCCGCTCGGGCACTTGTTAACAGGGAAGTCCGTGCAATTTCCCTGTTAACGGATGCCTGAGTCAGCTCAAGCACCCGCCTTTCCATATTAAAGGCTCCGTCAACAAGGAAAAGGGCATTATATCCCTGGGGGACAAGATGCCCCCCCCTCGAAATCCCCCCAATTTCATTCCTTCCAGCTAACGGATCGCACGCTACGCGCGCTTTCCGTCATCTGACGCCCGGGCTACCTACCCCCCCACCCCCTGCTTGTTATGTCTCCCGACTGACAGGTCGCGACGCTACGCGCGCTTTCCGTCATCTGGGGCGAGTCCTACCAACTCCAGTCGCAATCCCCCTTGTTAGTTCTCCCAACTAACGGATCGCGACGCTACGCGCGCTTTCCGTGAACCGCCGTCCCGTCTGCAAGACGGCCTCGATGGCCCCCAAGACGGCCTAGATGGTCCAAGATGGTCTCCAAGTTCGCACAATGTGGTCCAAGATGGCGTCCAAGACGACCCAAGAGGGTCCAAGATGCCTCCAAATCCGCCCAAGAAGCCACCAAGGCAGCCCCAAATGGCTCCAAGATGGGCCAAGACGGCCCAAGGGGCCCCCAAGAGACCTCAGAGACGGCCCAAGACGCTTTCAAAATGGTCTCCAGGAAAGCCCGAAAAGGCAAAATCATTGATGGTAATTGTCGCTAAGTTTTTGATGGGTTTTGGCATCTCCTTCTTTTCGGCCATCCGACGGTCCGAGACGGCCCAAGAGCCCCCACTGAACGCCCCAAGATCGCCCAAGAGGCCTCCAAGATGGCCTCAAAGGGCCAAAGAGGTCCAACTGCCCAAGAGGCCTCCAAGACACCTGAGATGGCCTCCAGGACGGCCCTGGCGCGCCCCAAGAAGGCCCCAAATCGGTTCAGACAGGCCCCGACGACGGCTTCGGACGGCAGCAGACAGGCGAGGAACGCCCCAAGACGGCCAACGAGGCCCTGAACAAGCCCCCAAAGGTCCCCAAGAGGCCGCCCAAGGATGCCCCAAAGAGACCCCTCCAAGAGGCCCGCAGGACCCCAAGTGCCCCAAGAGGCTTCCAAGATGCGTCCTCCTCATTCTTCTCATCATCTTCTTTTGCTCGGCCATTAGGGCTAATCTATTGCGTGAATGCAAAGAAAATCGCCGACTTTGGCGTTTCTCCTCCTCCTCCTCCTCCTCCTCCTCCTCCTTCTCTTTCTCTTCCTCCTCCTCCTCCTCCTCCTCGTACGCCCCTTCCCTTTTTCTCCTCATTCTCCTCTTCCCCACGTGTTCCCTCAAAGGTTTCAACAACGGCCGGGGGATCACATGGTCCGATTTCTCATGCCCAACTTTCGGCCACAGAGGCGCTTCCAGAAAGGCACGGGACGGCGGTGATTCGCCGTAGGCGTCTTCAATCTGCCGCCCCCTGCGGTCTTGCCACAGGGGTGCCCGGCGTGCCAAATGTTAGGTAGTTTTGCGTTCTTTTTGGAACTCCCCCTGGGGCTTCGGCCGATGCCGCTGGCCACCCGGAAGGCCGCGGCGCTACACAAGAAAAACGTCTGCAAGACGGCCGCGATGGCCTCCAGGACCGCCTAGATGGCCCAAGATGGCGTCCAAGTTCGCACAAGATGGCGTCCAAGACGACCCAAGAGGGTCCAAGATGCCTCCAAGTCCGCCCAAGAAGCCACCAAGACAGCCCCAAATGGCTCCAAGATGGGCCAAGACGGCCCAAGGGGCCCCCAAGAAGCCTCAGAGACGGCCCAAGACACCTCCAAAGGGGCCGTCAGGAAGGCCAGAAGAGGCAACATCATTGATTCTCCATAGGTTTTCGACGGGGTTGGGCATCTCCTTCTTTTATACCTTCCGACGGCCCGAGACGACCCAAGAGCCCCACGGAACGCCCCAGGATCGCCCGAGAGCCTTCCAAGATGGCTTCAGAAGGGCCCAAGAGGTCCCCAAAACGGCCCCAAGAGGGCCCGAGAGGCCTCCAGGCTCCAGGACACCTGAGATGGATGGCCCCAAGGGCGGCCCTGGAGCGCCCCAAGAGGGCCCCAAATCGGCTCAGAGAGATCCCCCCGACTGTTTCTCATGGCGAGGCCCCCAGGAAGCTCCCAGGAGACCCCAAGAGTGCCCCAAGAGGCCCTCCTCCGCCTCCTCCTCCTCCTCCTTCTCCTCCTCATTCTCCTCCTCCTCCTCCTTTTCCTCCTCCTCCTCGTACTCCCTTTCCCTTCTTCTCCTGAATCTTCTCTTCCTCACGTGTTCCCCGAAAGGTTTCAACGACGGCTGGGGGAACACATGTTCCGATGGATCTAGCCCAACTTTCGGCCGCATGGGCGCTTCCAAAAAGGCAAGGGGCGGCGGTGATTCGCCGTAGGCGTCTTCGATCAGTCACCGTCCGTGTGTACTTAAGACAAATAAGAACTCGTAATCTTTGGCATTGCAGACATGATGGAGCCAGACCGTCTAGAATCTAATAATGTACTATGATGGAAAGGGTAACTCATCACTCCGAGTAATTAAAGCAATACTGTGATGTGGTGATAACGCGCGCACGCAAGTATATGCCGACGCACACGGTTATGAATGACATGTGAATTCTCAGATATCCAACATGCAATGCACTACATATAAAGCATCCTTCAGTTGGTAACACTGACAGAAACTATACGGGTTACATGCAACGGTACTACGAAGACATGATGAATGTAGTTTCGCCCATGTCTTAAACACATTAGTTCCTTAAGCAGGGGTGTAGAACAGCATCGCCATACAAACTTCAAATAATCGACTACGCGCAGGAGTGGCCCTGGGTAAGAATGACCTTTGGTGCGCGTTTCGTTGGGGACTGCGGGGGGGCCAAACACGACCGCGCAAGACGCTAATAACTACCGCATCGCGATCGGCGATCGGGGGGCCCCATTGGGCCCGCACCAAAGGTCACTCTGGCGAAAGGTCACTTTTACGTGTAGTCGAAAGAGGCCCAAAGAGCATTCTCAAAGGATCCCCACTTGAAGCTGACGCAACTCCCCATTCGAAGCTGGCGCAACTCGAAGCTGGCGCAACTCTCCCCCAACTCTGCGCGCCTGACGGGAACTTCCCTGGGGTCAGGTCGGGCATGTTCTCCTCCAGGTGGGTTTTGGGCGAAGCAAAGAGAACAGCCGAAACATATTCAAACGTAACCAAAATAGTAGGAACATCGAACCCATACTATCTGCTTTGACTATTTGGGAACTCTCCTCCTGTAGAGGAACGTGCCCGGCCTAACCTTAGGTCGGGCCTGTCCCCCTACAAGGGTTGTGGACGAATAATTACAAGTACCCAAGAAATACCCCCCCACATACTCACAAAAATACGTCCCCATACTCTTTGTCGTTGTTATAATGTTTCAATATTCCTCCTGTAGAAGGCCACGCCCGACTTAAACCTAACCTAATGTTGCCCTCATCGTACTTAAGGACCACATCCCAAGAATGATTTCGAACACCCGGAAACGTGTCGAAACGGTGTCGAACGAGTGTCTCCCAGGGCCCGACTCGTGAAAACCCTCGAGTTTCGGTACTTTCTTGGTGCTCGAAATTCATTTCTGGCGGTTCAGGCAAAAATAAGCTGGAACACCATAAACCTAACCCTGGGAGTCGTCGGAAGCACGTCGCTGGAGCCCTCCTCCTGCCCGCCCTGCCCGCGCAGGGGGCTCTGAGGCCACGGGCCTCTCTTCAGGGGCAGCCAAGAGGGGGGCGGCCAGGAGGAGGAGGAGGAGGAGGAGGAGGAGGAGGAGGAGGAGGGAGGAGGGAGGAGGAGGAGGAGGAGGAGGAGGAGGAGGAGGAGGAGGGAGGAGGGAGGAGGGAACAGAGGAACAGACCGAGCGCACCCAGGTGCGAAGTTCGGGCGATGCCAAACGCACCCTAGCCCTGGCCACGAGCGGCGCACGCAGCGGCAGGCGCGGCGGCAGCTGATATTTCTTCCACGGCCGTGCCGTGGGTAGCTGCGCGCAGGAATTTGGTAAGGCCATCGCGCCCAGCGTGGGCGCGAGTGAATTCTCCCTTGTCAATATTGGCGAGGTTCTCTCGCCCTTTCTTGGTGATACCTGCGCAGGGTGCGGCGAGGTGGCGTGGGTCCTCAGTAGCCGTCTTACCGCACCCGCGGCAGAAGTACAGGCGGTACTTCTGCATGAAATGAAGCTTATGGCTGGCGTGCAGCTCGCGGCCAGCAATGGTGATGGTGCCCTGTGCTGGCACTATCTGGTCACTGGCAGACGGAAGGGGCGGCTGGTGGGTGCACGGCGTGGCACAGGCCTGGCGTACTTTACACTTGTCAGTGGTGAGCCCGCACCGTGAGCAGAGGTACTTGCCCGCTCTGGGCTCAAAGGCGTGCTGGCTCGATTGCATGGCTAGCTGCAGCTTGGTGAGGCGCGGGCCTTTGGCCTGCGAGGGTCGCTCCGCCACCCAGGGGTCGACTGCAAGCGTGTCAGCTAGGGCTCGGCGCGCCCTCCTGCGGATGAGGGTGCACTGGGCACCGTGCAGGTCTGTGGGAGGGGCCTGTCCTGCGAGCGCTGCCCCGTAGGGCTGTTGGGCCGCTACCCCCGCCCATGCATCGGCCGTCGCGTTACCGATAGTGTGAAAGTATCGCACTGGATCCGAGGCTGGGCCAGGTGACTCCTCGCTGTGCGAGGGCACCCATATCACCGAAAGCTGCCTAGTGCCACGTGCGCGAATTGTTTTGGCAATTCGTGCCCACAAATCCTGATTGGCGCCATCGCGGGGGCGCAAGTGTCGATTCGACCGCCATCCGTCATATAACTGGAGGTGGTCTGTGATAAAAGAGAGGTCGCCCTTCCAGTGTTCTAGGGCGAGCGCATAAGCCAGCAGCTCAGCACGAGGCACAATCTGAAAGGGGCCCCCGAGGCCCGAAATGATGCCTCCCCAGGGGGCCCACTCCCCGAAGAGGCACTTCATAGCATCACAGGCGGTCCCCACTCTTCGGCGTCGTGGGTCACTGTACTGACCTCCATAGCCGCCCCCGAAGAGAGTGAGGGCGCCGTCGCTGCTGACGCAGTCCTCCCAATCCCGCCCAAACCAACTCCACCCACCGTCCCCTCCCAATGAGGCAAAGAGCGGGTGCGTGTCAGCGCACGCAGGCAGGCCGCGGAGCCAGTATGCGGGGGCAGCCTCTGCTCCAGCCAGGGCAGAGGGCATGAGGGCGCCAGAATCCGTGCAGTCCTCGTGGTCGCGGTTGCAAGGGCACAGCCAGACCCTGTGCATGAGCGTCTCGTCGGCCCCGCCGCACCTCGGACAAATTGGAGTAGCGTTGCGCCCCGCCTCGATGAGTCGGCTTCTGGGCCATTGCGCCCCCGCCACCACGCAGAGGTTGAGGGCCGCCTGGTCGTACTGGCCCTTCCTCGTGAACCTCTCCATCTCGTTGGCAACTATGTGGACGTCTGGCCCCCCCCGTTGCAATCCTTCCCCATGTGGATGTTTGGCAGCACCCCTCCAGAGGCTCCTCTCGAGGGACAGGAAGAACTCGTGGACGAACTCCGCAGGGTCCACTTCATAGCGCTTGTCCTCCCAATCGGCTTGTCCACTGTGGGGTAGCTGCCACTCCTGGGTATAGGTCTCGCCTGCCCACGGAGGTCGTGACCACTCCGTTGGCGTCGGGCAGGTCCAGCCTGCGTCCAGACGGATGGCCTGGATGGCGGAAATGGCCCCCTTGACCTTCCCCCACTTCTTGTTGCCGCGCTTGATCGACTTGTCGTAGATCAGCTTCCACGCCTGCGTGACCCGCCTGTGGTGTTCTGGGTACTGCATCCAGAAGTTGAGCCACTCGGCGATCGACTGGCGCCTGGGCTCGATGGCTGGGTCCTTCTTCCCCATGACGACGGCGAGGGCTGTGGAGAGACATCGGCCAAGGACCTTCCCCGCCGAGGCCTGGGCAGCCTGGCGCCTCTGGTCAAGGATGGCCGCTGGGGCGAGGCCCATGATCTGGTGACCGTAAGTCCCCTGTGGCCTGGATCCCGTGTTCCACAAGCCCTTCGCGATCTTGGCGGGGGAGGCGTGCTTCCTGACCTTGGCGACGATGCGGTGAGTGCGCCTCCTCGCAGTCCTCGCCCTCTTGATTGCCTTGACGACAACCCGTCTCTTGGCGCCTCCCACGTCGATGCCAAGGTCGACCGCGGTGTTGGCCACCTTGACGTGGTGGCCCTTCTTCTTGAGTCCGCCGTGCACTGCGTGGGCGATCGTCTGGCTGGAGGCGACGACGGTGGTCTTGGGGGAGACTCGGAGCCCCGCGCCCATCATGCCTTCGAATAGGTCGGCGCCAACCCCGATGAGATCCCTGATGACCTGCTTGGTTTGGCCCTCTGTTCTCGCGACCGTGTCGTCCACGAGCGTCCACAGGCCAGCGTACGTGTGGTTGATGTGGGCCCTCTGCAGGATCGGCCCCAGGTAGACCTTGGCGAGCTTGCCGCCATTGCAGCTGCCCGCGACTATGGACCTCTCGGCATCTATGATGTCGCTGACCCAGCCGTGCATCCGCAAGTACCTGGGCGCGAGGTAGAGCTGCACCTCCAGCGCCACGACGACCGGGGGGAAATTGACCCCGACCACGGCGTCGAAGAAGGCCGCGTAGCAGACCGAGTCGTAGAACTTCTCTACGTCCATCAGCAAGGTCGCGAAAGCAATGCCGAAGGTCGCCGCCGTCTCGTCAAGGAGCGCCCTGACTAGCGCTGCCCTTAAGGCGCTGGAGCCTTTGATGGCGGTGTCCCAGAACTCCCCGAGCTCCTTGGACCACTCGTCGGTGACACTGGAGCGGACCTTGGCCCACGTCTTGGGGATTGTGGGGAGCACGCCCAAGATTCTCTCTCCACCTGCGGGCTTGGGGGCCCATGGCCCCAATGGTGGCGCAGAGCTGCTGGGGCCACAGTCCGTTGGCTTCCGCCTGGTTGTAGATCTCGGCGAGCTCCTGGATCTCTTTCTCGGGGAGCCTCTGGATGTCGATGGGGCCGATGTTGTCGACTCCTCTCGCCTTCTTCGGATCGGCGGTGCCAGCGATGGCCTGTATGTGCTGCGGCTCGATTAGCGGGAGGGGGTCCTCCCTCGCGAGCCGAATGGCCTTCTCGTATGCGCTGATGATCTGCTTGGCGTTGTAGCTGTCGGACGCCCAGATGGAGCGCCAGGTGTCTGCAGAGTGGTTCATGAGCGTGGGTGGGTCGCCCACCGTTCTCTGGCGCTGCTTGTCCTCCAGGCGCGGCGCCTTGGGGTCAGTGACCATGCGGCGCAGCTTGCCTGGTGAATCCTTCCACGCCTGCTTCGCCCAGTCGAGATATCGTTTCCGCGCTCTGCCTGCAGCTCTCGCCATGGCATTGTGGGTCCACTCCATGGTGGTGGCGCTGATGCGGTGCAAGTCAGCCACGTCGCAGTACTCGAGGGTGACGGGCTGGGTCCTCCACTCTTCGATCTCCGGCGGGTCGGTTTTCTTACCGAAGTGCTCCTTGGAGAACTCAGGGTTCTCTAGGTCGTCCAGCTTTTTCATGACTGTCTTGTGGATGTGCTGGCGGGCTTCGGGGCCCTTGCCGTTGGTGACCAGCGCGGCGTACCTCGCCACGAGGGTGCTGAGGTGCTGCCGCCATGTAGCCTCGGGGTCCTTGAGGTGCGCTCTGCCAGGCGACGCCTTCATCGTCTGCTTGGTGGTCCTGTACCCCTCTGCCCTGCCCTGGTACCTGGCCCTGTCCTCGACGGGAACCGCGTGCGTCTCCAGGAAGGCGAGCTCCAGGGTCGCGATCCACTGCGCATACTTCGAGTTGATGTTCTCCGCGAGGATCGGCGCATGGTTGTGGAAGATGTGTCCTCTGCCCTCCTTGGTGCCGACCTTTGCGCCATCGAACTTCGGGAAGTTGCTGACCTCGTCGGCGGCTGCGTCCCAGTTCTGCTGGGGGGGGGACGAAGGGGATGGGGACCCCCTTGGCCGTCTCGCGGTTGATGTAGAGGGCGTCGAACTCGTCGCGCAAGTGCTCTGGTAGCCTTTCCCTCCTGGTTCGCAACGCCCCCGCGCGAGCCTTGGACCTTGTGCTGCTCGGGTCCGCGACCTTCCTGGGTCTGGCTCGTGCGGGGAGAGCTCTGGGAATCTCTATAGCTTTGTACTGCCACGGCTCGGCGGTGCCCACCGTGATCTTGATGCCGCAGTGGGTCTTCCAGGGGGCGTCGTAGATGGCCTCGATCCCGACGTGCGTGGCGATGTCCGCCCGTGCGATCGCGTAATCGCACACGGAGCCCGAGCCCTTGTCGCACGTCGCCTCGCAGCTCGGGTCGGTGAGGATGGTGCCGTTCCATCGCGTGAGCCACGGCTTGTTGTCCCACCAGTGCGGCTCGTAGTTCCCGTCGGCCAGGATGATCCACGGGTCCATGAGCATGTCCACGAAGGTGGAGATGGAGACCAGGCTGTCCCTGTTCGCGCCTTCGCCCCGTAGGCCAGGGCGCAGGTACGCCGCTAGGACGACTATGTTGCCGCTCTTGGAGTGGAGGACTGTCGGCGTGAAGCCCACGAATGGCTGCCTCTTGTGGCGCTTGACGTAGTAGTCCCTGTAGCCCTCGAACGTGGTCGCCGCCGCGTCCCTGCGCGTGAGGATCCACTCGCCGCCATGGGTCCCATTGTCCGATCTGTTGGTGGCCACCGCGGGCGTGGCCGACAGCTTCCAGCCGTCCATGGCGAGCTTGCCAATCTGCTCCGTGAGGCCGTTCGCGTCGACGTGCGTCTCCGCCAGCGCTATAAGGTGGTACTTGAAGCCTGCGTTGCGACAGAAGTTGGCGGCCTGCGGGCCCCGCGCCGTTATGTTGCCGAACAGGATCTGCGCTGCCTGCTCGGGCTTAGGGGCGGGTGCACCTGCCGTGGGGGACCCCCTGGCGCGGTTCCCAGGCCCCCTCGGCCGCTGCGGCCGCTTGCGGCTACCCAAGCGACGGTGGGGCTCCTGCCGCTGCCGCTGGCGCCCTTGCCCAAGCCCTTAGCTGCGAGGGCCAGCTCCCTGGCCCTGGTGGTGGCGGCGATGAGCTCGGCGGCGGCCTTGAGGTCCTCCGCGGAGGGCTCGTCGGCGGCAGGGGCGGCTGCAGCGGGTCCAGGGGCCCCTCCAGGCTGGCGTGGCTCAGCAGGTGGGGCGGCAGCGCCGCCTGGCGTGCCAGGTTGTACCTGTCCTCCAGGTGCGGCCGCTGGCTGCTGTTCCTCTGTTGAAGCGGGAGCAGGCTCAGGATGAGGTTGCTGAGCAGCTGGTTCCTCCCCACTCGGCTTCTTCCGCTTCGCCGGGTTGGTGGTGGACTCCTTGGCTTGGCGTAGGAGTTCGCGTACTTTTTCTCGGCCATTGTTGAGCTCGGCCAGGCGCTGGTCGAGCTCTTGCTTCCACTGCTCCATCTGGGCGCGGGTGCCCTCGTCGCAGATGGAGAGGTCATCCCACATAGAGCTGTCGACCTTGAAGGATTCCTGAGGCCCCACTGGTGGTGCTCCGCGTGCAGCTCCAGCAAGCTTGGCGCTGTGGTCCGCTTGCGCCTTGGCGCATGCGTTCTGTGCCTGGACGAGGTCCAGGGCGGCTTGCTCTTGTTTGGCCACGGCGTCGTCGTGCCACTGCTTGGCGGCCTCGACGTCGTCGACCGACTGCTTGAACTTCTTCTCCCTGTCTGTGAGGACTGACAGCGCCGACTGGAGCACCTGCTCTGCTGTGCGGGCAGGCTGCGGCTTGTCGGGCTGCTGGAGGGCGTCCTTGATGTTGCCGACGAGTTCGGCGTGCTTGGTGTCGCTGAGGAACGTGCTGAGCGTGGCGAGGATGGCGTCCCTAGTCGGGGCGACGGCCACTGGCTGCTCCTTCTACGGCGGTGGCTTGCTGACTCCTGCCCACGCCCCTGTGGGCTGGCGGTGTTCGGCAGGTGATGGGGCCAGCTGCTTGCTACAGTAGAAGCACTCGGACTTTCCCTTCCACGTCCATCGGTATCGGCACTGCTTGCAGACCGTGTACTGGCTTGCGAACCTTGCTGGCGAGCCTCGTCCGCCTTCAGGGCGTGCACGTCGCGGCCTGGTGCCGCCATTGGCGGCAGCTCCACCGTCGGCAGGGGCGGTCCCTCCACCGCGGACTGCGGCGGCCATCGTCCCACTGTTTCCCAGGGAGCTGTCGCGAGCCACGCAAGGGAGGAATATGGACTGGGCGGCAACTCGCCCCTGAGTGTAGCTGCGGTGGGCGGCAGCTCGCCCGTGAGTGTGGCTGCAGATACGAAGAGCACTGAAAGCTGTGGGAGCCTACCCCAGATCGGCAGTGAAATGGACACCATTTTGGCCTTGAGCCAAAATGGCTACGGAGGAGGGAGGAGGGAGGAGGGAGGAGGGAGGAGGGGAGGAGGAGGGGAGGAGGAGGAGGAGGAGGAGGAGGAGGAGGAGGAAGGAGGGGGAGAGGAGGGAGGAGGAGGAGGAGGAGGAGGAGGAGAGGAGGAGGAGGAGGAGGAGGAGGAGGAGGAGGAGGAGGAGGAGGAGGAGGGGGGGGGAGGAGGAGGGAGGAGGGGGAGGAGGAGGGAGGAGGGGGAGGAGGGGGAGGAGGAGGAGGAGGAGGAGGAGGAGGAGGAGGAGGAGGAGGAGGGGGAGGAGGAGGGACGCAAATCATGGCCGGCAGCATGTGCGCGGCCCAGGGGGGGGGGCAAGGACTTAATGAAACAAGAAGAGGCGCCGTGAAATCTGAGGAAAGATCATGGCCCACGCCATGATATCCCCCCCCTGGCCCTCACCCCCCTCCTAGCCGCCCCCGACCTCTGCAGAGAGCATCGCTTCAGCCCTGACCTGGTTGCCGGAAGTGTCCTTCCCTCGGATTGCTTCTTAGGGCTGCTGCTTCCCAGGGTTGCGGGGTTCACCACCAGGGGGGTCGCCACCTTCCTCGAGGAAAAACAATACTTCCTCGGGGAAAAACGCGACTCCCTCGAGGACAAACGCGGGGGGGTACTGAATGCTCCCCAGGGCTGCTTCCGACGGCCTCCCGCAGAGATGAAGTGGCCCTGGGACACACAAATATATCGACACATATACCAGGATTCCCACTATGTTCCAATACCTTCCAATATTTTCTGGAGTTTCGTCGTCCCCCCCACTTCCCAGATTTTCCCCTATTGTCCGGGGGATCGACGACTTCGTGTCTGTGTGTTTTTGTTCCCCTCCTGACGAGAGCCCGCCGCGCCGAGGGCGAGGCCCTCTCTGAAGACCCTGCCGGCTGCACGCGGCAGGCACCCCCGGGCAAGAGCGGCCCGTGGTGCGCGGCTCGCCGACCGCTGGCGTGCGATGCGACGGCAGCGGCCTGCGCGCCGGAGCTCGGCCCCTCGGCGCCCCCCATCGGTCGGGGGCGCGCAGGCAGGGATCAGCGATCCATGGATTTGGCGCGCGGTCGCCGGATCCATGGATCGGGGGATGTACCATGCCCACAGTGCGGCCGGTGCCGCCTCGCTCGGCGGCGACAATCCGCGATTGCCCATTGAAACGGACCCCGTCGCTCATCCACGCCCCCTTAATCAACGTTTGCGATCGCCCCTCGGCGCCCCCCATCGGCGGCGAGCGAGGGGGGAAGTGTTAGGTCGGGCGTGTTCCCCCATACAGGGGGATCTTGGACGAAAAATTAGAAGTGCTCAAAACGTACCCCCAAAATGACATGGTTTAAAAATCGTCCCCAGACTATTTTTCATTATTTCTGAATACTCCTCCTGTAGAGGGACAGGCCCGACTTAAGGGAAGTGAGACGGGGCGGGCCTTCTCAGAAGGCTCGGAAGTCCCCCGGCCGAGAAGTCTCCCAAGCCTTCCCCGAAGGCGCAGAGAATCTCTCCAAAGGCGCGAGGGCCCCTGAGAAGTCCCGCCGCCTTCTGAGAGGGCCCTGTCCTTCTCGCTTCCCCCCTCGCTCGCCGCCGTCACCAGAACGCCGCGCTCAAAAGGTTACTCTGGCGACGGGCCGCTCTCGCATGCTGCCCGAGCCCCGGCCCCCTGGTGGCGTGCAGGAGCGGGCCCGGGACGGGAGGGCCGGAGCAGGGCGGCGATCGTGCGCCACGGCCCAGCGCGCTCCCATTTGTTCGTCCTCCTCCTCCTGCTCCTGCTCCTGCTCCTGCTCCTGCTCCTGCTCCTGCTCCTGCTCCTCCTCCTCCTCCTCCTCCTCCTCCTCAGCGGTCGAGGAGGAGTAGCGCGCGCGCGCACTTTTCCTCTTTTCTTCTGCTCTGCCCCGCTCGGCCACTCGTCTGTTGTCCCGATCGCGATTGGCCCGGTGGCTGTGCCGGGCTCAACATGGGCAGCACGACTCCCGCTCGTGCTGAGGGCAAACCCGACGCCCTGCGCTGCATGTACACACAGCCGCTGTGACAGAGGAGGGAGCGAGAGAGGCCGAGAGCAAGGTGCTCGCTTTTTTCGCAGGTTGCGACGCCCGAGCCCTGCCCCCACCAACAATCGATTCTCCTGAATCGATGGGAGGAGGGGGTGGGGTTCTGATTTGGCCGCGCGTCGACGAACTCCGAATCCTACCCCTCCCTCGCCCATCGAATTGTCTGAATCGTTGATCGGCGAGGGCAGGGCGCGGATTCCGCCGCCGAAGATCGGGGAGACGTAAGACCCGGGTACGGGGGACTCGGAAATCCCCGACGAGGTCGTCAAAAAAATGACGAGGCCGAGCCTGCATTTTGACGAGGCCTCCCGCTGCAGACATCCCACGAAACTTCTCCTCGTCAAAATCCGAGTCGCGGTCGTCAAAAAACGATGGCGAACCCGAGTCCCGGCAAACCCGGGTCTTACGCTCCCCCGAGAAGAGGAGGGAGCGAGAGAGGCCGAGTGCAAGGTGATCGTGCTGATGGACGCGGCCGAAGCTCAGATGCAGCTGGGAGACATCGACGAGGGCGCGGACTGTGGCGGCGGTGCCCAGGACCCGAGCCCAGCCCCTGAGCACGAGGCTTCGACTGGCTGCCCGAGGTGATCCGAGCAAGCGGCACCGCGACGCTCCCGAACGAATCACCCAGCTCGTGGGCCCGGGCCGGCCAGGACGTCACCCGAAACTGTGCGCGTCGCAGAGGCTCCGACACAAGATGGAGAGCCCCTGGAGGGGGGCCCCTCTCCTGGCCCCCTCCCTGTGCGACCAGGAGAACGGCCAGCGCCCCCGACGACCAGCTTCACTGCCAGGAGACTGGCAGCGATGCTCGCTCCCCTGCGAAGCAGCGCCGCGCTCCCAGAAACTTGGGCCCCTCTGCAGCCTCGCTGGGTCGTGGAAGCAAGAGCTGCACACGAGGAGAAAGGGGGGGAGGTGCTGCTCCGTGCGGCACCTTCGCGACTCGCCGTGCCGAGCGGGCTGCAGAGCTCACGCCTGCCTTTTTCCGTG
>CAUYUJ010016723.1:95060-107560 GCA_963575745.1 Prorocentrum cordatum | reverse complement strand
CACAGCAATAGCATCGAACCCCAAGAAACCCAGGGCACCCTGGATCGGGAGCGGCCAAAAATGGGGCGTCTAAGAGGGGGGGGCGCAAATCATGGCAGGCGGCACGTGCGCGCGGCCCAGGGGGGGGAGGCAGGGACGCACTGAAATAAGAAGAGGCGCCATGAAATCTGGGGAGGCATCACGGCCCCCGCCATGATATCCACCCCCCCTAGTCATCACCCCTCTCTTGGCCGCGCCCGAACTCTACGGGACGGGGCCAAAGACGGGCGCCGGAGCCCGGAGCGCCTCCCCCGAAGGTCGGCGGCGGGGGGCGGGAGCCCCCCGCACACCTCGCGGCTGTCCGGCGGCACATCGCGGACGGTGCGGCCAGCGCTTGGCGGGGCCCCCTCGGTGGCCCCTGCACAGGGAAACAAGCAATGACATAAGCATAAAACTCGGAGGACCGCGCGAATTTCTCGGATCGGCGCTGAGGCTCCCTGGCGGCGCCTCCGGCGCCGCCCCTGGCGCGCTCCGCGCGCCAGGGAGGGGGGTCCAACGCCGATCCGAGAAATCCGCCTGGACCTCCGAGTTTGTATGTTTATGCCATCGTTTGTTTCCCTGCTGCACATCCTGGTGTGGAGTTCCGTGGGACGGCTGGCGGGAGCTGCCGCTGGCGACTCTGTGTGCCAACTCGGGCTTCCTCCTGCGGCAAACGGAGCAACAAAGAAACGACGACATAATCATAAACTCTTCGCGCTCCGCGCGGATTTCTTGGATCAGCGCTGGACCCCCCCTCCCTGGCGGGCGGAGCGCGCCAGGGTTGGCGCCAGAGGCGCCGCCAGGGGGGTGCCCAGAGCGGATCCAAGAAATCCGCGCGGAGCGCCAAGAGTTTATGGTGATGGCTCTTCTTCTTCTTCTTCTGTCATCTTCCTCTTCTTCTTCTTCTTCTCCTCCTCCTTCTTCTCCTTCTTCTTCTTCTTCTGCGAAAGCAAGGTCGGGGCCGGGATGAGCCCCCGACGACGATGTGATCCACGCCCTCGGCCAGCACCTCGCTGTCCTGGAGTTCCACCTGCAGACGGGGCCCGGCGCTCGGAAGGCAGAGCATCGCTCCGTACTGGTTCGTTCGCGCGGGCAGCACTGCAGGCATTCGGGTAACTCCAGTGCGTCGAAGGCGCGTGTGCTTGGCGGTCTCCTCCTCCTTCTCCTCCTCCTCCTCCTCCTCCGCCTCCTCCTCCTCCTCCTCCTCGCTCAACTTCGCTCAACACTGTGTGCAACCCGCCCAGCGATTCCGCTGGGCGACCGCGTCGGTCGATCGATTTCTCCCCGTCGCTGTCTGCTCTCGTCGGTTCTTGTCCGCCCGGCGCTGTCTGCTCTCGACGAAGCCCTCAAGACGTCACCCGAACCGCTCCAGACGGCGTCCACCCAAAGACGGAGACGGTGCCGAGACAGCAGAATGCCGCTGCAGGACGGCCCCAAGACAAGATCCACGGAACCCCAGACGAGCATCTCCTCCCAAGGCCCGACACGTGAAAACTGTTCCAGTTCCGGCACCTTCTTGGTGCTCGAAATTCGTTGTGGCGATCAAGGCTAAAGCAGGTTGGAACATCATAAGGTGAGGGCTCCAGAGGGGGAGACTTTGATAAACCAGGACATCAGCGCACCCGAGACTACTGCAGCCGTGGGTCGAAACAGCACCCCTTCCCCGTGTCGAGCTGGAACGATGAGGACGGGGAGGAGGAGGAGGAGGAGGAGGAGGAGGAGGAGGAGGAGGAGGAGGAGGAGCAGGAGGAGGAGAAGGAGGAGGAGGAGGAAGGAGGAGGAGGAGGAGGAGGGAGGGAGGGGGAGCGGGAAGGTGGAGGAGGAGGGAAAAGAGGAGGGAGGAGGAGCAGGAGGAGGAGGAGGAGGAGGAGGACGGGTCGCCTAAGCCATTCGGACAAGCCCTCCACAAGGAACCTGCCAACGGACTTGTGTGACATCGTGCAATATCGCGGAGGCAGCCCCTCTTGCTGCAGCGCTGGGCGTCCCGTCCTCCTCCTCCTCCTCCTCCTCCTGCTCCTCCTCCTCCTGATGGGCGGCGGGGGTAGGGCTCGGAAATCGTCGATAGAAGAAGAAAGCAAGCCATACACATAAAATTTGGGCGCGAAGCGCCGCCAGCTTATTATGCTTATGGCGTTTCTTCCTTCTTCGGCGGACTTCGTCGAACACGTGGCGAAATCCTGGATCCGTTTCCTCATGACCGGTTTGCTTCATGGCGACGAGCGCCTCCGAAGAACTTTCGAGGCCGCGAGGGGCCCCCGGCCCGGGCGCTCCGGCCCTGATCGCCCGAGAGCTCCCGAGACGGCAGGCAGAGGCCCCTCTCGCAGCGAAGGGGGACGAGCGAACGCTGGGCCTCCCCAAGCACAACACTCCTTTTTGGACGCCCGAAATGGGTACGGAAAGAATGGGTACAATGCCCAACAGCAAGTGTTGTCCCAAACCAACGGCGGCCGTTGTTGGGCAGGCGGCCTCCTGTCTCAAATGGACACAGGCCGCGGCGGCGCGGACAGCGAGTCCTGTTCAGAATGGACAGGAACTGCTTTTGGGCATCGTACCCATTCTTTCCGTGCCCATTTCGTTCGTGCTGATTTTTTCAATGCGAGGTCCAGGACCGGTTCTTCATCCTCGGTCGTCTTTTGACGGTCCCAGGGCCTGGCGAGGGCCCCTCGAGGCCGAAGAATACGAAAAACCTCCCTCGTAAATTTTTCAATGCGTTGGATCTCTGGGTCCCCCTCCCTCCTCCTCCTCCTCCTCCTCCTCCTCCTCCTCCTCCTCCTCCTCCTCCTCCTCCTCCTCAGAGAGAGAGAGAGAGAGAAAGAGAGAGAGAGAAAAAAAAAAAAGAAGAGAGAACACCCAGGCATGATCGCTGGAGGCCCGGGGGTCGGCATTGGGCAGCCCTCGCCCCTGGCGCGCGAGGAGCGCGCCAGGGGCGAGGCGCCGCCCGGGGGGGGGGGGCTAGCGCACGTCCAGGGAATCCGCGCGGACCTCTGCAAGCCCATGCGCGCGCGACTTTCTTATAGGAAGCAGGCAGGGCCCGACCTGAACGTCGTGTTTCTTGCCCGTTCGGTGCTCGTCCTGCTTTTTTGCGTTCGGCTCTCCCTTTTCTCCTGCACCCCCCTGCCGAAACGAAAGACAAAGCACGGCCGAAGTCCAGCAAAGTAGCGTTTAGGTCCAGCCCTGGGAGCATGAATACCACCCTCGTCAGAACCACCCCGACACGAACAGTCGTTTAGCCAGCGCACCCAGAGAAGGAACATCGAACACAGGGTAAGGCTGTTTTGTGAAGGCCCAGGGCCGTTCAGTAAACGCCACTCATCGGACCCGGGCGTCTTTTCCTCCCTTCATTGCACTTCGTCGAGCTCGAGCACGTGTGAGAGCAGGAGGGAGGAGGAGCAGGAGTAGGAGTAGGAGTAGGAGCAGGAGCAGGAGCAGGAGCAGGAGTAAGAGTAGGAGTCAAGCTAGCCAGCTCGAGCGAGTCAAGCATGGCATGCCCAGTCCCACCCGCCCTCCCACAACATAAGAAGCAAAGCTGGCACAACTGGGGGCCGAAGTCACACCGGCCAGCCGGTTTGGTACAGCTGATGCGGCCGCGATGGCGGTTGCCGACGGGAACTGGCGAGCGCGTGTTGAACGCCGCGCACGCATTGCCAGACGAGTCGAGAATGGCCCGGTACACCGCAGGAAGCCAGAGGTGGCCGTGTCGAGAACGGCCCGGTAAGCCGGGTCCCATTCCTGCCATGCATTTTGCGACGTGGACGACAGGACGTCCATGCGACGGTGCCAATGACGGCGACGACTCTAGAAGGATTTGAGCATGCGCTCGCGGCGACGCGCGCGCATGTCGCCCGCGTGGTATTTTTTGCACAGGATTCGCGGCCTGGGTGCATGACAGAGCATCGCGAGTGCACCGCGCGATGACGTGAAATCGCTGGATTTGACCGAATTCTTAAGATTCCTATGGTTTTCCTATGATTTCAGCAAGAGAGCCCGGGCGGGAAATTTGTACAATTTTTGTGAAAAAGCATTGGGTTTTTGATGTTTTTATGTTGAAATGCTTGCAAACACACGGTGTTCGGTAGGATTCTGACATGAACGCGCGCGTGTGCTCTTTGTGGTATTTTTTGCAATGGATTATCGCCGTGGACGACAGGACGTCCATGTCGAGAGGAAAAAAAAAAGAAAAATGTTGATTTTGTATTGTTTTTTACAGGTTAGGATGGGACCACCCGGATGGGCCCCCTATCTGCCGGCCTGAGGGGGGAGTAGGAGTATATTCTAATAAGGAATAAGGATAGGAGTAGGAGCAGGAAGAGGGAGGAGGAGGAGGAGGAGGAGGAGGAGGAGGAGGAGGAGGAGGAGGAGGAGGAGGAGTGGGGCGGGGCCTTCTCCATCACCGCCGCCCGTGGGCCTGCCTCTGGGGACCTCGGCAGGTGGTGCACCGTGGCGACGTTCGGCGCACGTAGGGCCTGAACCTGTCCACAGGCCTGGACCTAAAAGTTGTTGTTCGTTTTGTTTTCGTTTCGTTTTGCTTTATTTGTTGTTGTTCGTCTTGGTTTCGCTTTGTTTTTCGTTCTGCTCTCCCTGTGTTCCTGCACCTCCCTGTCAAAAACGAAAAACCAAGCACAGCCGAAGTCCATCAAAACGGCGTTTAGGTCCAGCCCTGCCCGTCAATGTCCACCGCCTGCCGAGGTCACCGAAGATCGACCCCACAGGCGGTGATTATTGGCACTGTCGGACTTGGGCACATGAGATCCTCGCCGGCCAACATGCACAGAACATTCCAGGGTACCCCCCCGCCCCAGGATGCACCAGAACATCCAACAAGCACGAAGCACATTAGGGCATCCTCCCCGAACCGACCTCGATCTCATACCTCGGCCCGACCGCACGTCCCCGCCTCGGAAGCACGGGCGTGCACGGGGCCAACCGACCGAGCCGACGATGCGTCGCCCGCCAGACGAGCACGGGAGGGCCGCCCGCTCCGAACCCCTCCCTCCCCGGGGCGAGGCAGGGCCGGGCGCGCGCCTCGGCGCCGTCGGCGTCGCCCCCGCGCACCACGAGGAGCTTCGCAACCGGCAGGCTCATCTGGTCCTTCAGCAGCCCGCGGAGGCAGGCTCCTGCGCCCCGCCCAGCCACGGGGCGTGGGCTGCGGGCCAGCTCGCCGGGGGTCCGCGAGAAGAGAGGCGCTCGTGGCCCAAGGTGGCCCCCTGGGGCGCCCCAGAAGGCCCAGAGGGCCCCCCTCCTCCTCCTCCTCCTCCTCCTCCTCCTCCTCCTCCTCCTCCTTTTCCCTCCTCCTCCACCTTCCCGCTCCCCCTCCTCCTCCTCCTCCTCCTCCTCCTCCTCCTCCTCCTCCTCCTCCTCCTCCTCCTCCTCCTCCTCCTCGTCCTCCTCCTCCTCCTCCTCCTCCTCCTCCTCCTCCTCCTCCTCATGCTCCTCCTCCTCCTCCTCCTCCTCCTCCTCCTCCTCCTCCTCCCTCCTCCCGCTGCTCCTCCTCCCCCTCCCCCTCCCCCTCCCCCTCCCCCTCCCCCTCCCCTCCCCTCCTCCTCCTCCTCCTCCTCCTCTCCTCCTCCTCCTCCTCCTCCTCCTCCTGAGCACCCCTCACGAGGCCCAAAGGCCCCAGGGGGGGGGGCCTCGACGTGGAGCGAAAGACGCTGGGGACACCGTGGGCCAAAGACGCCTTTGGCAGCACCCGCGCCTGGGGTGCAGGGCCCGACCCAGCCGCCCGCCCTGGCTCCGTCAGAGGGCCACATGCGAACCCTACCCCATACCCCCCACGATTTCTGAGGGGGAGGGCGGGGTTCACTTCGCTCGGGAGCTAGGGTTCGTATGTGGCCCCCTATCCACGCTGAAGAACAGCTCAGCATCGGCCCCCGCGCTCCACCCTGGCCAGCATCTCGAGCTGCGTCCACTCGTGAGGGCGGTGGCCCTCTGAGGGCACAAGTCGGCGGCGAGCGAAGGAGGGAAGCGAGAAGGAAAAGGCCATCTCAGACGGCGGCGGGACTTCTCAGGAGCCCTCTCGCCTCCTCGGAAATGTTCTGTGTCTTCAGGGAAGGCTAAGAAAACCTCTCGAAAAGCAGGTGTACCTCCGAGGCCTTCTCAGAAGGCCTCCTCCTTCTCACCCTCAAGGAGTCTTCTCACCTTCTCCTTCTCACCTCCTCCTCCTCCTCCTCCTCGTCCTCCTCCTCCTCCCTTCCTCCCTTACTCCCTTCCTCCCTTCCTCCCCGCGCCTCCGCGGGCGGCCCTGGACACGTCCAGGCCCCGGGGCCCGCGGCGCGCGCGGAGCCTGGAGCCTGGAGGGCCCCCCGCGAGGCGCGGCTCCCAGACCCCCCTCGAGTCATGAAAACGTCACGGCGCGAGGTTTTTCGCTATTCTGTAAAATCACGGCGCGAGGATTTTCGCTATTTTCGGCCTCTGGGGGGCCCGGACCCACAGAGTTCCAAGTGCGATGCTCTCCCATCGAATCCCCGTGTGGCGCTTTTCAACAGATTCCTGATGTGAGGCTCTCAATCGAATCTCTCTCTGGCGCTTCTGAAAGGATTCCTCTTGTGATGCGTTCCAATAGAAGTCCTCAGCAGTGCTTTCCCCCGATTCTGAGACTTTCCCATCGAATCCCTTGGTGATGATTCCCAGCGGATTCTGTTGCGAGGACATATCTTTTCTTTCCAAAGGGGTTCGTTTGTGATGCTTAAGGACGGGAGGGAGGAGGGGCAGGAGAGGAGGGAAGGATGGGGGCAGGGATAGGGGGGGGAGCAAAACACAAAGAAACAACATGTTGGCTCTGTCCTTGTTTCGCCCCCCCTCCCAGGTTGCACCCCCTCCCCCCTTGGTCACGAATCTGAGTGTGCGAGGGGTCGCACGATCGAAAGCGTGACGACCAAACGGCGCCCCCCCCTGCCCCAAAACCCAAGCGCATTCCTGGCCATGCCCCACCGACGCACGGAACGAGAAAACAGGAAACGGAACCGATTCATACAGAGTCCCCCCTAAAAAAACGAACGACCCACCAACAAACAAAAACGAAAAGGAACAACAAACCGAAACATCTCAAACACGCAAGGGGGATTCAGCCCCGTAACCGCGTTGGGTCTGCATTGCAAACTTGTTTGCAGCACTTCGATTAGCAACCCATCAGCAACCAATGAGTGCATACCCCCCTGCTTCAAACCACACACGCGTATGCATAGTATGCATGTGTCTAGTGCGTTGCGTGAGAAACGCATGGCTTCATATGTTGAGTTTCGCATTGTACGGTTAAGCATGGCTCCCTTTGAAGTTCATACGTTTTCATGTGGAGTTGTGATAGCATGACTTTTTGGGCGCTTCTGCGTTACGCGCAAACATTGCTTCAAACTCTGTCAGCTGCGCAATGTCCTCTGCTTGCTTGCAAGTGTTGGGTGTTGAGTCTCTGACCTGGCGCCCTGTCTTCTTGAAGCGGCGCTACTGGTCTAGACCATCCCAAGGGACAAACGAAGTCATATCTGGAAAACGGCAGAGCAAAGCAGGTCCTAACTGTACAACGCCTGGAAAAGCCTGCCTTACTGCAAATTCAACCGCAAGGCGTTCGGCATCCAGAGCGCATGGATCAACTTTGTCATACGATTCCCTTGAGACACAATAACCCAAGGTGAAGTGCCAAGGATGCTTTTGAGGGTGTGTCAAACCCAGAATTTCCATGATCCTCATGCTGATGGGGACATCTTGAGGATGGCCAGGAGTGCCTTCATCAGCAGACTCTAAGACAACGCCAATGCCTCCATTCCACATAGTCACTTCTTGGACGCGAAGCTGTGGTGTATACTGGGCTTCCAATAACTCCTGCGCAGCTGCTGCCCAGCAGGGATCTTGCAGTTTCTTCGACCACGAATGGTCATCAAGGTTCAGTTTGTACTGTGTGCATACATCTAGTAGCGTAATATGATAACTTGCTGGAGGCAATGGCGACATGAGCTTCCCCAAGATCGGCTGCTGTCGCAGAACCGACGGTAAATCAATTGCGTATCCAGCATCAGTGCCCAACATATCGCAAACAATCGTGACTCCTGGAAATCGCAAATAGTTGCCGTCCGCATCGAACTTTTCGCGCTGTGTCAAATCTTCTGGAACGGCTGCCATGCCACGTGGCCTGAGCCGGAACCCGCGATCGGCTCGGGCGACTCACGGCTGTGCCGCGAGGCTGGCGCCCTGGGGGGCACTGCTGGGGCCGCCCAGGCGCCACGCTGGAGCCAGAACTGCCGCGGCCCCACGGGACGACCCATTTCAGCACACCCCTCACACGTTTCGTGGCCCAATAGGGAGCTCCACCGAAGGCCCCAGTGCCACCGTCCACATGCGCCCCCCACCCCCATTTCGGCACACCCCTCACACGTTTCGTGGCCCCATAGGGGGCTCCACCGAAGGCCCCAGTGCCACCGTCCACATGCGTCCCCCTCACCCATTTCGGCACCCCCCTCACAGGTTGCGTGGCCCAATAGGGAGCTCCACCGAAGGCCCCAGTGCCACCGTCCACATGCGCCCCCCACACCCATTTGGCACACCCCTCACACGTTTCGTGGCCCAATAGGGAGCTCCACGGAAGGCCCCAGTGCCACCGTCCACATGCGCCCCCCGCACCCATTCGGCACACCCCTCACACGCTTCGTGGCCCAATAGGGAGCTCCACCGAAGGCCCCAGTGCCACCGTCCACATGCGCCCCCCGCACCCATTCGGCACACCCCTCACACGCTTCGTGGCCCAATAGGGAGCTCCACCGAAGGCCCCAGTGCCACCGTCCACGTGCGTCCCCCACACCCATGTCGGCACACCCCTCACGCGTTTCGTGGCTCGATGGGGAGCTCCACCGAAGGCCCGAGTGCCATCGTCCACATGCGTCCCCCACACCCATTTCGGCACACCCCTCACACGTCTCGTGGCCCCATAGGGAGCTCCACCGAAGGCCCCAGTGCCACCGTCCACATGCGTCCCCCACACCCATGTCGGCACACCCCTCACGCGTTTCGTGGCTCTATGGGGTGCTCCACCGAAGGCCCAAGCGCCACCGCACACATGCGTCCCCAAACCCATTTCGGCACACCCCTCACACGTCTCGTGGCCCCATAGGGAGCACCACCGAAGAAGATATTCACAATTGCCGTACGAACATCTGCATATGGCTGGGTCCTTCGCCAAGCTAATGTTGGGGTTTCTTGATTCGTCGTCCAAAGTCCGCCTGTAGGGGGACAGGCCCGACCTGACAGTAGTTTCGCGCACAGCGAAGCACTGCTCTCGAGGGGGAGGCGGCAGGCGCCCGTGGCAATGGTTCTGCCGCGCTCTCGCGCGCATGTTGCAGGCGACCGCCGCGCGTGGACAAAGCGGCAGAGCGGGATACGGGGGTTCGTTCGACTAATGTTTTCCTGCTACCGCCAGCATGGCGGACGGTCTAGCATTCTGCGCAGCGCCATCCGATCTGGAAGAACCCAGTCCTGGTGCTGAAGCTGCAACAGGGGGCGTCTCTGGCAATGGCGGAGCCCCCATAGTAGCAGAATGGGACACGGGGGCGTTTTTTTTACTCCCGCCACCTCCCGCCGCCCTTCCGCCGGCTTCCGCCAGCGGAGGCTGCCTCGTTTTCCTTATGCCGCTCTTCCGCCGTCCTTCCGCCGCGGAAGAGATGACAACTCCTTCGATCCTCGAAGGCGAGGCCAGTGCGTTGCATCGCCTGGCATTGCCTTTACATTGCGTTGCTTTGCGCTGGCCTGCTATATTTTTAACCGCTTTGCATGGATCTGTCGCTTTGCATCGGTTTGCATTGCATTGAAAGGCATTGCACTGCCTTGCAATGATTTGCATTTTGTTTCATCGCGTCGCATCGCTTTGCAATGCGTCGCATCGCTTTACGTCGTTTTGCATTGCGTTGCGTTGCTTGGCATCGCTTGGCATTGCTGTCCATCGCTTCACACTGCTTTGCGTTGCATGACACCGCATTGCGTCGCTTCGCATTGCTTTGCATTGCTTTGAACGGCACTGCGCTGCTTTACATTGCCCTGCATTGCCTTGCATCGCCATGCGTCGCATTGCTTTGCATCGCATTGCATTGCTTTGCGTTGGCTTGCATTGCGCTGCATCGCAATGCGTCGCATTGCATCGCGCTGCAGTGCGCTGCTTTCCTTTGCATCGCACTGCATTGCGATGCGTCGCACTGCGTTGCCCTGCATGGCATTGCATCGTTCCACATGGCTTTGCATCGCTTTGGACTGGTTTGCGGTGATTGGCATCGCGTTGCTTCGCAATGCATTGTGTTGCATCGCTTCGCTTTGCATTGCCCTGCAGTGCATTGCATGTCTTTGCATCGCAATGCACTGCTTTGCAGCGCATTGCTTTGCACTGCGTGAACTGACGTTGCAATGCTATGAAGTTGCTTTGCTTTGCTCTGCTCTGCGGTGCATCGCATTGCATCACGCTGCATCGCCTCGCGTTCCTTCGCATCGCTCTGCATCGCTTTGCGTTGCGTTGCTGGACATCGCCTTGCATCGCGTTGCGTTGCTCTGCGCTGCTTTGCATTGCTTTGTATATCGCTTCATTGCTTTGTTTTGGTTCGCGTCTCAATACATTGCTTAGCCGTGCGTTGCATCGCATTGCGTTACCTTACATGTCATTGCATCGTATTGCGTCGGATTGCATCGCTGTGCATTGCGTTGCATCGCATTGCGCCGCATTGCACCACGTTGCGCTGCTCTGCATTATTTTGCGTTGCGTTGCATTGCTCTGCATCGCTTCGCACTTATTTGCCTCACTGTGCATTGCTTGGTATCGCCTTGCATCGCTTTGCATTGCTCTGCGCTGCTTTGCTTCGCCGTGCGTTGCCTTGTATTGCTTTGCATCGCTTCGCATCGCTTTACATTGCGTTGTATTGCTATGCGTTGCGTTGCATTGCATTCAGCTGTATCAATTGGCAGCGCCTGGCTTCG
Source organism: Prorocentrum cordatum (assembly GCA_963575745.1). NCBI lineage: Eukaryota > Dinophyceae > Prorocentrales > Prorocentraceae > Prorocentrum > Prorocentrum cordatum. Next base: position 96,604 of record CAUYUJ010016723.1, on the reverse strand, counting down.
CATTGCCCTGCATTGCACTGCGTCCTTTTGCATTACCCTGTATTGCTCGAAGCGTTATAGCAATGCTTTGCAGCAATGCGCTACATGGCTTCGTATCGCAGCGCATCAACCCGCATTGCGTTGCATCGCTGTGATCGTTTTGCGTGTCTTGGCATCGCTTTGCATCGCGTTGCATGGCTTTGCCTAGCTTGGCATCGCCTGGTATCGCTTTGCATCGCATTACCTCGCACTGCATCGCTGCACGTTGCTTTGCATTACTTTGCGTCGCTTGGAATTGCTGGGCATCGCATTGTATTGTTTTGCACCGCAGTGCATCTCATTAGGTCGCTGTGCGTTGCGTTGCGTTGTCCAGCGTTGTCCTGCATTACGTTGCATCGCTTTGCATTACTTTGAACTGCATTACGCTGCGGTCCGTGTCATTGCACCTCTTCACGTCGCTGTGCGTTGCTTGGCATCGCATTGCATCGCATTGCAATGCTCTGCGTTGCCCTTCGTCGAGTTGCATCGCGTTGCATTGCGTTGCGCTGCTTTGCGTCGCTCTGCATGGTTCTACATTTCATAGCATTGCGTTGCATCGATGTGTATTGCGTTGGCTACAATTGCACTGTTTGTCAATGCTTTGAACTGCTTTGCCTTGGCTTCACATTGCTTGGCATCGCTTTCAACCGTTCTGCATTGCTTAGGGTTGCTTGGCATCACATGGCGTCGCGCTTCGTCGCTTCGCATATCTTGGCATCGCCGTGCGATGCTTTGCACACCCTGGCATCACATTGCACCGTTTCAAATTGCTTTACGCCGCTTTGCATTGCTGTGCGATTCTTGGCATCACATTGCATTGCGTTGCATTGTGTTGCGCCGCATTGTTCCGCTTGCTCTGTACCGAATTGTTGTGCATCGCTTCGCATTGCTTTGTATCGCTTTGCGTTGATTTGCATCGCGCTGCAATGCTCTGGATTGGTTTGCGTTGCGTTGCGTCGCTTTACATTGCACCGCTTCGCGCTGATACACATCGCTTTGCGTCGGGTCGCAGTGCTTGGCATCGCATTGCATTGCCTCGCGTTGCTTGGTATCGCTTGACATCGCTCGGCAGTCCTCTGGATTGCTTGGACTTGCTTTATTCCTTGGCGTCACATTGCATCGCTGTGCGTTACTTCCCATCGCTTTGCATTGTTTTGCATTGCTCTGTACCGCATTACTGTGCATCGCTTCGCATTGCTTTGTACCGCTTTGCGTTGATTTGCATCGCGCTGCAATGCTCTGGATTGTGTTGCGTTGCTTTGCGTCGCTTTACATTGCATCGCTCCGCGCTGCTACACATCGCTTTGCGTCGAGTCGCATTGCTTGGCATCGCATTGCGTTGCCTCGCGTTGCTTGAATTCGTTGTGCATTCCTTTGTATTGCTTGGAATGTATCCTTGGCGTCACATTGCATCGTTTTGTGTTGCGTTCCATCGCTGGGCATTGTGTTGCGTTGCTCTGCGCCTCTTTGCTTTGCATCCCTTCGCATTGCTTGTGCCGCTTTGCGTTGGCTTGCGTCGATTTGCA
>CAUYUJ010016723.1:82560-90060 GCA_963575745.1 Prorocentrum cordatum | reverse complement strand
ACACCACAGGATGGTTGGGAAAAAATTAGCCTGACGAGGGACCCAACCATATACAGGTGTGAGTACCGCAATAGTGATTCACTTTTTCGGTGGCGATCCCTATGAGGCAACGAACCGTGCTAGGGGTGTGCCGACATGAGTGGCGTGGTACACAACGCGAACGAAAACGATTGATCTGAGTACGTAGGGAGACTGAGCGCGGGTGAATCTGCGCGCGTGCGTCTGACTGTGAATGAATCTGCGTGCGAACGAGTCTACGTGCATGAATGCGAATATGACAAAGCGTGGCGCAATTGTGTATGAATGTCAATAGTTTGACAATGTCTGCCTCTGAGTACTCGTGACGCTGGGCGTGGCCGCCGCAAGGAGCTTCCCCGGGACTCCCCGACGGCATCGCCCGCGCGCCGCGACGCCAATGTCGGCGCGCCCACCGGCGAGGATCGCGCCCGCTTCCTCCCCTTCCTTTACTCCCTCTTTGCCCGCGCACTCAAAAGTCCAAGGTTGCGGGCGCAGCGCAGCGCGGAGTCCCCGCGACGCGCGCAGGTCGCCCCGGAGGGGTCCCAGCGACGCGCGCGGGTCGTCCACTGCGCGGAGCAAAAAGAGCTAGCTGGCTGGCTGATAGCGGGCAAGGCTCTTGCCGCTGGGCAGAGAGACGACGGGACGCATGCGGGCACACCCACTGGGACCTTCGGTGGAGCTCCCTATGGGGCCACGGAACGTGTGAGGGGTGTGCCGAAATGGGTGTGCGGGACGCATGCGGGCACACCCACTGGGACCTTCGGTGGAGCTCCCTATGGGGCCACGAAACGTGTGAGGGGTGTGCCAAAATGAGTGTGCGGGACGCATGCGGGCACACCCACTGGGACCTTCGGTGGAGCTCCCTATGGGGCCACGAAACGTGTGAAGGGTGTGCCGAAATGGGTGTGCGGGACGCATGCGGGCACACCCACTGGGACCTTCGGTGGAGCTCCCTATGGGGCCACGAAACGTGTGAGGGGTGTGCCGAAATGGGTGTGCGGGACGCATGCGGGCACACCCACTGGGACCTCGGTGGACCTATGGGGCCACGAAACGTGTGAGGGGTGTGCCAAAAGATGTGCGGGACGCTACTTCGGTGGAGGGGCCACGAAACGTGTGACCGAAAACGCATGCGGCACACCCACTGGACCTTCGTGGAGCTCCCTATGGGCCACGAAACGTGTAAGGTGTCCGACATGGGTGTCGGGACGCATGCGGGCACACCCACTGGGACCTTCGGTGGAGCTCCCTATGGGGCAACGAAACGTGTGAGGGTGTGCCGATTTGTGCGGGACGCATGCGGCACACCCACTGGGACCTTCGGTGGAGCTCCCTATGGGGCCACGAAACGTGTGAGGGGTGTGCCGAAATGGGTGTGCGGGACGCATGCGGGCACACCCACTGGGACCTTCGGTGGAGCTCCCTATGGGGCCACGAAACGTGTGAGGGGTGTGCCGAAATGGGTGTGCGGGACGCATGCGGGCACACCCACTGGGACCTTCGGTGGAGCTCCCTATGGGGTCACGAAACGTGTGAGGGGTGTGCCGAAATGTGTGTGCGGGACGCATGCGGGCACACCCACTGGGACCTTCGGTGGAGCTCCCTATGGGGCCACGAAACGTGTGAGGGGTGTGCCGAAATGGGTGTGCGGGACGCATGCGGGCACACCCACTGGGACCTTCGGTGGAGCTCCCTATGGGGCCACGAAACGTGTGAGGGGTGTGCCGAAATGGGTGATGACGATGATGATGAAGATGGGAGGAGGGAGGGGGCAGCGGGAAGGAAGGAACGCGGGGCGACGTCTCTTCAAAACGAGGACCCAACACCACAGGATGGTTGGGAATTAAAGCATCATTAGAACATCACGCCCGGAGCCCTGGACCCCATTCTGCGCCACTCTTCGAGCCTGATCGCTCTGTGAGGGTCCCATGGGGCCCGAAGTGGTGCGAAAACGCCGGCTGTGAAAGAATCGCAGCGCCAGGATATCTCTGGGGAGGGGAGGAGGAAGGCGACGCGGGGCGCTCTCTCTCTCTCTCTCTCTCTCTTTCTCTCTGTCTCCCTCCAAACCCAAACCCCCGACGTCATGATTTCTTCATGACCTCGACCCCCAGGGGTCTCGACCCATTCCCCGGGACCGGTGTTTTTCATCCTGAGTCGCTCTTGGACGGCCGCGAGGGCCGGTGAGGGCCCCCAAAGGCCGCAAGCAACGAAAAACCTGGCGCCGTGATTTTTTCATGACGCGAGGTGGTCTGGGATCCGAGCGATGCCGAGGCCCTGACAGCCGCCGACCTGCTGCCTGCTCTCGGCCCGCGGCCCTCGAACAAGAAGAGGTCCCGGCCGCCTCCCGTGGGGCCACGAAGCGCTGTGCTGGGTGGTGGCTGACGCATGCGGGCGGTCCCACTGGGACCCTCGGTGGGGCTGTGGGGCCACGACGAGGGCCCCGCCCCACAGGATGGCCGGGAAAGAGAGGCAGGCGGCGCGGCGAGGCGCGCCGTGACCCGGCGGGCGCCACGCCCGCGGGGCGCGGAGGGAGCGCCCGACGCCCCCGCGGGACGGCACACCGAGGGCGACGCGTGCGGCGGCGGAAGGGCGGCCGCCGCTGCGGCGGCGAGCGGCGGCGGGAGCCGCCTGGCTTGCTCAGCCCACGGTCATCGGCCACAGAGGGAGGAGGAGGAGGGGGGGGGAGGGGGAGGAGGAAGGAGGGGAGGAGGAGGAGGAGGAGGGAGGAGGAGGAGGAGGAGGAGGAGAGGAGGAGGGAGGAGGGAGGAGGAGAGGAGGAGGAGGAGGAGGAGGGGGAGGAGAGAGGAGGAGGAGGGAGGAGGAGGAGGAGGAGGAGGAGGAGGAGGAGGAGAGGGAGGAGGACAAGCTAGGTGCGCTCGCGTCATATCTGACATCCTACCCCTCCCTCCCATCCCTTACCATGGCGTAGATGCCCTCTCTACTCGCACAGACGGATGTCGAGCAGGGCAATCATCCCGAAAGGGTACGCGATGCATTGTAGAGCACGGCCTGGCATGGCGTAGAAGAGCACCGCAAAGCGTAGTATGTCACAGCATGGCGTGGCGTGGCGTAATGAAGAATTGCATCACAAAGCTTTGCAACGCAAAGCACGGCATCGCACAGCGGCCCCGAACATAACATTGCATAGCATGGCGTTGAAGACCAAAGCGTAGCATGGCATAGCACGACGTGGCACGTAAGCACTGCATATCACAGCTTCAGCTGAAGGCATGGCATCGCGCAGCGGAACGCAACCTAGCATTGCATTGCATGCCGTGGCATGGCACGGGAAATGACGGCTGCAGCGGGAGCACGATTCGGAACGAGCGGAAGCGCGGAAATGAGGCCAGCGCTGCAGCGGGAGCACGATTCGGAACGAGCGGAAGCACGGAAATGAGGCCAGCGCTGCAGCGAGAGCACGATTCGGAACGAGCGGGGCCCGAAAATGAGGCCGGCGCCCCAGCGAGAGCAGAATTTTGGAGAAAAAAAATGCAGGCGAAAACCCAACTCCGGGGAACCCCGTGTAAAAAACAGTACGCGGGGGGGGGGGGGGGGCGAACACTCCCAATCCGTCATCAGGGGAAGGAGGAGAGTAGTATCATATTGAGTAATTGTGGAGGGGGAGGAGGAGGAGGAGGAGGAGGAGGAGGAGGAGGAGGAGGAGGAGGAGGAGAAAGACGACCCCTCGCCACCGCTCGGACGTCCATTCCTCACGGCACCGACCTTGCAGACGTGCTGCAGGGAGTTTGTGCGTGGATCTCTGCCAGTGCAAAACCCCGACACGACGAGCGAAAAACGAAGCTGAATGGCACGTGGATTTGTATGGGTCATCACTCCTGACCAAGACAAGTCCGCACGAAATTCACTTCGAAATCCGGGAACAATTCTCCAGGACACTCCGGGTCCGTCCTATCGTTTTCCGAACGGAGTCCGCTCTGCGATGTTGGCGCCATGATAACTCCCCGTGCATCGTTCGGTCTCGTGCGTGCATTTTTTTGTTCGCAGGGGGAACAACAACTCTCCCTGATGGCCCGTCCCAGACCCCCGACGTCATGACTTTTTCATGGCGTCGACCCCCAAGGGTCTCTCGACCCCTTCTCCGGGGCCGTTTTTTTCATCCCGAGTCGTTCTTTGATGGCACCGAGTCCCGGTGAGGGCCCCCAAAGGCCGCAAGCAACGAAAAACCTGGCGCCGTGATTTTGTCATGACGCGAGGTGGTCTGGGATCCGAGCGATGCCGAGGCCCTGACAGCCGCCGACCTGCTGCCTGCTCTCGGCCCGCGGCCCTCGAACAAGAAGAGGTCCCGGCCGCCTCCCGTGGGGCCACGAAGCGCTGTGCTGGGTGGTGGCTGACGCATGCGGGCGGTCCCACTGGGACCCTCGGTGGGGCTGTGGGGCCACGACACGTGTGAGGGGCGTGCCGAGATGGTGGACATGCCGAGGGCAGAGGCAAGGGATGGGAGGAGGGGGAGGAGGGGGAGGGGGAGGGGGAGGAGGAGGAGGAGGAGGAGGAGGAGGAGGAGGAGGAGGAGGAGGGGAGGGAGGAGGAGGAGGATAGGGAGGAGGAGGAGGAGGAGGAGGAGGAGGAGGAGGAGGAGGAGGAGGAGGAGGAGGGGGAGGAGGAGGAGGACCCAACGCCGCAGGATGGCCGGGAAAGGGAGGGCCCGCCGCCTCTTCCCCCGGGGGGGGGGGGGGACGGGCCCTGCGCCCCCCCGGGGCCCGCTCCCGGGTGGCCTCGGGGCCCGACGGCAGGCCCCGGGGGCTAAGTCTGGGGTCGGGCCTGTCGGGTCGGCCCCATACGGACTGCCTCCCAGACCACCCCAGCCCAACCCGAAGGCCCGAATTTCGGGTGGGGGGGGGGGGTAGGGGTTCCATGCGTGTTTTTTTCGACGTTCCCCGACCCCCCCCCCCCCCCTCCCCCTGGAAATAGAGGGCAAATTTGGGCCCGTCGGGTCGGGCGAAAGGGGGGGATCGCAAAGGGGGGGTTTGAGAATCGGCTCCCGTAGCTGATTTTCCCGGCGCCTCCCGGCGCCGGGAGGCGCCCGCGTATCGAGGAATGGGCCCAGCGGCGGGGCCGAAACCGGCTGCATGCAGCAGATTTCGTACCCCCCCCTTTCCCAAACCCCCCCTTTCCATACTGACTACCTCCCAACCACCCCAACCCAACCCGAAGGCCCGAATTTCGGGTTGGGGGGGGTAAGGGTTCCATACGTGTTTTTTCGACGTTCCCCGACCCCCCCCCCACTGGAAATAGAGGGCAAATTTGGGCCTTCGGGTTGGGTTGGGGTGGTTTGGTGGGTGGTGACATACAGGCGGCTTATAGAGGAAGGACAAAGCACTGCCCCCCAAAAGCCCAAGCAAAAACACAACACACCAAAACAAACCAGATGCAAAACACAAGCACAACAGAACAGAACAAGAAAGGCCAACAGGTATCCAAAAGTGCTCAGGCACACGCTACAAGTCGTCCCCTGGGGGCGGCCCTGCGCCCCGTGCCCAGTCCTGGTGGCGGGCCCCAGGGGCTAAGCTAAGGTCGGGCACGTCCGCCTACAGGCGGCTTTTCGGCGAAGAAGTAGGAACACGCAGAAAAGATGCAAACATTGCCACAACTAGTCAAAACATAGTCCCTAGACTAGCTGTTTTTGAATACTATCCCGGCGACACGCGAAAATGAAACACAGAAAATGACGAACTTCGAATCCGATAAATTAGTTGCGATAAACGGTGAGGCCCAGACCCACATAGTTAGTTAGCGAGAAAACGAAAACGCCGAGATAATAGTGAAGAAAACGACAACGAGACCCTCCGCGAAACAGAAAATATTCAAGAAAACAAAAAACGAAAACGATTCGGCCTGAAAAAAATAAGATATTCGTTTTCACGTGTCGCTGGGACAGTATTCCTCCTGTGGAGGGACAGGCCCGTCTTCAGGCTAAGTCGAAACACATTCCATCTGCCAGCTCTGGTTTCTGAAGGGTGCGCGGCGAGGACGGCGGCGAGGACCACGGCGACGGCGGCGGGCGGCACCGCCGGCGCGGGAGGGGCTCCTGTCACGGGGCCGTCCCCTTCGGGGATGGCCAGGTTCCCCGCCTTCCGGCGCACGCCCGAGGGGTATCGCCGGCGCACCACCTCGGCCACGAGGGGCGCCATCAGTGGGAGGGACTTCTCCTCCTCCCCAGGCAGAGAGATCAGCAGGAGCCACGGCGTGCAGAGAGATCAGAAGGAGCTGCGTGCCTAAACTTCGGCAAATATGATCTGCTTCCTGACTTTTGACTCTGACGCTTGTTTTCGATCCCTGGGGCCATCAAACACGGATCTGGGGCGAAAAACGTGTCCTTGGGAAGGGGTCGCGACCTCGAGAACTCGGGCAACTGCCACATGAGAACCCCGTCCCTGCAAGTCACTTGTCTGGAAAACAGGCCGGGGCTCAGGATCGGAAGGATGCCCGCAGCCAGGTGAAGCCAGGTGAAGCCAGGGCATCCGATGCCCGGCGTCGATTGGACCCGCAGGGACAAGGTTCGCAAGTGCTCGCAGATTCTCCTTCCCTCCACCCCCCGCACCCTGCGCACTCCTTGCCATGATTCCCCCTTCTCCACTTCGGGGGACGTCAACTGACCACCACACCGATCCTGGGCCCAAGATCGGTTTGCGTGCCGTTTCGGCCTGGCCCTGACATAAACGGACTGCTGACCCTCCTCCCCATCATCCCAGGTCACCTAGCTTGGCGCCTCGCGCCTGGTATTTTTTTCGTCCGCCTGCTGCTTCGGCCGATCCCAACCCAACCTTACCCAGCCTCCCCCTCCCCTTCCTTTACGATCACCAAACGTTGCGCGTCGCGGCTAGCATGCCTTACACCGCGCCATTGCGGCCGTTCTAAGCCCGATCCCACTGAACGAGTCTGGGAACCCTAAGCCCACAACTGCTGACGTCTCGCATCTATTTTCGCCGCCTTCCGCAGACCTTCCGCCTGCGGACGCGCCGCCGTTCTGCGTACGCTGGCCCCTGCCGAGCGCGCCCACTGTCGGCCGCTGCTCGAAATAACCCAATCGCGCCTCGCGCCGCGCGACGCGCGCTCATCCTGGCGCCCTCGCGCCGCCCGTCCTGGAGAAGGACGGTTCTCCCGAGAAGGGCGCTAGAATCGAAGAGCAACTGCCTTCGCGCCCCTGCCGGTGAACTGCCTCCTCCCTGCCATTCGCACCTGCAACCAGCGCCGTGGCAGTCATTGTCGTCGTCGTGTAGGCGTGGCTATCGCCGTCGCTGTCGTCGTCATCGTGGGCGTCGTAGAAATATTGGTGCAGTAGTAGTAGTAGCAGAAGAAGTAGTAGTAGTAGTAGTAGTAGTAGTAGTAGTAGTAGTAGTAGTAGTAGTAGTAGTAGTAGTAGTAGTAGTATAGTAGTAGTAGTAGTAGTAGTAGTAGTAGTAGTAGTAGTAGTAGTAGTAGCAGTAGTAGTAGTGTAGTAGTATTAGTAGTAGCAGTAGTAGG
>CAUYUJ010016723.1:74512-77460 GCA_963575745.1 Prorocentrum cordatum | reverse complement strand
GAAATAAAGTGGTCGGGGCGGAGGGGGCGGTGCGACGCCGAAGGGCACTGGGCAGCTGGGGAGGGAGGGGGGGGGAGCGACGACGCCGAAATAAAGTGGTCGGGGCGGAGGGGGCGGCGCGACGCCGAAGGGCACTGGGCAGCTACGGAGGGGGGGGTGGGGGGGCGACGACGCCGAAATAAAGTGGTCGGGGCGGAGGGGGCGGTGCGACGCCGAAGGGCACTGGGCAGCTGGGGAGGGGGGGGGCGACGACGCCGAAATAAAGTGGTCGGGGCGGAGGGGGCGGTGCGACGCCGGAAGGTCATCTGGGCAGCTCGGGGGGGGGGGGGGGCTGACGGAGCCCGACACGCAACAGTTGTCGGGGCGGAGGGGGCGGTGCGACGCCGAAGCATCACCACCAGCAGCAGCAGCACCAACAACAGCAGCAACTGCAGCCGTAGCACCAGCAGCAGCACCACCAGCACCAGCAGCAGCACCACCAGCAGTACCACCACCAGCAGCAACAGCACCAGCAGCAGCACCAGCAGCACCAGCAGCACCAGCAGCGGCACCAGCAGCACCAGCAGCAGCACCAGCACCAGCAGCGGCACCCGCACCAGCACCAGCACCAGCACCAGCACCAGCAGCACCAGCAGCGGCAGCAGCACCAGCACCAGCACCAGCACCAGCACTGGGCAGCTAGGGAGGGGGGGGGCGACGACGCCGAAATAAAGTGGTCGGAGCTCTAGACACCCTGTGCAAGATAATAATTATGTAGGAATAGTACTAGTAGTAATAGTAGTGGTAGTAGTGGTAGTAGTAGTGATAGTAATAGTAGTAGTAGTAGTAGTAGTAGTAGTAGCAGTAGTAGTAGTAGCAGCAGTGGTAGTGGTAGTGGTAGTACTAGTGCTAGTAGTAGTAGTAGTAGACGCAGTCGTAGTAGTAAGGGTAGTAGTAGTAGTAGTAGTAATAATAGAAGCAGAAGTGGTAGTAGCAGTCGTAGTCGTGGTAGTACTGGGGGTAGACATAGTGGCCATAGCATGAGCAGGTCGGAGTCGCGGTAGTAGTACTCGCAGCAGTAACAGTAGTCGCAGTAGCAGTGGACCAATCGCAGTTGCAATAATCGTAGTAGTAGCCGTGAAAGCCGCAATCGTCAACATCGTGACCATAAGGGAAGTAGCCGTAGTACTCGCAATCATGATAGCAGTCGTTGTAATAGTTCTAGTAGTCGTAGTCGTAGTTGTTGTGGGAGTGCTAGTAGTAGTAGTAGTAGTAGTAGTAGTAGTAGTCGTAGTCGTAGTAGTAGTAGTAGTAGTAGTAGTAGTAGCAGCGATAATATCAATAGTGGTGGTCGGAAGCCTCGTCGTACTAGTCGCAGTCGTAGTCGCCGTAGTAGTAGTAATAGTAATAGTAGTCGTCGTCGTCGTCGTCGCCGTCGTCGCAGTGTTAACCGTACTCGTAGCAGTGATATTAGAAGTAATAGTTGTAGTAGCAGCTGTAGTAGTGGTAGTAGTGGTAGTAGTAGTCGTAGCAATAGTAATAGTAGTAGTAGTAGTAGTAGTAGTAGTAGTAGTAGTAGTAGTAGTAGTAGTAGTAATGGTAGTGGTAGTAGTCGTACTAGTACGAGTACTAGTACTAGTAGCCGCAGAAGTCCAACAAACTCGTAGTCGTGGTCGTAAACGGAACGGTAATACCCGCAAAAAGAATAATGGACGCAGACGTAGTGACAGTACTACCAGACGTAGTTGTAGCAGTAGTAGTAGTAGTAGTAGCAGTAGTAGTAGTAGTAGTAGTAGTAGGTGTAGTAGGGTCATTAGAAATGGTAGTAGGAGCAGTAGTCGTAGTAGTAGTAGTAGTAGTAGTAGTAGTAGTCGTAGTAGTAGTAGTAGTCGTAGAAGTAGTAGTAGTAGTAGTAGTAGTAGTAGTAGTAGTAGTAGTCGTAGTCGTAGTGGTAGTCGCCGCCGTAGTGGTAGTAGTAGCAGTAGTAGAGATAGTAGTAGCAATGGAAGTGGTAGACATAGAAATGGTGGTAGTAGTGGCAATTGTCGTAGTAGTAGTAGCCGTAGTAGTAGCAATAACCATACTAGCGTTAGAGGAGCACTCGCCATCGTAGTAGTAGCCGTCGTAGTACTAGTCGTAGTAGTAATTGTAGTCGTAGTCGCCGTAGTAGTAGTAGTAGTAGTAGCAGCAGTAGTAGTAGTAGTAGTAGTAGTAGTAGTGGTGGTAGTAGTAGTCGTCGTTGTAGTGGTAGTAGGCGTGGTCGCGGTAACAATAGCGGTACGAGGAGCAGGGGCAATCGTAGTAGTCGAAGTAGTGGTCGCCATAGTAGGAGCAGTGGCCGTGCGAATCGTAATACGGAGGTCCGAATATTAGTAGTTGTGGTAGTACTAGTAGTAGGTGTGGTAGCAGTAGCAGTGGTAGTAACGGCAATAATAAGAGTAGAAGTAGAAGTAGTAGTCGTAGCAATGATAGTCGTAGTCGTAGCAGAAATAATCACAACAGTCGTTGCAATAGTCGGAGTCGTGGTAATACTCGCAAGAATAGTAGGAATAGTATCCGAAGCCGTAGTAGAAGCAGAAGCAACAATAGCAGTCGCAGTAAAGAAGCAGTAGTAGAAGTAGAAATAATAGTAGAAGTAGTCGTAGTAGTAGTAGTAGTAGTAGCAGTCGTAGTAGCAGTAGTAGTAGTAGTAGTAGTAGTAGTCGTAGTAGTAGTAGTAGTAGTAGTAGTAGTAGAAATAGTAGTAGTAGTAGTAGTAGTAGTCATCGTAGTAGTAGTAGTAGTAGTAGTAGTAGTGGTAGTAGTAGTAGTACTACTACTACTACTACTACTACTAGTAGCAGTAGAAGTCGTAGTAGTAGCGGTAGTACAAGTAGTAATGGAAGTCGTAGCCGTAGTGAGAATGGAAGGAGTGGTCGTAGTACTAGTCGCGATAGTAACCGTCGTAGTAGTCATAGAAGCAACAGTAG
>CAUYUJ010016723.1:52012-69512 GCA_963575745.1 Prorocentrum cordatum | reverse complement strand
GGGGCCCACACCCCAGGGGAGGAGGGAGCGGAACTAGAGCGAGAGAGGAGGAGGGAGAAGGGGAAGGGGAGAGGGGAGAAGAGAACGGAGCGAGAGAGGGATGATAGGAGGGGGCGACCGGGGCAAGGGAGGGGTGAGGAGCAGGGAGCGAGGCGAGAGCGAGGAAGGGAGCAGAGGAAGGGGACAAGAGGGAACGGAGGGAGAGCGAGGGAGGGCATGGGAGGCGAAGGAGGGAGGATGGGAAGGGGGCGAGCGAGGATGGGCGCAGAGGACAGGCAGGGGAATCAGGATCGAATGATAGGATGGAAAGGCATGATCCTCCTCTTCCTCCTCCTCCTCCTCCTTCTCCTCCTCCTCTTCCTCACTTCACGGGGGGAAGTTTTGGCCCCAGATCCTTCTTGGATGGCCACGGGGCCCGATACATGGGCCCAGAAGCAAAACCTAGGAAAAACGCCAGGATTGAACAAACCACATCGTGGGAGATCTGGGTCCCCGGTAGCTTTCGGGCCATATAGGCCTCGGGAAAAATTAGCGAACACCCATGCCGCATTCATCTGCCAATGCGTCCCCCCCAGTGATCAATGTTGGCGGTGGGTTGAATGAGCTGCACTTCGACCGCGGTCTTCCCCGCGCGTGCCAGCCTTGAGCTTGGGGGGGCGGAAGTGTCCACTGATTGTTTCCTTCTGCCGTCTCATGTCTGAGGTTACGCCGCCATGTGCGAGTAGACTGTGCGAATCTGCGGGCAAGGATTTCTGCGAGACCAGCAGGCGTCGAAGCCACGTGGGAGGGGTCTTGCCAGGCAGTCGCAAGGGTGCATCCAGACATGTAACTCCCGTGTGATGTACGTGGCATGGCCCTCTATTGCCCGCATGCGTTGGCTCGAACGTCGCAGTAAGCCATTACGATTAAGGTACCGGGCCTCCCGCATTACTTGCGCGCACCGCTGCCGAACGCACTGCAGCGCCAGACGCGCCAGGCGTGCCGCAGTCCACTGGCGCCTCATTTTTCACGTATCGCTCATATCGCTCGTCCCATCGGACTTCATTTTTCATATTTCGCTCGTATCGCTCGTTAGAGAAAAGGTTTCATAAGATGAATTCATTCTCTTTCTCCCAGCGATGCGAGCGAATGCGTAACACATAGGGTCAAATGGGACGAGCGATATGTGAAAAATAAGAGGGGGGAACGACAAGGGCCACCCGGGGGGCCAGCGCTGGCTGCACAGAAGAATCCCCAGCCGCTGCGGCCCCACCAGCCCCGGCGCCCGAGCGACGAAGCCTACGTAGCCCCGACTGGCCCGAGGAGCGCCCGCGGCGCATCTCTCGCCGCAGCCGCCCCGCGCCACCGCCTAGTGGGCCAAGCAGGAGCACCCAGAGCGGGCCTAACTGGAGGCCTGCCCCGAGGCATGCTCACAGGCCACGGAAGAACTCAGCGAACGCCCGTGCCGAATGCACCTGTCAATGCGCGATGCCCCCCCAGTGATCAATGCTGGCAGCGGGTCGAATGGGCTGCGCTTCGACCGCGGTCTTCCCCGCGCGTGCCAGCCTTGAGCTTGGGGGGGGCGGGGGAGTGTCCACTGATTGTTTCCTTCTGCCGTCTCATGTCTGAGGTTATGCCGCCGTGCGCGAGTAGACTGTGCGAATCTGCGGGCAAGGATGCCTGCGAGACCGGCAGGCGTCGAAGCAGCGTGGGAGGGGTCTTGCCAGGCAGTCGCGAGGGGGCCACTAATTGTTTTCCTTCTACCGTACCTCGAGCCGCTGGCGCCCGTTTGGGACTCCCCGGGCAGCTTGGGAATGCTCTCGACAAGGCTCAGGCGTTGAAAAGCATCCCGAGGCCGGAAGGTCTCAGGGAACCGACGGAAACGCCCGGCAGATCAAATCGTCGGACCCAGACCCCCGACGTGTTCTTGCACAAGACGTGGACCCCTCAGCTCATTCCCCAAGACTGGCTTTTGATTCTGGGTCGTCTTGTTCACAGTCACAGGACCCGACGAGGGCCCCCAGAAGCTAAAAATATAAAAACAAAAACGTTTGTCGTGCTTTACTCACGACGCGAGGGGGTCTGGGCCCTTCGGGGAGGCGCAAGACTCGGGTTCGGGGGACTTCGGTTGGCCTGACGGGGCCGTCAGGAAAATCACGACACCCAGTCTAAATTCTGACGCGAACACCTGCTGAAAACGCCCCACGAAAAATTTGTCGTCCACACCCAGGATGGGCCCGTCCAAAAGCCTCGCCAGATCCGAACTACAGCGAACTCGGGCCTTACGTTTACCCGATCCCTCCAGCCCGCCTCCGCGTGGTTGTTTTTAGGTCGGGCATGTCCCCCTACAGGCGGTTCTTGGGCGAACAATAAAAATAGTCAACAACAATAAGCAACACAAATCCTTACAAATGCTGAAGGCATCGTTCCCATACTATATGTTCCCTCTTTTCGAAAATAAAATAGTCAACACAACTAAGCAATCAAACAATACAAATTCTTAAAGCATCGTCCCCATATTGTTTTTTTCCCCGACATTTTTGAACATTCCTCCTGTAGAGGGCCACGCCCGACTTACGTTACTTTTCACGACGCTTGGCGGTCGATCGTCCGCTCCTCCGCCCTCCTTCTTGCGTCCCGAAAAATGGTGCGGCGACGGACCGTGCGGTGACCTCGACATCCCCCAAAGACCTGACCGCACGGTCCGTCACCGCACGGTCTTTGGGACCCTCGGATGCCCCTGTCTCGGGCCGGGCGAAAGGGGGGATAGCAAAGGGGGGTTTGAGAATCAGCTCACGTAGCTGATTTTCCCAGCGCCTCCCAGCGCCGGAGGCGGCTATGTATCGAGGAATGGGCCCCTCGCTGTGGCCGAAACCAGCTGCACGCAGCAGATTTCGTAACCCCCCCTTTCCCAATCCCCCCTCTTTCGCCAGGCCCGACTGCCGCCCGAGACGTCCTCGGAGAGGGACCCGCGTTCCAAAGCCGCGCGGCGACCCCGAAATCCCCGCCGACTCACCGCGCGGTGTGGTCACCGCGCCCCGCCTGGGGGGCCTCCGGCGGAGCCTCCGTGAAGGGGGAACGCGGGGGGGGAGGGGCCCGCTCCCCGGGGGGGGAGGCGCCGCCGGCAAAGCGGCGACGGGCCCCCGCCCACAGATGTCCGCACGCTCCTGGGGCGGGGCGGGCCACCGGACCCCCGTCGGCGATGCTTGGGGGGTGCGCAGACAGGGATTGGCGATCCATGGATTGGGCGCGCGTCAAGAGGCACAGGGACACACAAATAAACACACACAGAGAAAAATATTCCCCCACATTTTCTCATATTTTCTGGGCTTTTGTCTTCCCGCCCAATTCCCATATTTTCCCATATTTTCTTGGGGATCGACGATTAATTGTGTCTGTGTGTTTTTTCCCCCCCTGAGTGCGGTCGCCAAATCCATGGATCGGAGGAGGGCCCCTCCCCCAGAATGCGGCCGGTGCCGCCCCGTTCGGCGGCGGAACGCCGCGATTTCCGATGGAAACGGGACCTGTCGCTAATCCACGCCCCCTTGATCCAGCCCCTTGCCGATATCTCCACGGTGGTTTCCGGGCCATTGCTCGGGCCTCTGGCAGCTCTTCGGGACGATGCCGGCACCCCAGGGACGCTCTCGACGAGGCGCAGCTGATGAAAACCACCCTGGGCCTCTGAAATTGTCGGATCACTCTCGACAGCTTTCCAGCAGCTCCTCGTTTACGTTGCCCCACGTAAGCAAGGAGCTGTTCGTTGAGCAGGGGCCGACCGTCCCGGCAGTCCGATAGTCCTACAACGAAATGTTCTTAGAACCCAACAGTATTCTAATAACAAAAATCAATATTCTTAGATCATGTTCTTAGAACATTGATCCTGGTGTGTTAGATCAAGACAGTCTCAACCCGACATGTTCTAATAACATTTCGTGCAAACCACAAAAGGTTATTAGAACATTATTTTGTAGGCCTATAGGTGAGCCAGGACGCTTCGCCACTGCTTGAGTTCGCAAGCTGTCGGAAGTGATCCGAAAGTTTTCGAAAGTGCTGTCCCAATCTTTCCTCTTCGCATGCTGGGCAATTCGCTCTTCGGTAGCCCCGTTTGGCGCGATCGCTCGCGCAGGAACCTCTGCCTCGCCGCCGACGAAACAAGTCTCGGAGATCCGATGTCGTGATTTCTTCAAGTCGGTACGGGGTCCCCAGAAGTCTCGACCCGTTTCCCAGGACCTGTTTTTTTCATCCTGAATCGTTTTCCACGGGCCCGGGGCCCTGCGAGGGTCCCTTGTGGCCTAAACATAAAAAAAACTCCGTCTCGAGTTTCTCCATGCATTGGATCTCTGGGGTTGCCCCTCGATAGCTCTCGAGAGCTCCTCCTCCCTCCATCGGGGGCGGCCAAGAGGGGGGCGTCCAAGAGTGGGGGGTGCAAATCATGGCTGGCGGCATGTGCGCGGCCCAGGGGGGGGGGGGCGAGGACGTACATAGTGAAATAAGAAGAGTCGCCATGAAATCTGGGAACATACCATGGCCAACGCCATGATATCCCCCCCCCTAATCACCACCCCCCTCTTGGCCGCCCCCGACGCCAGCCTGCCCCGTGGCTGCCTGGTCTGCGCAGTCGCCCCGGCAGTCCGGGCACGTGTCCCCGAAGCCCAGCAGCCCGCCCCCGGGCACGCCGGTCCTCGCGGAGCTCGCCAGGGCAGCGGCGGGCGCAGAGCTCCGACGATCGCAGGGATGCCGCGGGTGCACCTTTTACACCCAGAGGTCCAGCGCATTGAAAAACTCGAGACGGAGGTTGTTCGCAACTTTCGGCCTCCAGGGGCCCTCGCCGGGTCGCGGGACCGTCAAGAAACGACTCAGGATGAAAAACCGGTCCTGGGGAAGGGGTCGAGACTTCTGGGGACACCGTAGGTAGGAATACCGCGGGTGTACTTTCTAACATGAAGATACCTCTACGCGTGAAGCGGTCCCTCGACGGGCGTCGGCTCATGGAAAATCCCCGACACCGCCCCACGATGTGATCAGTCGGATGTTGTCGCGCGACGATGAGGAGAATGAGGAGGAGAAGGAAGAGGAGAAAGAGGAGGCGGCGGCGGAGGCGCTCCACCAAGAGTCCAATGAGAGTCGGACGAGGGAGCGCTGATGGAAAACCACCAAGTCAAGATGCTCGGCACCACATTCCACGAGGGGCACAAGCAGCAGCTCTCCGCATGCACAAGGACTGCGGGTGCACAGCCCGTTCCGATGAGCTTCCTCACCAGCTGGCAAGAAGGCGAGGCACAAAGGTGCACCTGTATGATGGCGCCCAGGAACATACACATCAATACACACAAAGCCAAGGACCTCTGGGCGACAAGCGGTTTAACGATGTCTTTCTTTCCTCTTCCACAACCCCTTCTGCCCCTTCGGGGAAGGGTTCATCACTGTTCCTTATTCATATACACCCCCTCCCCCACCCGGCCAGCGTCCAACCAGGAACCATGCCGACTCCATGACTGCCCGCCCCCCACCATCCCTGTCACAAAAACAATACAAAACGCCCTCTGCCTCCACATGCGCCCCCCCCCCCCCCACACACACACCAGTCCTTTCAAAAAACAATGCAAAGTACACTTTGGGGCAAAGTCTTGAGTCATGTTCGTGACACTTTGTATCGTTTTTGACAAGGACGGCGGGGGGGCCAGCATTTTCCCTGCCGCGCGCAGGGCTACCATCCCGGACAACAAAAAGATAAAGCATGCACCTCGCGGCCAAGTCTGGATCATGCGCGGCCATCCCGCGATCACTGTCAAATTGTTTTTGACAGGGACAGCGGGTGGGGCGGCGCGTGGCCAGCTGTGCGCAGGCCCACCCGACACAACGATGGGCATTGGTTTTCGACCAGGACGGCGGGGGCCGACGTGGTTCCCGATGTGTGCTGTCACGTGCGCAGGCGCACTTGACGCACTCTGCACGTGCCCCGAAGATGGCGCACCTGGCACGGCTGGAGTATGCGGCACACCTTGGGGAAACCAAACGGTACCGATACCGCTACTCCCAGGACCTCTCCCGGGGTGCGTTCTGACCAGGATCTCGAGGCGAATCCAGCGGTGGCGACGAGGGCCTCCCAGGAGGCCCCAAGAGGGGAAAACGGGGGGAGGGTAGAGGTATGGATACCTTTTTCTCCTCTGACACCTGGCGCATCTGGCGCACCAGGCGTGCCTGGCACGCTCGAGCCCCAGGGGGTGCCTGGCGCGCGTGGCGGCCCCTGGAAGGCGTGGGCGGCCGCCAGCACGGGCGCGGGCGCGCTTGCGCTGCTCGCAGTGGAGGGAGTTGCCGATGAGCGACCTCCTCAGAGCCTCGCACTCGTCGGGCTCGGCCTTCCCAGCACCGCCAGCCGCGCGAGGCACCGCGCGCCCCTCGGCGGAGCCCACAAGCTGCTCCCCCACGGAGGGCGGCGGCGGCTCGGCACGCCCATCCGGCCAGTGGGGGGGGCCACTTGTCACAATTATCCTGGCGAAGGGCCCAACCATACGCAATTCCGAATGCCGCCGTTGTAAGTATCGTCGTTGGTGGAACACCCGATGGGGCCACGAAGCGTGTGAGAGGTGCGCCAAATGGAGGTGGAACTGCATGCGGACCCTGCCACTGGGGCCTTCGGTGGAGCACCCTGTGGGGCCGCGAAACGTGTGAGGGGTGCGCCGAAATGGAGGTGGAACTGCATGCGGACCCTGCCATTGGCGCCCTCGGTGGAGCTCCCTATGGGGCCGCGAAACGTGTGAGGGGTGCGCCGAAATGGAGGTGGAACTGCATGCGGACCCTGCCACTTGGGCCTTAGGCGGAGCTCTCTATGGGGCCACGAAACGTGTGAGGGGTGTGCCGAAATGGAGGTGGAACTGCATGCGGACCGTGCCACTTGGGCCTTAGGCGGGGCTCCCTATGACGCCACGAAACGTGTGAGGGGTGCGCCGAAATGGAAGTGGAACTGCATGCGGACCCTGCCACTTAGGCCTTAGGCGGAGCTCCCTATGGGGCCACGAAACGTGTGAGGGGTGCGCCGAAATGGAGGTGGAACTGCATGCGGACCCTGCCACTGGGGCCTCAGGTGGAGCTCCCTATGGGGCCACGAAGCGTGTGAGGGGTGCGCCGAAATGGAGGTGGAACCGCATGCGGACCCTGACACTTGGGCCTTCGGTGGAGCTCCCTATGGGGCCACGAAACGTGTGAGGGGTGCGCCGAAATGGAGGTGGAACCGCATGCGGACCCTGACACTTGGGCCTTCGGTGGAGCTCCCTATGGGGCCACGAAACGTGTGAGGGGTGCGCCGGTGGAAACCCTGGAGGTGGAACCGAACGTGCGCGGCACCCTGACACTGGGGCCTTCGGTGGAGCTCCCTATGGGGCCACGAAACGTGTGAGGGGTGCGCCGAAATGGAGGTGGAACCGCATGCGGACCCTGACACTTGGGCCTTCGGTGGAGCTCCCTATGGGGCCACGAAACGTGTGAGGGGTGCGCCGAAATGGAGGTGGAACCGCATGCGGACCCTGACACTTGGGCCTTCGGTGGAGCTCCCTATGGGGCCACGAAACGTGTGAGGGGTGCGCCGAAATGGAGGTGGAACCGCATGCGGACCCTGACACTTGGGCCTTCGGTGGAGCTCCCTATGGGGCCACGAAACGTGTGAGGGGTGCGCCGAAATGGAGGTGGAACCGCATGCGGACCCTGACACTGGGCCTTCGGTGGAGCTCCCTATGGGGCCACGGAACGTGTGAGGGGTGCGCCGAAATGGAGGTGGAACCGCATGCGGACCTTGCCACTGGGGCCTTCGGTGGAGCTCACTATGGGTCCACGAAACGTGTGGCCATGATGGAGACGGCGATGATGATGACGACGATGGTGATAAGAACGATGATGATGATGATGCTGATGATGACGGTGACGATGACGATGATGATGATGCTGATGATGAGAGGGAGGAGGGAGGAGGGGGAAGAGGAGGAGAGGAGAGGACGCGGGCACCGTCTCTTCAAAACGAGGACCCAACACCACAGGATGGTTGGGAAATTATCCTGGCGAAGGGCCCAACCATACGCAATTCCGAATGCCGCCGTTGTAAGTATCGTCGTTGGTGGAACACCCGATGGGGCCACGAAGCGTGTGAGAGGTGCGCCAAATGGAGGTGGAACTGCATGCGGACCCTGCCACTGGGGCCTTCGGTGGAGCACCCTGTGGGGCCGCGAAACGTGTGAGGGGTGCGCCGAAATGGAGGTGGAACTGCATGCGGACCCTGCCATTGGCGCCCTCGGTGGAGCTCCCTATGGGGCCGCGAAACGTGTGAGGGGTGCGCCGAAATGGAGGTGGAACTGCATGCGGACCCTGCCACTTGGGCCTTAGGCGGAGCTCTCTATGGGGCCACGAAACGTGTGAGGGGTGTGCCGAAATGGAGGTGGAACTGCATGCGGACCGTGCCATTGGGCCTTAGGCGGGGCTCCCTATGACGCCACGAAACGTGTGAGGGGTGCACCGAAATGGAAGTGGAACTGCATGCGGACCCTGCCACTTAGGCCTTAGGCGGAGCTCCCTATGGGGCCACGAAACGTGTGAGGGGTGCGCCGAAATGGAGGTGGAACAGCATGCGGACCCTGCCACTGGGGCCTCAGGTGGAGCTCCCTATGGGGCCACGAAACGTGTGAGGGGTGCGCCGAAATGGAGGTGGAACCGCATGCGGACCCTGACACTGGGGCCTTCGGTGGAGCTCCCTATGGGGCCACGAAACGTGTGAGGGGTGCGCCGAAATGGAGGTGGAACCGCATGCGGACCCTGACACTTGGGCCTTCGGTGGAGCTCCCTATGGGGCCACGAAACGTGTGTGAGGGGGTGCGCCGAAATGGAGGTGGAACCGCATGCGGACCCTGACACTGGGCCTCGGTGGAGCTCCCTATGGGGCCACGAAAACGTGTGAGGGTGCGCCGAAATGGAGGTGGAACCGCATGCGGACCCTGACACTGACCTTATGGGGCGAAACGTGTGAGGGGTCGGCATGCGACCCTATGGGCTATGGGGCACGAAACGTGTGAGGGGTGCGCCGAAATGGAGGTGGAACCGCATGCGGGCCTGCCACTGGGGCCTTCGGTGGAGCTCCCTATGGGGCCACGAACGTGTGAGGGGTGTGCCCGAATGGGGGGTGGAACCGCATGCGGGCCTGCCACTTGGGCCTTCGGTGGAGCTCCCTATGGGGCCACGAAACGTGTGAGGGGTGCGCCGAAATGGAGGTGGAACCGCATGCGGACCTTGCCACTGGGGCCTTCGGTGGAGCTCACTATGGGTCCACGAAACGTGTGGCCATGATGGAGACGGCGATGATGATGACGACGATGGTGATAAGAACGATGATGATGATGCTGATGATGACGGTGACGATGACGATGATGATGATGCTGATGATGAGAGGGAGGAGGGAGGAGGGGGAAGAGGAGGAGAGGAGAGGACGCGGGCACCGTCTCTTCAAAACGAGGACCCAACACCACAGGATGGTTGGGAAAAACTGACAGAACTGAACCCGCGTCTCTTCAAAACGAGGACCCAACACCACAGGATGGTTGGGAAAAAACTGACAGAACTGAACCCGCGTAGCCGCCGGCGCCCGCCCAGTGCGCCAGCTCGACCTCGCTGCACTCCTTGGCGCCATCGCCCAGGCGTCGCGCATCCGGGGTCGGCTTTGGTTCCCAGTAGCTGTCCATCCCAAGACGGCAGCTGGACATGCTCAGGCTCGGGTGTCACTTACGTGTAGGGAGAGCGGATGGGAGTGAGCTGGACGGCTTGCAGGCGGGTGGGTAGCTTGACCCCTCCCCCCACCCCCTCCCCTGGACCTGGTCGGGGGGGGCCGCGAGTCGTAAGGGCGTCCAAAATGGTCCAAGATGGCTCCAAGAGGGCCTCAGAGAGCCCAAGATGGCCTTCAAGATCGCTCAAGATATCTCAATATGACTCAAGATAGCTAACAACATGCTTCCAAGAGGCTCCGAGAGGGCCACAAGACGGTTCCAGTTGCTTGTGGCGACCCCTCAGGACCTCCCCGAGAAGCCCAAATCCTTCAAGCACCTATGGACAAACAATGATTTGTGCCTTCGCCCCAAGAGGCCCCGAGAGCGCCCCAAGAAGCTAGCTGGATGGCCCCGGAGGGGGGACTCAACGTCAGGACCCACCCTCTTTTCACCGACACCCTCCACGATAGCTCCAAGAGGCCCTCCAGGGCTCCCAAGAGGCCCCCAAGAGAGCCCCAAGAGAGCTCCGAGAGGGCGAGAGGGCCCTATGAGGGCCCCAAGGCGCCCCAAAAGAGCCCAAAGAGGACCCCATAACCCCTCAAAGAGCCCCAAAGGCCCCAAGATGCTCCGAAAGAGCTCCAAGAGGACCCCAATATCCCCCAATACAGCCCCGTATCTCCAAGAAGGCCTCTGATGCTCCAAGATAGCCTCCAAGATGGCTCAACATCCTCCTTCCTCTTCTCTCCTTGCACGCTCTGTTTCACCATATGCGTCTCTGCTTTCCATTTCCCCTCAGCTCTCGTGGGCAGGGCTTCTGAATGGGCTGGCGGGGATCCGCGAAGCGTAAGCAATTTTCTGGATTGTCGCCCCCCCCACTTCCCATATTTTCCCATAATTCCCCAGAATTGACAATTCCCCCCCCTTTCTTCCTATATTTTCAAATCTTTCCGGGGGAATCGACGATTCTTTGTGTCTATGTGTTTCTCCCCTCCTGACTGTATCCACGTGTGGCCCGTCAGCAAGCAGAAGCGGCCCAGGAGAATGCAACGGGGGGAGCGGGCGCCATATTGAACCAACGCCGCAGCAATGCGCGTGTGCCTGGCATCCGCAAGCGGACACCAGGCCCCACACACCCCAACATGCCCCCAGCAGGGGACAGCCCCCCGCCGGGTGGAACAACGCTCGTGGCGCAAGCTGGAGGGCTCCTGGACTCGTCGGGACAGTGCAGCGTTTCGTTGGTTCTCCTCTCCACCCCGCCGCCGCCGCCTCCTCGCCAACCCTCTGCGTCCTCCCCAGCACGCCACCGCCTCCGCGCCCTTTTCTTCTCCTCCAAGTGCAGGGTGGGAGACACATAGAACCCATCGGAACATGGGCGCTCCTCGAGGGTCCTTGGCCTTCCCAGAGTTCGAAATACGCAAAACCCGTCGAACCTTGGAAGATTATCCTTTTTCGAAGTCCTGCGGTCGTGAACTTTTGCCTAGCGTGCCGTGGAGGCGGCCCCAGCGGTACGCCGTGTCGTGCGAGCGGGTAGCGTGTCGGTCCGTTCCGCAGGGCCGGAGGCTGGGAAAAACTCTGGACGCTGACGCTTGGGATCTGGTTGGCGGTGCGCAGAGGGGGGTGGGGGGAGGGAGGAGGGCTTCTTAGAAGCAGGGGTGCTTCTAAGAAGCCTTCCCCCCTCCCCCACCCCCCTCTGCACGTGGCTGATCTGGGGCGTGGACAGCGTGGCGCGCCAAAGCGTGGTGGGCCAGAACCGGCGGAACGACACGCACACCAAAAGTTCCCCACCGCATGGGCTTCCGCATAGCTTGCACCACATGGCTCGCGGCCTACAGCATCCACCACATGCCTTGCACCACGTAGACTGCACCACCCACGGCTTGCACCACACAGCTGGCACCGCCTGCCTCCCACCACACGGCTTGCACCACGTAGAGATTGCACCACACGGCTCGCAACACCCAAGCAGCATGCCAGAACACGCTGCTCGGGCTCCACGCTGGCTGACACACTTTGAACAAGGACCGACCGTCCCGGCATTCCTATAGGCCTACCACGAAATGTTCTTAGAACCCAAAAAGTTCGAAAAACAAAAACAATGTTCTTAGAACACAAGCCCGACGTGTTACAACAGTCACATGTTCGAAGAACGTGTGGTAGAAACCACAAGAGGCTCCCAGAACACTGTTCTTGGTGGGCCTATAGGCACGCCGGGACGCTTCGCCACTGCTGGAACACTTGCACTTCGACGCTCCTCGCCGGCTCTCCTCGCCGCGACCGCCTCCGCCGCGCCTCGGCCCCAGGGCGGCGCGCGGCTCCTGAGGCGCGGCACGGCGCGGGCGTCGGGCCACAGCTCGCGGTAGGCGCGCTCCTGGCGGGCGGGGCCGACGCCGTCGGGCGGCGGCGGGCGGCGTCGGCTGCCGGCGACAGCAGAAATGGGGGCGCGCAGGGGAAGGGAGCCTGGGCCCGCTGACTCCACCTTCCTCCTCCCTCAGGCCTCCTCCTCCTCCTGCTTCTCCCGCTCCTCCTAGTCCCTCCCCCCCTCTCATACCTCTCCTCCCCCTCCTCCCTCAGGCCTCCCTCCTCCCTCCTCCTCCCTCCTGCTCCTCCTGCTCCTCCGCCACCTCCTCCTGCTGGCGGCGGCATCATAGAGTGGGTGCGAAGGATCCGGCCCAACAGTGACTCATGTATTCATATGTACATACTCATGTATACACAAGTGGCACGTGCGTGCCCAGGCTCATACAAACACATGTGCAGGATGTGTGTGTATGTGGTGTGTGCGTGAGTATGGTGTGTGTTATGTGGTATGTGTGTGTTGTGTGTTGTGCGCGTGTGGTATGTGTGTTGCGTGCGCTATATGTGAATGAATCATATGTGGGTCATGTGTGTTCTGCGTGTATGTGTGTTTGGTGTAGTGTGTGTCTGTATTGTGTGTGCGTTGTGTGTGTGTTGCTTGTATTGGTTTCGTTGTGTGTGATGTGTATGCGTGAGCGTGTGAGCGTGTGAGTGTGTGAGTGTGTATGCGTGTGTGCGTGCGTGCGTGCGTGCGTGTGCGTGCGTGCGTGCGAGTGTGTGTGTGTGTGTGTGTGTTTGCTTGTGTGTGTGTGTGCGTGTGCGTGCGTGCGTTCGTGCGTGTATGTTCTCTGTGTTATGTGTGTGTGTGTGTTGTAGGTGTTGTGTGAGTGGTCTGTGTGTTGCATGTGTGGTACGTTCTGTGTTTGGTGCGTGTGCGCGTGAATGTGTGGGTGATCTGCGTGTATTTTGCATATATACATACAATTATAGATGTTGTACGTCGGGGCTCGATGTTGGGAGGATGACTCAGGCGAACAATCCGTTGTTTGGAGGATCTCTTAGGCGAAACTGCGATGTCCGAATAGTCGGGCTCAAACACATTGCTTGATATGGGTTTTAAGGCTTGGTGCTTTAATCATTGAAGGAGGGTGTGTGTTTGGACCCTGGCGTCGCGATCTACGTGAGGGGTGCTACCGATTTTCTCAGAAGTCAAAACATTTCCCGAGCGAACCTGCCAAACAAATCTCGAACGGGACGGAACGTTGAAGTAATCGCCTCCGAGCTCTACTCCATCGGAGAAGTGCGCATGAGAATACCCTGTAACGCCCCTCGCTGGGGGTAGAAACCAACTGGATGCAAGTTACTCTGTGGAGCGTCGTGTTGTCCCCTCCTCCTCTCGTGTCCTTTCGTCGAAGGCCCACCCCTGAGGCTCTCGGAATTTCCAGAAGGCTCTCGGATGGTCCAAGAGGTGCCAGGCCGATGACTTGGTTACTTGAGGTTCGATCTTCAAATCCCGTCCCCAGAACTCCGACGTGGTATCTGCTTCACAGTGTCGGCGCTCGCACGGCGAAGACTTCTTCAACCCCGGGCGCTAGACCATATGACCTCCTGGGCCTCCTGAAGCTTCTGGGTGTCTCCTGAGGCCTCCTGGGGCCTCCTGAAGCCTCCCGTTGCCTCCTGGGGGGTCCTAGAGCTTCCTGGGACCTTCTGGGGCCTGCTGGGCTCTGCCAGGGCCTCCTGGGATGTACTGGGGCCTGCTGGGACCTCGTGGCGCCTCTTGGGGCCTCCTGGAGCCTTGTGGAGCTTCCCGAAGGAACCCGAGAATTCCTGGGCTTACGGAGGCCTCCTAAGACCGCCTGGGGCCTCGCAGGCCCTCGAGCACCACACTAGAGTCCCCTCCACGGAGCGGTCCTTCACGTTGCTGTGTGATTTCGCTTCCCTCCTTCTCCTCCTCCTCCTCCTCCTCCTCCTCCTCCTCCTCTGCCTCCGCCTCCTCCTCCTCCTCCTCCTCCTCTTCCTCCTGACCGTCGTGGTGGGCACTCTAAGAAGCCCCGCGCGGGGCCCTAGAACTGACGACAGTGATAAGGATGTGAGCCTTCCCGCTGAGAACGGCGGTGCAGGCATCACACCTCACGACCCGAACCACCCTGGAGCTCCCGCGGCGCGAAGCCCGTTCCCCTGTGTGACTGTGCGATTTACCCTCTCCCCGCCGTCCCGCCGGACCCTGGGAGGGTGATTTTCCATCGTCGCTGGTGACGGAGGGCAGGCGGCGGGGGTGGGCAGCTTGGCTGGGTGACGGGGTTGTTGGTTGGGCTGGTTGGCTGACGGGTTGGCTGGGTGGCTGGTTGGGCTGGTTGGACTGGTTGGCTGGTTGGGGTGGTTTGGTTGGCAGGTTGTTGGCTGGTTGGGTTGGCTCGGTTGGCAGGTCGAGCTGGCTGGGGCAGTCGGTTTCGGCTATACGTGCCCAAAAAGCTCTCGGGGGGGGCGAGGGTCCTGGTCCTGCATTCCTATTGCTTTGAATACTAGACGCGGCCCTGAGCAGTGGAATCTGAATGGGGCGGGGATGTTGTGGTACACAACAACATCCTGCGGAGAAGCAGGGGGAAGGGACCCACACCCTCCACCATCCAGATCCTCCTCCTCCTACTCCTCCTGCTCCTCCCTGCTCCCTCCCTCCCCTTCCTCCCTCTCCTCCGTCTCCTCCCCCTCCTCCATCCCCCCTCTCCTGAACTTCGCCCTCCCCCCCCCCCCCGCACGCCCTGCCGATGCTGCTACTGCACGCGACACCGCCGCTGCCCTCGTCTCTGCCGCCGCTGCCAGACGACGGCGACAACGCGACGGCGGCGGCCGCGGCGACGAAGCCTGCGGCGGCGGCCACGATGGCCGCGACAGCGGCCGCGGCGGCGGCCACGGCGTCCAAAACAGCGGCGGCGGGTCCCACGGCGACGACACCTGCGGCGGCGGCCACGATGGCGGTTGCGGCGGCGGTGGCGGCGACGCGTTCGGCGGCCCCCGCGGAGGCGGCGACGGCACGTCTTGCGGCCGCGGCGGTGGCGGCGACGACGCGCCCGGCGGTCGCGGCGGGGAAGCGCCCGAGGGCGCGCGCCTTGGCGCCCGCGGCCTCCAGGAGCTGTTCCAGCTCCCCGCGCTTGCAGAGGAAGCCGGCCTTGGGGCGGCAGACCAGGCCTTAGCGGGCGCCCGGGCTGGGGGAGGAGGGGGAGCAGGAGCCTCCCACGCCATCCCGCTGGCCCTTGCGAGTCGAAGCTAACCGACGTTAGTGGAACGCGAAGGCGACGCTAACTCGGCGTTGTCTTAGCCGACGGGGCAATGATGCCAGGGTCGCCTTAGACAATTGTTCCTCCTTCTTATGCGGGTTGACTGTGGTGCACTCAAATAAACAATTGCGAGGATACGCGAGGCCCCCATGATTTCCAACCCACGGCGCGGAACGGAGGCCGGCCTTCCCCTTCCTGAGCATGGTCGCGGTATCGGTCTCCTCGCCATCGCTCGGACGTCAACTGCCCCTGCATGTTACGAAATCGTGCGTACATTTTCGCACAATGATCAAAGAAGATGCTCCTCGATGGTCTTCGCCGAGCGAACATGTAAACGTCCAAACGATACCAAGTCCATTGTCGTCTTGGAGATATGGACCCCATGCCCTTCGCGGTGCTTGCGCTGGGTCTAGGCGACGTCGGGATCCTTCTGTTTCTCTTGCGACGAGAGGGAGACCTCAGTCCGCGCGCCTTGACGCTGAGGGTCAGAGGGGACCCGACAACACAGCATGTCGAAGAAAAAGAAGAACCAATACTTGAGCGGACAAGGCCCGGAAAGCGCCGCTGTCAAGGGCTCTCGGGGTTGTCTTGGGTCCTGTGGGGTTATCTTGCAAGCCTGTTTGGCGCCTGTCGAACAGTTCTTGGGGCTTCTCTGAACCTTGTTGGACTGTCCACTCGAGGTTCTGGTGAGAGAGCATCGATAAGAGAGGGATGATCGGAGAAGGGGAGAAGAGCAGAGATAACACGGTTGCTTCCGACGTTCGCGTTCATGGCCCGGCGGCCCCCGTGTCTGGAGTTTGCCGACACACACATGTATAGTTGTTAATCAGCGTGGACCCCAAACAGTGTGTTCTAGCACGCTATGCGGTGCAATCGATGTGGTGCAATGTATGTGGCGTAAACTATGTGGTGCAAGAGACGCGGTGCAACCTATGTGGTGCAAGCTATGTGATGCGCTTTCTACGTGGTGCACTCTATGCAACGCAAGATGTTTGATTCCACACTGACCACACACTCCGCCTTAACGAGAGAGGGCACACGGTTCGCAGGCTCCCGCGGGAGCCCACAAAGTCAGCCCCATACTGGGCCAGTGCGAGCAGCGGCAAACGACCACCACTCCTTCGAGTGCCAGACAACGCGCAGCGACCATATTATCACCTGGATATCAATGCACGAGCCAGGCCTGCGCCCCGCTCACCGCCCCGCCGCCCTCCCAGCCCTCGTTGCACGTCCACATCTCAGTCGAGCGGCTGACGCGTCGCGGGGTGGGGGCCTGCCAGGATGTTGGCCGCCCTGTGCTTGCGTTTCCTGTCGATGGCCGTCGGCTTCTCTGGCCATCCTGGACAAGCTCGCCCGAGGCCATCTGCCTTCCTCCTGCCGTAGGCGCCGCAGGTCACACGCACGCACGCACGCACACACAAACACAGACACACAGACACACAGACACACAGACACACGGACACACAGACACACAGACACACAGACACACAGACCCACATACCCACAGACCCACAGACCCACAGACCCACAGACCCACAGACCCACAGACCCACAGACCCACAGACCCACAGACCCACAGACCCACAGACCCACAGACCCACAGACCCACAGACACACAGACACACAGACACACAGACACACAGACACAATCCGTAGCCATTTTGGCTCAAGCCGTGCCTGGGCGCGCTCGGGCAAGATGGCGCGGGAGAGTCTGCGCGGGGTGGCTGGTGCCCGCTTCGCTGCAGACCGCCTGGTGCAGCGGCTGGCGCGCGAGCTGGCTGAGGCCCGGGGCGAGGCCGCAAGGCTCCGCGAGCTGCTCGAGGCGAAGGTCGACAGTGAGGGGGACCCCGAGGTGCTGCGGCGTGAGGCGATCGCGAGGCCTGTCCTGGCGGCCCGCGTCGCCGGCAGACCCGATGCCCCAGCAGCCAGGCGGCGGCGCAACGTGGCCTGGCACGCCGCTTCCTGCCCGCCGGCCGGAGCGGAGCCGGCCGCATGGCGCAAGGCCGAGCGCGGGCCCCGCCTGGGAGCAGCTCCCAGGCCTGCTGGTGCTGCCCACGGCGGTGCCAGCCGTGAAGGGGCGGCGCGGCCGCCGCTGGAGATACAGTTCGAGATCTGCGTCGCCGAGCCCGCCGTGAAGCTCGGGCGACCAGCGGAGCCGAGGGCGAGCCTGCGGTCATGCGCCCAGCCCTTCCGATCGAGGCGCACGCCGCT
>CAUYUJ010016723.1:44512-47012 GCA_963575745.1 Prorocentrum cordatum | reverse complement strand
TGCTCTCCTTCGGGTGCCGCGCGCCACTGGGCGTGCTCGCCGACGACTTGGAAGGCCCAGCCGCTGGCAGGGTGTCGGATGAGGCCCCTCGTCCACGCCAGGCTGTCGGGCTCCGCCTCCGCCGCGCGCCGTCGCTTGCAGGGCGCCTGTATGCTGCGCGCCGTGGCCGCTGCGCACCAGTAGTTGCAGCGGCGGTGCGGGGCCCCGCGCGTCGCGCCGCGGGCCTGGCAGCCACCCGACTCGGCCCTGCCGATCTTGCGCAGCCCGCTCTGCGTCCATGAGCCGCGGCGCGCCGCCTGCCTCGCCGCGCTGGCCGCGTGCGCGCCCCATTCGCTGGTGGGCCGCCTGCGCAGCTTGGCCACCGCGGGTGCCAGCGGCGGCCTGGGGGCCACCTGCGCCAGGTCCTCCCCCTGCGTTCGGGCCGCCCACAGCTCGGGCAGACCACTCCCCAGCGCAAGAGCAGTCCCTCTCGCGAGCAGAAGGTGCCCCGCGCGGGCCCGGCACGCCCCGCCTCGCGCAGCGGCGTGACGCGGGCGCCCGCGTGCCCCAGCACAGCAGCCCAGCCGCCTTCCACACGCACCTCTCGCCGCTGCCTCCCCCGGGCCTGCTCCGCGACGGTGGCGTCGAAGGGCCGCCCCCGTATGTCCGTGGCCCACTCGACGATCGGGGCCGCAATCGTTTCGGTGATTGGGTCGCCTCCTCGCCCCTCGTCGCAAGCATGGCGAGGGGGGCCCTCCCGCCTCGCTGCGCAAGGCCCGCGCTGCTGACCGCCTCAGCTCCAACAGGCGCGTGTCCTTCAGCCCCAAACACTAGGCCCCATAGAGGCGCGACATCATGGGGCCCGCTCTGATGACCGTCGTCGCTCCCTTGGCCGTGCGCTTGCCATGCCCGCGTAGGTTGATGAGCCTCCTGGCGCGGGCCCGCAAGCCACTCATCCGCTGCCGGCGCTTGCCTCTCTCCTTCCTCCTGCCCATTGGCATGCCGACGCTGAGGTGGACTCCGGTAGCCTTCACCTTGACGCCTTGCTTGGCCGCGATTGGCATGAGGGCCTTGCGGGGCCACGTGGCGCCGGCCAACTGGTGGCACTTGCCGCTCTCGCCAACGGAGAAGGCCAAGTCCACCTGGGCGAATGGGGCGACGGCTGCGGCTGCGACCTCTGGCGCCCCCCCCACTAGATCCTGCGGGATGGGTGCCAGCCATCCGCCCCGATGCCCGTGCGCTTCTTGAATCGCTTCGCGACGTCGCGGAGGGCCTGCGGGTCCATCGGCGGCATTGGCCCCCTCTCGGCTGTGAGCTAGGGCCGCTCCTCTTGCTGCGCCGGCTGCCCCACCTGCCAGACCTTTGCCCATCCTCGCAAGGCTGCCGCCGCCGCCGCCTCGGGGGCGGCCGCTTCCTCGGGCGCGGCGGCCCTGCGCGGCTGCCGCGGCGCTGCCGTATTGCTGAACTTGTGGAGGCGGCCAGCTGCGCCCTTAGCCGCCTTGGCCAGCTTGCCCTTCCAGGACGCCATCCGCTTGGCTCTCGCTACTGCCTCCCCCATCTGTGCGCGGGCGTCGGCCTCGGCGACCCATCGCGCGAGCAGCTGCCGCGGCGGCCATTGGCCGTCTGCATCTGCGTCGTGCTCGCCCCCCGCCTCCCGGGCAGGGGGCCCCGCTGCTCGGTGGGCCGCCGCTACCTGGGGTGTCGCGACCAGCCCCAGGCTCTCGGCCCGCAGATGCCTCTGGTTCTGCAGCGCGCCGCCATGCCTTTGCGCACCTGACGCCAGAATGCGCCCTCCGGCTCAGCTGCCTGCTCCGTGGCCACCTCCCCCTTGGCGTGCCTGGCCTGAAGCCTCGCCGGGACTTGCTCTATCCACCTTCGCAGCTTTCCCCTGGGGCCCATATGGGCGCCCGCGGAAACAAGAGTCTTTGCCTCTTCCTCTGGGCGCCGTGGGCCCCACTCCAGCCCGCGGCGGCCGCGGGCCTCCTGCCCCAGCTTCTGGGCCACCTGCGCCCGCGCCCGCGCCGCCTTCTCGCTGGCGCGGCGCGTGGGCGGGGGGCTCTGGAACGCGCCCTACGATGCGCGGCAGCAGTGGCTCGGGGCGCTGCAGAGCCCTCTCTATCAGCTCCGCCGGGGCCATGTCCAGCCAGAGCCCGACGGGCTTGCGCGGGGAGGGCGGCCAGCCCTCGTCGACCCACGCGCCGAGGAGTCTCCTATCTGGCACGGCGTCCTCTTTGAAGCAGCCGATGGCACTGCCAAGCGCCCCGCTGCGGCGCGCGGCCAGCGCCGTCGCGGGGTGGGCCGCGACCCCCCCTGAGGCGCGCGCACTAAGCGAGCGCTGCAGAGCCGCGGGGCTCTGCTGGAAATCGCCCTCAGCGCCCGCGGAATCCCCGTCTTGTGGAGCTTGCCCAACGTTCTTCAACAGGTGCTCGTAGCTCTCGCTGAGGCCCTCGACCGTCCAGAGGTGCACGCAGGCGACGATCGGCCCCCTGTCCATGGCCACCCGCGCCATGACGGCCCGCCC
>CAUYUJ010016723.1:0-44412 GCA_963575745.1 Prorocentrum cordatum | reverse complement strand
TCCTCCTCCTCCTCCTCCTCCTCCTCCTCCTTCTCCTCCTCCTCCTCCTCCCCCCAGTGCCGTCGGCGACTGGCGGCAGTCGGAGGAACGCTCCCCCGTCGGGCGGTGGGCCTGCCGCTGCGCGAGTCGGAGGCGTGCACGACCGTGGCGCTGCCAGGCGCCCCCCCCCCCCCCTGGGCTGCATCGGAGGACCTCCTCCTCGGACCTCCTCCTTCTCCTCCTCCTCCTCCTCCTCGGATCCAGGCCCCCTCGAGTCAAGAAAAAAAAAACACGGCGCGAGGTGTTTCACTATTGTCGGCCTCTGGGGGCTTTTGCCGGGCCGCGGGGCCGTAAAAAGCGACTCAGGATGAACCGGTCCTGGGGAATTGGTCGAGACTCCAGGGGGGGGGGCGTCATGCGAAAATCATGAAGGCGGGGGTCTGGGGACCTCTTCCGCCGCCTGCGGCGCATCGCCCTCCCCCCTCCTCACATCGCCCGCCCCTCGAAGAGGAAGAAGAAGAAACGCCATAAACATAACAAAACGTTGACGCTCCGCGCGGATGTCTTGGATCCGCGCATGGGCCACCAGGGAGGGGGGCCCAGCGCAGATCCAAGAAATCCGCGCGGAGCGCCAGAAGTTTCTGCTCCTGGCGTCGCGGAGCGCCAGGAGTTTCTATTTATGGCGCTCTTTCATAGGAGCATGAAGTATTGATATGGATAGTTTTCCAGATTTTCAGGTTTTCCCGTTCTCCCGCGCAGGCTCCAGGGACGTATGGTCGAGCGCATTCCGTCGCGCAGGTTCTTTGCGTGATGTTCGTGCTACATTTTTTCGCATCGGAGCGCCCTCGAAGATTCCAAGCTGCATGCTGTGTTGCTCTTGGGGAGTCCGCGAGTCGCAGCTGCCGTGGCGCTGTTTTCGAGGTCGCCCCTTCGAGTGCTGTTCACGGGCGCAGCGCGCGGTGCGCGCTGCGCCCAATCGCGCGCGGCGCGGCGCGTGAATCAGCCGGCCGCGCCCGTCGGACCGCCCGGACATTATTTCTGGATTGTAGAATGTGTCAGAAAACGCTTCCGCTCTTTTTTTTTTTTTTTTTTTTTTGCGAAAGCCGTTCCGGAATTTTTCAAAAAGGAGCCCGGACATTGTCAACAACCAAAAATAAGTGTTGAGGGTTCGAATGCGCCCGCCGCGCAGGACATCTGAAGAATTCTGAAATCCGGAATTTTTTAAAATGGATTCCTAAATTTTTCAAAATCGATCCCGGAAATTTTCAAAAACGATTCCGGCATTTTTCAAAAAGTAGGCTGGACACGTTCAAAAACGCTTCCGGAGTTGATCAACTTTTTACCCCGGAGAATTTTCGAGAGTCGCGCGTGATTTGCCTTGCCGGGTCTTTGAATCCGCCCAGGCGCGCGGTGCGCGGCGGCGGGCGATGGGACGGCGCGCCACCGTCCCGCCCGCGCTCGGCAACGAAAAGGGGGTCAGCAACTGCCAAATACACTATTACGGGCGACCGTTCGATTGCGAATGGGTGACCGACCAGCGGCGCCAGCCAGAGTAGACAATACCCGACGCAAAGTGCACCCCGCGCGAAGGCTGTTAGAAATCCCGGAATCTCCGGAACGTATCAATAGCACGCTGTGTCAATCTATTCTTCTCGTCCTATTCTTTTCCTTTGAGGCACTTCGCCCTCCGCCTCTTCACGTCGCCCCCCCCTCCTCCTTCCCCCGCGCGCCCCCCCCCGAGGGCCATGCCTCCTTCTCCCCCACCTCGGCCCTCCTCCACCTCGCCGTTTCGGTCTACCTTCACCACTCAGACGGCTTGTCTGAAAGGAACATTGACCTCTTAGCTCGCATCGATGAACGTATGTCTTCGCATTCCCTGCCCTGCTGCATCGGGGTGACTACAACATGGACCCAGGGACGCTGGTCAGCTCGAGATTTGTTGAAAAACTGATCGGTTTGCAAGTGGTGGCGGACGGCCACGCCCACTTTGGCAAGGGCCCCCCGTCGTCTTTGGACAATTTGTTTCGGGAGGTTTGGGTAAAACCGTGGAGAACTGCGAGGTTATCCAATACACCACGCTAAGCCCTCACAGGCCTGTTCAGGTGGTTATCCATGCGTCTTTCGGGAGGCTGAAAGGTCTGAGCTTCAGGAGCCCTCCTCCTCGTCCTATGTTCCTGTCCTTGGTTCGGGGTCCAAGGGCTCCCAGCTGGTATGGAAGAAGCTTGTTGGACGTGATCACCCTACTCGCGATCCTGAGCACCACGCAGTTCGGTGGCTCAGCGTCCAATGTCGGGCCTTATTTTCGCTCCTGTATTCGAACCAAGGGGAAGGCGCGCAGGCCGAGGCGTTGACGAAGTTGTTTCAGGAGCCTCCCGCGCATATCCAGATTTCTGCTGCTCTCCAGCCTCTTTTCGCAGAGGTTGCGCGCATCGTGGCTTGTCCTCGTTTAATTGTTTGGTGGTTCGTTCAAGGGCGAGGATTTGTGTGCCAAACTTCGAAGCTGTGAGCAATGCTCATGCTGCTGCTGCCAACAAGAGGTATCGGCAGAGTTGGAAAACCTGGATCACCGAAGGTTTGGGTGAAGGGGGTTAAACGTGTTCTTTTGTGTACGAGGGACCCCACGCCCTGGCGAGCCACGGCGACTCTCTCGGCTGATGGAGCTGTTGTGTCCGACCCTCTCGCTTTGTTGGCCTCTGAAGGTTTCAAATTCCTGGCCTTGTTGAGCCAGGGCACTGGGGCCTCCAGGGGCCCGCCGTCTTTGGTCCCGTCCCTGCCGAGGGTCTCGGCTGAGGAAACCAGGGCCGTCTCCAAGAAATGCAAAAAGGGGTCTGCTGTCGCCTACTTGTGCGATGACGCGCTCGACGCGCTCGCCACCATGTTTGAAGGCATGGAGGCGCTTGGGGAGTTGCCTGAGCAGATGTCGGCCGTTCTGATTGCTCTTCTCTCGAAGCCCAGCGGTTGATACAGGCCGATTGGGGCGTTTTGCTCCTGGTACGGGGTGTGGGGGAGGCCTCGGTGCCCCCGTGCCCTTACCTGGGGGCAAGCACACCCCCGTCGGTACTGGGCTGCTGGTGGGAATCGGGGTGCTTCGGACGCTGTCTGGACACAGTGGGTCCGCGCTGAGCACGGAGCCGTTGCTAAAGAAGTGTCGTGTAGTGTGTTCTGCGACATGCTTAAACACTACGAAACTATAGACCTCGACATGCTTTTAGCGAAGTGTCAACGTCACGGCCTCCCGCTGCCCATCGCGCGCCTTTGCATATTTGCCTTCCGTTGCGGTCGGTTTCTGTTCTTGGGCGGCATCATTAAGGCCCTTGTTTTTGTGTATAAAGGAGTGGTGGCTGGATGTAGCTTGGCCACCATTTTCATTCGGGTGCACGGTCTTGACGCGTTTGACTCGGTCCCGTTGCAACCCAGATGCGACCTGGGCAGTTATATTGACGATTATGGTATTTCTGCTTCTGGCCCTCGCTACCGTGTTATTTCAGCGATTGCCGCTAGTTCGCAGGCTCTCCATACAGCTTGGGAGCCTGGCTGGCAGATGAGAGGACTCCACAGTCAACTGAGGCGTGGACTACAGCGCCGTCAAGTCCATCCGCGCCGCTGGCAGGGCCGGCAAGCTTAGGTCGAAGCTGGCGGCCTTGTGCCGCAAGGCCAAAAAGGCCCAAGAAGCTTTCAGGCGTCCTGGGGCGAACCCTCGTGCGGTTTCGGCTGGAAAAAAATATAAACGTGCGAGTGGGGGAGACTGCGTCCTGAGATATGCCCGGGCACGGATTCGACGCGCATCGGCGTGGGCTGTTCGAACCCAGGCGGTTCTCAGAAAGTAGTTTCACATCTAGTTGGGCGCGCGCCTTCGTCCATCGGCGCGGATTCCTTCGCGCCTCGCCGCGCGGGTATAGCCCCCTTGAGGGGGGGCGGATTTGCCCGTGGACGGGCCCTCTTTGGGGGGAAAAATAAAAGGAGGCAGGCTTTCTCGACTGTTCGGCTTTTTTCCCAGGGGCGCAGCCTCACTGCGTGCTGCATTTTACCTGGCGACCCCACCTGGAGGGCCGCTTGCGCGCCAGTCCTCAGGCGGGGCAAAGAAGCGCGTCTTGCTCAGACTAGAACCTCTGAGCATTCTCTGTCCGCAAATAGCTGCGTGACTCGTGGACTGCGGTCTGGGGTCAGGACAAACTCACTCGGGGTCTTGTCGGCGGTCCTATTTCCGCTCTTAGGCTTTGCCTGATTAGGTCAGGTTGGCACACGATTAATTTCATGACCATCATTGATGATCGTGGCTACCTTATTCCCCTGGGTGCGACCTCTCCTGCCTTGCCTGCTATCTTCTGTAGATATGGGGTGGCGAGATCGTGCGAAAGAGACCTTGGGAGCAAGTGGAATTCTAGGGGCAGGTTGTGTTTGGACGTGCCCAGGGCGGCATTGTCTTCCATCTTCTCCGAGTGAGCGCGGCGTGGTCAGAGCGTCGGTGTGCAACGCCATCTGGGCCCCCGACCGCGCTCTGGCTCGTGGCAACCAGGTTGGCCCTAAGTGCGCCCATTGTGTCGCCGCCGACTCTCTGCACCACCGATTGCGGGTCTGCCCCCGCGTGGCTGATCATAGAGCTAGCCTCGCTAAGGATTGGATCGTCGCCGCCGCTTTGGGCGCTGAGGCGGGCGATTACTCGGACTTTTTTATGCTGCTTTGCCCTGGTCGCGCCTCGAAGGCAATCTTGCCCATCCCGCCGACTTCTTGCCCGGGTCGCGCCGCGAAGGCAATGCGGCGTTCCGTTGGCACTGCGATGCGCTGGAGAGTCCCGAAGGTCCTGAGACCCCCCAGGAGGGCTCCGTCTGGGGCTTGCTTTTCCTCGACGGGTCTTGTCGCAGGCGCATTATTCGCGAGCCCAGCCGCGCCTCGTGGGCCATCACGATGCGCGATGACCAGGGGCTGCTCTTAGGGGAAATCATGGGGCCTGTGTGAACCCACCGCCCTCAGACGGCGCAGGCTGGTGAATATTTAGCTCGTGGGATGGCCGGTAATATGGCTATCTATCCTCCCACTCTGCATTCCGGTTGCTTGAGCGCGGCCAGGCATTCTAACCCCCCGACCGTTGACAGGCTTCCGGGGGAGCGCATGTACAGCGGTGTTATTATTGAGGCGAACGCTCGCGAGGGCAATCGGATTTCTGCCGTTGTGAGAGTGGCCTTTGACAAAGACCTCGACGAGTCAGGCATCGACGCGTTTAGATGCTTTTGCCGCAGGTGCAATAACGATGCTGACGTTGCCGCCAAAGCTGCTTGATCGTTACATGCTTCTGGCGCCAATGGCCTTGCTGCTGTCGATAAGCAGATTGACGTCACCAAGGCAGTCTGCAAGCTAGCCTCTAAAATCCTCCTGGAGTGGCCTAGGCTCGACCTGTCGGATGTCGAGCATCACCCGCCAGCCCGTCAGCCTTCTCCTTCGTTTGACAAGCCTGGCCATGATTGGGTTTCTTGGGCTGGCTTGTGGCGGTGTAGAGTGCGTTTGCTCGGTGCTGCAGGGCTGTCGATGGGCCAGAACCAGGCCACTGCACGGGCAGAGGCAAATTGGATGAAGGCGCGTTGGTCTCGTTGCGCCACCGCGTGTTGGCGTTTTCTCGCAGCGACGGCGTTCACTTATTTTGTTTGCATGAAGTGCCAATATCACAGCGCCGGCGCGAGGGTCCATGGTCTCGGGAAGATTGAGATGCCCTCGAGGCTCGCCGAGTATTCCTGGCGGGGCCTCTGCCGAGGCATCCACCCGAACCCAGGGGCGTCGCGATGTTACAGTGAACGTTTACTCTATCTGCGAACTGTTTGGCAATCCCACGGGCAGGCTCGCGGAGTCCACAGGCGGCGGCGCAGAGAGGGCCCCTGCCGAATATTCTGGCTTGGAGGATGCGGAGGCCCCAACCCCCTCGGTCGAGCCCCCCCCCGTCCTCGGAGGTGGAGGATGCTCGCGAGAGGCGCCTGGCAGCTCTGGCCCAGCGTCTCCTCGCCGCGGCCCAGGGCACGAGTGAGGCAAGGCCTCCCTGACCGTCGCCCTGCGCTGCGCCGTTTCATTCTCTTTCCTCGTTTCTGAACTCGCGTGGCAGGTTCGATCTGGGTTTTGTTGTGTGCTGCGCCCTGCGCTGCGGTGCTGGTCGCGCAGCCGGCCCTGAAACTCGGGTTTTGGAGTTCCGTCGCGCTGGCGTTGCTGGCCGTCCTTTTCATTGCCTCGTGCTGCTCGCGCCTTGTGTTGCACGGCTGCGGGGTGGCACCATGCGGTGACCGTTGCTCCGGGGAGAGCGCTGGGCCACCAGCCATGTCTCGCGGCGCGGTTGGCGCCTATGGTAGGTTCGATCTGGGGTGTGCTGCGCCCTGCTCGGCGACGCTGGTCACGCAGCCAGCCCTGGAACTCGGGCCTTGGAGCTTCGTCGTTGCAGGCGCCGATGGCCGTCGTTTTCACTGCCCTGTGGCGTCCTCACCCTCTGTCGCACGGCCGTGGGGCGATGTCTCCCCTACGGTGACCGTTGCCCAGGGGGCCGCCAACCTTTCTGTGCAGGTCGCGCGGCAGGCATGGGGGATGCTTTGCCCTCTCCGACTAGCGCTGGACCACCAGCGAAGTCTCGCGGCGTGCTAGGCGCCTTCGGCAGGTTCGATCCGGGGTCCGCTGTGCCCTGCTCGGCGGTGCTGGTTACGCAGCCAGCCCTGGAACTCGGGCCTTGGAGTTCCGTCGCGCTGGCGTTGCTGGCCGTCGTTTTCACTGCCCAGAGGTGTCCTCGCCCTCTGTCGCACGGCCGCGTGGTGATGTCTCCCTTGCGGTGACCGTTGCTCAGGGGGGCCGCCAACCTTTCTGTGCAGGTTGCGCGGCAGGCATGGGGGAGGATTTGCCCTCCCCGACCGTTTGCCCTGCTGCGGCGCTAGACTGTTTTTCTCTTGCTCTGGCCACGGGGCGGTCGCCCGTCGCGTGGCCTGCGCCCCTGGCCCATGGGGCTGCTGGAGGTACTCTTTCGGTCATTGAGGTCTCCCTCACTGCCGGCAGCGCTTTCCCAACCGCCGCTGCTGCGTTCACCAAAGCTGTGCGGGCGTTGAGCTCAAACAAATTCCACCGCGCCGTGGAGCCAGCGGGACCTGGGGAACATGGATCCTGGGCGCGGCCCCCCGGAGGGCCACGCCTCCCTTTCTCAGGAGGGTGGGATAAAAACACAGACACAATGAATCGTCGACTCCCGGGAAAATATGGGAAATACAGGAAGTGTGGGTGGGGGGAAACGAAAACCAAAATGATCGAAGAAAATCTGGTGGGGAATTTTGGGAGGCGTGACTATTTGTTTGTGTCCCCCAGGGCCACATTCATCCACCCCCCGTCGGCCCGCCTCCACCTCGCCGTGGAGCTCCTGCGGGCCCCGAGGGAGACGGGCCCTGGGCTCCCCGGGCGGGAGGGGGAGGAGGAGGAGGAGGAGGAGGAGGAGGAGGAGGAGGAGGAGGAGGAGGAGGAGGAGGAGGAGGAGGAGGAGGGAGGAGGAGGAGGAGGAGGAGGAGGAGGAGGAGGAGGAGGAGGAGGAGGAGGAGGAGGCGGAGGAGGGGAGGAGGAGGAGGAGGAGGAGGAGGAGGAGGAGGAGGAGGAGGAGGAGGAGGAGGAGGAGGAGGAGGAGGGGAGGAGGAGGAAGGAGGAGGAGGAGGGGAGGAGGAGGAGGAGGGAGGAGGGAGCAGGGGAGGAGCAGGAGGAGGAGAGGAGAGGAGGAGGAGGAGGCGGAGTAGGAGGAGGGAGGAGGAGGAGGGAGGAGGAGGAGGGGAGGAGGAGGAGGACACGAGGAGGAGGAGGAGCAGCAGGAGCAGGAGGAGCAGGAGGAGGAGGAGGAGGAGGAGGAGGAGGAGGAGGAGGAGGAGGGGACGTTTTCCTGAGGACCCGTTTCGCCCCGGGGACGATTTTTTGAGGCATCGTTTTGGCGATTCGGAGGTACAGTTTGGGTATTTTGTATGTGTCGCCAAGAGCCCGCCTGTAGGAGGACAGGCCAACCTCTTCCGTCACGCCACATGCCTCCTTCCTTCTCCGCCCCGTCCTCACCATAGCCCGGCTCCTGCCTCCTGCCCTTTTCTCCTTCTCCCTCGATCCTCCCTCCTCCTCGCGGACCTGCGCCCGGTCCCGCGGTCCGCGCGCCCCCCGGATCTCCGACGGCAGGATCTCCCCAGGTCCTCACGGGAGGCCCCCCCCGATCTCCGACGATCCATATTCGAGGTTTTCCCGCGCTCTCGTCGGTTATCCCTCCTTCCCCTCGCGGACCTGCGCCCGGCCCCGCGGTCCGCGCGTCCCCAGATCTCCGACGGCATGAGCCCCAGGTCCTCACGGGAGGCCCCCCCCGATCTCCGGTGATCCATATTCGAGGTTCTCCCGCGCTCTCGTCGGTTCCCAGAAGTGTTCCGGCGTCATGATGGTCTTCAGCGGCTGCGCCTTGCCGAGGGCGTTTTCCGATGGCACCCGACTCGTCCCGAGCGGCCGCCGCGGAGGCCGAGTTGTGACCCGAAAGCCATTGGGGGCCCGAAAAAAAGAAAAACATCTTCGGCGATGTAATTTTCAGGCGATCGCAAACATGGACCAAGGGGGCGTAGATTAGCGACGGGCCTCGTTTCCATGGGAAATTGCGGATTTCTGCCGCCGAACGAGGCGGCACCGTCGTCCGCTTTTCGGGGAGGGCCCCTCCCCCGCTCCATGGGTTTGGCGACCGCGCGCCACATCCATGGATCGCTAATCCATGTTTGGCGTTTTTCTCCGCCTTCGGCCTCTGGGGGAGCAGTTCGCGGGCCCTGCGCTGTCAAAAACGGGCTGGTGGGCGACAAGCTACCACCGGGTAAGGGGGTCGAGACCTCCCTGGGGCCGCGGACGGGAGCAGCCACACCGTCGGATGTCTGGGTCTGCTGCGGCCAATTCGCGTCCTCCTCCTCCTCCTCCTCTTCCTCCTCTTCCTCCTCCTGGGTGTTCAAGGTCGAGCTCTGCCGCTGGTTCGGAATCGGTCGATTCCGAACGTGCTGCGTCGTCAGCAGCCCCCGACAGGGTTGAGCCAAAGCTTGGGTAGGCGCCAGAAGCGCCGTCCTTGGACATGGAGTCCACGGAGGCGGAAGCCCACGACGGCTGAGCCTGAGTCCTGCGATGCGCCGACGGGGCCTGACGAGGTCCGCGCTCGGCAAGCGTGAAGATGCGGCTGAAGGTCGCGAGGGTCAGCACAGAGAGCTTGGAGAACGACGGGAGGAGGAGGAGGAGGAGGAGGAGGAGAGGAAGGAGGAGGAGGACCAGGAGGAGGAGGAGGAGGAGGAGGAGGGGGAGGAGGAGGGGGAAGGAGGAGGAGGAGGAGAAGGAGGAGGAGGAGGCCCCTGTCACGGAGCAGACCAGCAGGGAGGTCAGCTCGACGACCGTTGGGCACGGCCGGAGAAGGACGTGAGGGGCCGCACCGAGCTCGCGAGGGCACGGCTGCAGCTTGTGAAGGTCCGCATGTGGAGCGCGAGAGTCTGCTCGCAGAGCCTGAAAAGTTGGACCTTCGGGGGTGGACAGACCTCCTACCCTGACACGTCGACTGGCGAATTGACCGTTTTCGGTTCGCGAGAGGGCGTCGCGGCAGCTATTTTTGCGGGTCCAGGTCCGTCGGTGTCGGTCCTAGGCCGCTTTCACTAAGGGAGGTTTACGAAACGGAGGTTTGTCCACCGCCGAGACCTGGAGGTCGTGAAGATCCGCCCGAGGATCGTGGGGGTCCGCTCTCAGAGAGCGTGGGGATGCACGCGCAGGGCTCGAAGACGGGCTCGAACGATTAGGAGCCCAGAGAGTGAGAGAGAGAGAGAGAACAAACAAAACAAATAATAAAAAACAAGAAAGAAACAAAACAAACAATGAACAAGAGAGAGAGAGGCCCCATGCTGCCGCAAATCGGGCGAGCGGAGCTCGCAAGGTGTCCCCGCCACGCGGCGGGCCACCTCCGTGTGGACGTGGGGCGACGACGACGACGACGACGACGACGATGACGGCGAGGACGACAACGCCGACGACGCCGACGCCGACGCTGACGACGACGACGATGACGACGACGACGACGACGACGACGACGGCCGCGGCGGCGCC
The DNA here is from genome assembly GCA_963575745.1 of Prorocentrum cordatum. Taxonomy (NCBI): domain Eukaryota; class Dinophyceae; order Prorocentrales; family Prorocentraceae; genus Prorocentrum; species Prorocentrum cordatum. The sequence continues at coordinate 34,350 of CAUYUJ010016723.1, read as the reverse complement.
GGCGCCGGCGGCGACGGCGGTTGCGGCGGCGGCGACGGCCACGATCACGATTGCGACCACGACTACGACTACGATGACGACCACGACCACGACTACGACCACGGCGACGACGACGACGACGACGACGACGACTACGACCACGACCACGACGACGACGACGACGACGACGACGACGACGACGACGACGACGACGACGACGACGACCCGTCGGCCCGAGCCGAGGTCCCTCCGCGTGCAGAAGCTCTGGCAGAAGGCCATGGGTACAGGCGGGGCCCCTGTGCGCCTCGACCTGCCCTGCCATCCTGCCATCTGCCCTCCTCCTGCCATTCTCTGCCCTGCTCTCCTCCCGCTGATCCTCGCACTCCCCCTCCTACCCCTCCCCCCCCTTCCCCTCCTCCTCCTCCTCCTTCTCCTCCTCCTCCTCCTGCTCCTCCTCCTGCTCCTCCTCCTGCTGCTTCTCCTCCTCCTCCTCCTCCTTCTCCTCCCCCTCCTCTCCCTGACCATCTCTCTGCACCAGATGCACAAGGACAAGGGAGCGAGAAGCCGCCGCGCGCCCGCCTCGTGACCATCCAGTGGCGGCGAGGGGGGGCTGCCGACCGACACCTCCAGGGCAGGCTCCTGCATCCCCCCGCTCCTCGCCCATCCAGGCTGGGACCTCCTCTCCGATCAGTGTGTCCCAGGGGCCCAGGAGTTGAAGGCTTTTTGTTGGTCAACGCCCCCCCCCTTTGGGTCCGAGCATCTGAGAGACGCAACAGAACGAGCTCCATCGCGCCGACGTTGGCGCGTGAGCTGCCCCGCGTGAGGTCGCGCGCAAGCGCCCTCGTCTCTCATGCGGCGTGCCGCGCTGGCGGCCCGCGCAAGCCGCCGCGTAAGGTCGCTACGTCATGTCGCGTAAGACCCATGCTCGATCGTCGCCCAGATGGGACCGGAGGGTCGGAGGATCTCGCGCCGCATCGCTGATGCATCACCTGATCCGCCTGGCGTCCCGAGTCGACGCTGACTGGTCCTACCATCCCCCTGTCGTCCGCCTCTGCAGGCAGCGCCAAGGGCCAGCCCTGGCAGGTCGCCGTGATGCGGGCGCTGCTGACGGAGGCGCGCTCCGCCAGGCGGGCTCCCCTCCCTCCCACCCTCCCGTGCCTCCTCCTCCTCCTCCTCCTCCTCCTCCTCCTCCTCCCAGCCCTCCCTCCTCCCTCTTCCCTCCTCCCTCTTCCCTCCTCCCCCCTCCATCCCCCCTCATCCCCCCTCCTCCCCCGTCCTCTTTCCTCCCTCCTTCTCCCTCCTCCTCCTCCTCCTCCTCCTCATTCCTCCGTTGCCTTCTCACGCTCGCTTACCGTCGCATCCTTGCTCCCCCCGTCCTCCTCCCCTCCTCATCATGATCATCGTCGCCACCACTATCATCATCATCATCATCCTCCTCCTCCTCCTCTCCTCCTCCTCCTCCTCCTCCTCCTCAGCAGCAGCAGCAGCAGCATCCTCATCATCATCAGCATCATCCTCATCAGCATCAGCATCGACAGCAGCAACAGCATCATCATAATCAGCATCATCATCAGCAGCATCATCACCAGCAGCATCATCATAATCAGCATTATCATCTTCTTCGTCATCGTCATCGTCATCATCATCAGCAGCATCACCATTATCAGCACCAGCCTCATCATCATCAGCCTCATCATCATCATCAGCATCATCATCATCATCATCATCATTATCATCATCGTCATCGTCATCGTCAGAGCATCATCATCATCATCAGCATCATCATCATCATGATCATCATCATAGCTGTTTGCTTAAGCATTTGCAGGGCCGCAGCTTTAACCTTTCACGTGAGTCCCCCCCCCCTCTCCCTCCTGCTCCTGCCATGCCTGTGCTCGCGCGGCTGGATTGGTTCGCTCGGCAGCTGGAGTACGGGCGCAAGATCCACGTCGTTCTTAGCCCCGCTGTTGCTGCAGACAAGAAGAAGTATAAATTCGTGCTCCGCTCGGCGCAGGACGGCGCCGCTAGTGACATATTGAAGGTGCAATTGCGTCATCATCTTGCGGTGCTTCGCAGTACGATCCAGACCCACATTGTAATGGACCGTGGGTACAAGCACTCCGACGGCCTTTCGGAGGTGGCCTTCTGGGTGTCGTCTTCTGCACCTCGGGCTGCTCCTGCCGGCGAATATGATGACAGTGTCGGAGGTGGTGGAGAGCCGAGTGGACTTGATGATGAGCACGGCGGCCGTCTTGGTAGTCGTCGGCTCTCTGAAGTTGAGCATGCTGCTGTAGAAGACCCCTGGTTGGACGGCAACGACCCCTGGAGCCGTAGCGCCATGCCTCGTGGCGGAGGCGGTGCCCCGCTGCACAAGGCTCCGCGGCATCACCATCATCAACATGTTGAACGCCGTGCTCATTTTGCGCCTGAGCGCGATGTTCAGCCTGCTGGAGATGCAGCCCATGGCGAGGCGCTTCATCGCGTCGCCGATATTCTTCCGGACCTCGTGCAGGATTTGACCGAGACGCAACGCGCAATTGATCACAACCGACGACTGCGAGATGAATTGGGCCTCCATGTCCAGCGGCTTCTTGAAGACGCTGAATGGGCAATCGCCGCCCGGAGGGAGATGGCATCAGTGCGCGAGCAATTGACCGCGGATATGAGTGCTAATGAGGCCCGCCTGGAATCCGTTTCTCGCCAATTGTACACTTGATGTTATCCTCCTCTTCTTCCTCCTCCTTTCCTCTCCCTCTCTCTCTCTCGCCGAAAGTCGTCCGGGTGACTTACAGCATGTTCTGAAATCAATGGCTCCAGGAGAAAATATTCGCACCCAGTGGGGTTGGTGTACTAGAGCCGTGCCGGTTATTTTCCAGTCGCGCGGCGTGCGGAGGAGACCTCGTGCAGTGGAGCATTTGATCACCATCATCATCATCACCATCACCATCATCATCATCATCATCATCATCATCATCATCATCATCATCATCATCATCATCATCATCATCATCTCCGCTATGGCCATAACCATCCCATGACAATACTCATCAGCATCATCAGCACAACCATCATCATCAGCATCACCAGCAGCAGCATCTGCAGCACCAGCAGCAGCATCATCGTCATCAGAATCCCTGTCCCACGCGGGGGGGGGGGAGGAGGAGGAGGAGGAGGAGGAGGAGGAGGAGGAGGAGGAGGAGGAGGAGGAGGAGGAGGTGGAGAAGGAGGAAAAGGAGGAGGAGGAGGAGGAGGACGAGGACGAGGACGAGGACGAGGACGAAGAGGAGGACGAGGAGTGGGAGGAGGAGAACCAGAGCAAGTCTATAATGCTTCAGTGATGTTGCAGTGCACCCTTCCGCCTCGGGCCCTCTGCTCAGAGAAAAAATTGAGTCGCCAGGATCTTTCTGGACGCCCGAAATGGGTATGGACAAAAATTGGCACAATACCCAATAACGAAGGTTGTCCCAAACCAACAGCGGCCGCTGTTGGACAGGCGACCTTCTGTCCCAAAGGGACACAGGCCACGGTAGCGCGGGCAGCGAGTCCTGTTCAATGAGCAGGAATTGCTGTTGGGCATTGTGCCACTTCTTTCCGTACCCACTTCGTTCGTGCCGAATCTCAGGGGCTGGAAGATCTTGGGGGGCGCACCTGGGCGGTTCCCGGAGGGCCCCCGGAGGGCCCCCGCGGGCTGCCGGATCGATCTGTGAGGGTCCCCAGGCCCGAAAGAGGCGAAAACGCCCGGCTCGAAGAAATTGAGTCGCCAGGATCTCAGGGACTGGAAGATCCTGGGGGGCCCACTTGTGGGGCTCCTGTGGAGGGCTCCCAGACGCTCCCCCCGCAGGCCACAGGACTACATATATCTCGGGACGAGACGGGCGAGCTTGCATGCGCGAGCGCTCCCGACGGAGCGCAGCTCACCGAGCGCGTTCCACTACAGTGGGGGCGCGCATCAAGAAAGCATACGCTTTTCGTCAGGGTATCCTGGGTCTTCGCTCCTCGCGTTGCGCGGTGACTTCCCGCAGCCGTAGAAGCTGCTGCGTTCAGGGTGCTCCGGGTTTCACCTCAGGTGCTCCTCGTGCACGGGTTCTCAGGGTTGGGTTTCTTGCGATGGTTTCTTGCGGCCGCGCCCGCACTGTATTCACAAAGTGCCTATTCGCAAACGTCAGAAAAAAACACATGTCTGCTTTGATGTAATTTATCGTAGATCCTCCGCGAGGGATCCAGGCCGTTTGCGAGTAGTCACTTTGTGAGTAGTGGAACGCGCTCGTCTAGCAGCCGCGGAGCATCGCCCCGAGGCCGGAGCACCTCGCTGGGAACGACGGGGATGCCCGAACGCCTCGTGTTTCGATCGTCGGCACGCCACAGAAAAACATGATCGACCCACGAACCTCAGAGGAGGCAAAGGTACCCATACCTCTACCCTTCGCTCGTTTTCCCCTTTCTGGGCCTCCTGGGTGGCCTTCGTCGCCACCGCTGGAATCGCCTCAAAATGCTGGTCAGAACGCACCCCAGGAGAGGTCCGGGGAGTAGCGGTATCAGTACCTTTCGGTTTCCCCAGAAACCGGAAAGGAATACAGACATGTGATGCATGGTAGCGTTTTGAAGATTCCTGATTGGGTGGCGGGCAATTGCAGTGCTGAGTGTATCGATCTTGATATGCCGTGCCAAAGGCTGTGCTGTGCTGCGCCGTGCCGAATTGCAATGTGCCATGCCGCGATTGTGCTCTATAGCGTTGCGGATCGAGTCCTCCTTTGCATCCGATTCCTGGATGTTAAGCTCGAGCGGCCTGAGCTCATAGTAGATGCCCCAGAGCTAATTGACAGGGGGGCATGCCAGGGTGACGCGCCGCGGAACGTCCCAAGGGACGCGCCAGGGGACCTGCCAGGGGACGTGTCAAGACATCCTCAACAAACCCTAGTGCTAGACATCTGCCTTGGCAACCTGGAGGCGTGAAGCCAAGCGTCTCGCTCGAGACGTCCCCAAGACCTGGGCACGTGAAAGCAAGCATTTCCTCTCAATTCTGGTCCCCAGGAGGAACAATCTATAGCACAAAAAACGTTTCGCTCGAGACATCGTCAACAAAGTATGTAAAACGAGCGTTTCGTTCGAGACATCCGCAACAAACGAAACTTATTGTTTTACTCTGTGTTCTATCGATCGGAATTTCAAGAACCAGCGTTTCGTTCGGGACATCCTCAGATTAGAAAGAGCGTGTTCTACCGATGCTGGCGGAAAACCGGGGGGGGTCACTACAGGTTCGAACCCCTCCCCCCCCCCCCCTCTGGAAAACCGGGGGGGGGGGTCACTACCGGTTCGACCCTCCCCCCCCCCCAGCCATCATGAAAAGGGGGGGGGGGTCACTACCGGTTCGAACCCCCCCCCCCCTCGAAAACCGAGTGGGGGTGCGGACAGTGGTGGGGACGGTGTTGGTGGGGACAGTGGTGAGGGGACAGCGGGACAGTGGTGGGGACAGTGGGACAGTGGGACAGTAGAGGGCCGGTAGTGGTGGGGACAATGGTGGGAACAGGGGGGACAGTGGACAGTGGTGGGGACGGTGGTGGTGGGGACAGTGGTGTGGGCACAGTGGGAATGAGGTGGAAACAGTGGGACAGCGGAGGGTACAATGGTGGTGGGGACAGTGGTGAAGGCGGTGGCGAGGACGGCGGTGGGACAATGGGACAGAGGTACAGTGGGGACAGTGGTGGGGACAGTGGGGACAGTGGTGGGAACAGTGGGACAGCTCAGTGGGACAGCGGCGGAGTCAGTGGGACAGTGGGGACAGTGGGGATAGTCGGGCAGTGGTTGGGGCCGTGGAGACAGTGGGGAGAGTGGAACCGTGGTGGGAACAGTGGTGGGGACAGTGGGGACAGTGCGACAGTGGTGGGGGCACTGGTGGGGACACAGTGGGGACAGTGGTGGTGAGGACAGTGGTGCTGGGAACAACAGTGGAGGATGTGATGCGGACGGTGGTAGGGACCGGGAGTCGTTTGCTGGCGGTGAGTGGGGGGGTGGGGAGGGGTTCGAACCGGTAGTGATCCCCCTCCGGTTTTCGAGGGGGGGGGGGGGTTCGAACCGGTAGTGACCCCCCCCGGTTTTCCGGATCCGGAGGGGGGTGGGGGGGTTCGAACCGGTAGTGACCCCCCCCGGTTTCGAGGGGGAGGGGGGGGGGGGAGGGTTAGGGGAGGGGGGGGTTTTGCCGGGGGGGGGGGGGAGCAGGGGATTTTCGGAGGGGGGGGGGGGGGGGGGGCGACCCCCGGGCTCCGGAGGAAAAGGTTGGCAATTTTCCACCGCCGCTTTGTAAAGCGGCGGTGGATCACGCTCTCTCTCAGATTAATTTCGCCGGCCCGTCTCAAGTCGTCCCCAGTGGTAAAACCTCTAAAAGAGAACCTTTGGCCAACGCCCTTTCTGGGAATCTATTCACAGACGCCCTCCCATGGATTGGTCCTGGGCCTCCGGTGAATGAGTCACCACTGCTGAAAGCCAGCAACTTTCTACACCGACGCCCTCCCTGGAGGTACGTGCACAATTCGTCGGAGGGTGTCTGCGTATAGATTTCCGTGGCGTAGTCGGAGACCTGGGTGTTTCCCACGAGTTGGCGGCGCGCCGAGGGGGGAAGTGAGAGGGGGCGGGCCTTCTCAGAAGGCGGCGGGGGCTTGGGAGAAGGCTCAGGAAAAGCTTCTCAGAAGGCCGGGGGCCTTCTGAGCCCCTTCTCGCTCGACCCCCTCGGAGCCCCCCCCTCTGAGGAGGCCCGCCGCCTTCTGGCTTCCCCCCTCGGCGCGCCGCCGAGTCGGGATCTGGGGACCTGGGCGCGAAGAGGTGCGCGGCAGGGGTCGACCTAAACTGTGTTCTGGCGATTTCGTGGGCCGTTTTCGTTTCGACTTCGCTTTGCAGCAAAAGGCTGAACAAAGACAGAGCGAGGGACAACGAAAGCAAAACGAAAACAAATACCTCAATCTTGTTCGAGCCCTGGTGCGCGCCCCGAGGAGGCCACGACGCCCCCGCCGCGCCCGCGCGCCCCGCCGCTCGCGCGCGCGCGCCGCTGGCGCGCGCGTGCGCTGCGCGCACGCGCCAGGTGGGCTGGCGCGGCGGAGGCAGCCGAGGGCGAGGACGCGCGCCGCGCGGGCAGGCAGGGGCGGCGGCGGGGAGGAGGAGGAGGAGGAGGAGGAGGTGGAGGAGGAGGAGGAGGAGCAGGAGGACGAGTGCAAATCCAAGAGTCATCAGGGATGTTGGGATAAACCCTCCCTCCAGGCTCCCTCTTCACAGGCCCCTACAACGGGTCATGTCCACTGAGGGAACTGCCTCATTGGAAGACAACCGTTGGAAGACCCTAGAAATTCCAAAACTTTGTTCTCGGGATTCCAACGCCACGGATCATCTCGAGTGTTGCGTCTTGAAGGTCTTGACCCTCATAATCCTGAATCCTTCCAAAACACCATGTCTGGTACGCTGATCATGGAAATCCGTGAAACTCTTGCAAATGTAGAATCAGGAATGTGCGTGGCGCTGAGGCGAGAGCACCGTTTTGAAAAGGAATCGCCCTCAATCCGTGCAACTTCTGTAATTTGGTAAAACGAATGTGTGCGGCGCTCAGGTGAGAGTCACCGCTTGAAAACCAGTTAAAACCAGTCGCCCTCAATCCGTGGCGAGAGCCGCATTTTGAAAACCACCCGCCCTCCATCTGTGAAACTGTTGTCATGTTTTAGGCTTCAGGGTTATAAATAGTGAGGAAGTCTACGGCGGAACGCCCGGCCCGCCCCAAAAATTGGCCTCGGGGTGCGACAGGGAGACGTCATTTATAAGGTAGGGAAGAGGAATGGAGGAGGAGGAGGGGGAGGAGGAGGAGGAGGCGGAGGAGGAGGAGCAGGAGGAGGAGCAGGAGGAGGAGGAGGAGGGGTGGGGGACAAGCTAGGTGCGCTCGCGTCATATCTGACGTCCTACCCCTCCCTCCCATCCTTTCCCATGGCGCAGGTATCTTCCCTATTCACACAGTCGGATGTCGTAGCATGGCGTAGCATTAAATGGCATAGCATGGTGTTGAAGACTAACGCGTAACTAGCATGACATAGCATGGCGTGGCGACGCCCCAAAATGAGGGGGGGGGCCTCCGCGGCCCAACAAACCAAAGAATCGACCCCGAATGTGGAATCACTTCCGATGGTTTCTTCGGGAGGCATTTTTTGATTTCGGCGCTTAGTTGGAAGGACCGAAAACTATGCCGTGGCATGGCGCTGGAAATGAAGACGCCAGCGCTGCAGCGAGAGCACGATTCGGAACGACCGGAAGTGCGGAAATGAGGCCAGCGCTGCAGCGGGAGCACGATTCGGAATGAGCGGTAGCCCGAAAATGAGGCCAGCGCTTCAGCGAGAGCAACAGTTTGAGAAAAACAAGAAATCACGCGGAAGCGCAGAAATGAGGACGCGTAGCCTGACATAGCATTGCGTGGCGACGCCCCAAAGTGGGGAAGGGCTTCTGCGGCGCAAAAAAACACAACGAATCGACCCCGATTGTGGGATCACTTCCGATTGTTTTATCGGGAGGGCCTTTTCGTAGATTCGCGTGCCATTTGGGACAAAATGGCGCTCGAAGTAATGACGCCAACGCTTCAGCGGGAGCACGATTCGGAACGACCGGAAGCGCAGAAATGAGGCCAGCGCTGCAGCGGGAGCACTATTCGGAAGAGCGGTAGCCCGAAAATGAGGCCAGCGCTTCAGCGAGAGCAGCATTTGGAGAAAAAACAGAAATAACACGCGGAAGCGCAGAAATGAGGACGCGTAGCCTGGATTGACGACTTCGAGAGTGTGGATGGGTTGTGGTCCTTTGTGTTCTTGGTGGGCAGTTCGACGCGCAGCTGACGGGTGCGCTGCCCACGACTGAACAGTCGTCTCCCCGAGCCGTGCTTTTTGCACTCATCAAGTTGGCGCGCGACACCATTGGAGAGTGCCGATTGCATTGTGATTATTGAAAGTCGTGCAGCGTGTGAGGACACCTCTTGCTGCGAAACCTGGATCAAGTATGTTGGATATCCCGGTCGAGCATTATCCGGTTATGACGGCAATTGGGGTTCTTTTCGCGTGACTTCGACGACAATGCACCAGGCCCAACACCAAAACATGTTTTTGTACCACTTGAGTTGTACCTCAATGCTGTTGCTGACTGTTTTTGCCAATGCTGTCGCTGTTGAAGCCCAGTTGTCTCAGGAGCGTGTTGGCCAGACCCGCAGGGCCGACAAGCGTGTCAGTGATGTGATGTTGCGGCTATTGCCTGTCCAGCGGGAGGCTCTTGTCTTCTACACTCGTAAGATGAGGGGTCACATCCACCGTAGGATAAAAAGGGTCAAATACAAGGGACCGTCTGTTCCGAGCCAGGGATGCGCGGCATGAGCCCCGCACGTCCAGGGCAGCCATCCGCTGCAAGCATTGTTTTCGCAGGCCTAGAGTATGACACCAACACCAGTATCGGCGGTGTGCCTCCACCGAGGGAAGAAGATCCCGATCTCGGTGGTGGTGGTAATACTGTGGCTTCCAAGGTGACCGACATGCTACCACCAATACCGAAATCTGGGATGATCTGCCCCCCTGTGGAGGCACCCCCCTGTGTTGGTGTTGGTGTCCATTTCTGGGCCTCCAAACTCTGCGTGGCAAGCTCGCTGACTTCTGGCCCGATCCCTGCACGCCTCGGCGTCGCATTGGGCACGGAGCTTACGGTAGGTTTGCGTCGTGTCGACCAGCGGCGACCCCAGCGCGGGCGTTCAAGGTTGAATTCCGGCGGCGGCCCAGAATCGATCGATGTTGAACGATCGGACGTTGCGGAAACGGCCGATCGTTCCAGGTTGAACGATCCCCGCGGTGTCAGGAACCAACGCCTGGGTCGACACGACACGAGCCTGCCGTAGGTCCTCCTCAGCTCGTGCGCCAGTGCCTCTTGAGGAGTGGCCCGCTCCAGACGACCTCGGGCCCTCGCGGTCGTGCGGCGGAGCCCCGGGCTAGCCTGTGGCGGAGCTGTGCGGTGCGTCCGCTGATGCTTGCGGTCTTGAGAGGCGTTTTGTTTTGCGAGGGGTCCTCCTCCTCCTCCTCCTCCTCCTCCTCCTCTTCCTCCTCCTCGTCTTCATCCTCCTCCTCCTCATCCTCCTCCTCCTCCTCCTGCGGGGGTCTCGTGACGGCGACCCCCCACCCACGCACTCTGAAGAAGGAGCGCCGGCCTCTCACCAGTGCGGGGAGGGAGGCGCTGTCGCGCCTTTTTGGGAGGCTGCCCCCAAAGTCGGGCACCGAGTTCCTCGATCGATGGTTTGTGATGTAAGCAATCCTCCGAGAGGAGGACGACGCTTTTGAGAACATTCGAACTATGATTATGATTCAATTTCAAAGCATATTTATTGTTATAATGACAGATAGAATTAGAGTTAGAGGTAGTCGGAGGTGAGGGGGTGAGGTCGAAGTGGAACAGAGAGCCCCCCTACCGGGAAATCGGTTTCGGTTTCGTGTTCGTGCGTGCCGTGCGTGCGGGCGAGGCGAAGCTGCGTGGGCGGGCGAGAAGAAAGTCTCCTCCGGCTGAGGCGCGGCCGGACCAAATGTTTCCTCTCCGGGGGCCGGTGGCACGCGGTGTCCCGCCGATGTCCCGCCGGTGTCCCGTCGGTGTCCCGATGATGATGATGATGATGATGATGATGATGATGATGATGATGATGATGATGATGATGATGATGATGATGATGATGATGATGATGATGATGATGATGATGATGATGATGATGATGATGATGATGCCAGCACCGACGCCTGCACCGACGCCAGCGCTTCCGCTGGCACCGGCGCCAGGGCCTACGCCAGCGCCGACGCCAGCACCGACGCCAGTGCCGCCAGCGCCAACGCCTGCGCCTCCGTGGACACCAGCGCCAGGGCCTACACCAGCACCGACGCCTACACTGACGCCAGCACCAACGACGGCGCTTACGACGGCACCAGCGCCAGCGCCTACACCAGCACCGACGTCAGCACCGACGCCAGCGTCTAGGTCAGCGCCGACGCCATCACTGACGCTGCCATCAACGCCTGCGATTGCGCCGGCACCAACGCCAGCGCCTACACCAGCGCCGACGCCAGCACCGACGCCAGCACCGACGCCAGCGCTTCCGCTGGCCTCCGAGCCAGGGCCTAAGCCAGCGCCAACGCCAGCACAGACGCCGGTGCCGCCAGCGCCAACGCTTGCGCCTCCGCGGACACCAGCGCCAGGGCCTACACCAGCATCGACGCCTACATCGACGCCAGCTCCAACGCCGGCGCCTACGACGGCACCAGCGCCAGCGCCACGCCAGCACCGACGCCAGCACCGAAGCCAGCACCGACGCCAGGGTCTAGGTCAGCGCCAACGCCATCACCGACGCTGCCATCAACGCCTGCGATTGCGCCAGCACCAACGTCAGCGCCTACACTGAGCTAGGTGTCGTATCGACGCCAGCTCCGACGACGGCACCAGCGCTGGCGCCTACGCCGGCATCGACGCCAGCATCGACGCCAGCGGCTGCACCGGCACCGACCCCTGCACCCGTTCCAGCACCAACGTCAGCACCGGCGCCTGCGCCTACGCTGGCTTCCAGGTGGACCAACGCCGGCGCCTGCGCCGGCACCAACGCCAGCGCCTAGACCAATACTAACGCCAAGCCGCAACGTTGCAAGCCGATTTTGGAACGCCGCTTCAAATTTCCTTCTCGCTAGCCTGGCTACTCCAATTCTGACTTGCCATTACCATTGATATGACGCTCGTCGCACTGGGGACTTCGTGATGTCACGGAATACCCGCCTGGACGTGTCACGGTTTCCACCCTCGCCTTGTCGTAACGCTCGCCGTCTTTTGTCGAAGCGCACGCCGTGAGCAGCACGACGGGTACCACGAGCAGCACGACGGATACTTTGCGCAGCACGCCAGGTACAATCACTGACCCTTGCGCCTGGAGGGGTTACCGTATTGAGCAGGCAGGACCCCCTAGTTGTACAACTCTTGATTGGATTTCTGCTCAAGCTTCTGGTCAGACTTGCATTGCATCCCTGACGCCAGCACCAACGCCGACGCCTCCATCACCACCGACGCCCGCACCGACGCCAGCGGGAACGCCTGCGCCTGCGCTGGCACCAACGCCAGCGTCTACACCAGCACCGATGTCCCGACGCCAGCACCAACGCCGACGCCTACACCAGCACCGTCGCCAGCACCGACGCCAGCACAGACGCCGGCGCCTGCGGCATCACCGACGCCAGCACCGATGCCAGCATCACCGCCTGAGCGCCAACACCTCCGGCCCCCGCCGGGGCCAGCGTCTGCGCCTACGCCGACTCCAACGCCGGCGCCTGCCAGTTCCGATGCAATCAGGACATCAACACGGATGCCTGCACTGATGTCAGCACCGACGCCAGCATGAACGCCTGAGATGGTGGCAGCACCAACGCTTACGCCGACGCCAGCACCGGCGCCAGCACGAGCTTCCGCGCCTGCACCGGCACCAAACGCCAGCGCCTAAAACCAGCACTGCTGGCATCCCTGACGCCAGCACCAACGCCGACGCCTCCATCAGCACCGACGCCAGCACCGACGCCAGCGGGAACGCCTGCGCCTGCGCTGGCACCAACGCCAGCGCCTACACCAGCACCGATGTCATCACCGACGCCAGCACCAACGCCGACGCCTACACCAGCACCGTCGCCAGCACCGACGCCAGCACAGACGCCGGCGCTTGCGGCATCACCGACGCCAGCACCGACGCCAGCATCAACGCCTGAGGTTGCGCCAGCACCAACGCCAGCGACTACTCCAGGGTCGACGCCAGCTCCGACGCCAGCACGAGCGCGGTCGCCTGCGCAGGCACCAACGCGAGAGCCGACTCCAGCACCGCAACCAGACCGCAGCGAACCGGTTAGCTGTCCAGCTAAGCGGTTCGCACAGGCGTTAGCGACAACGACTGCGCCTACGCCGCCACCGACGCCAGCGCCTACACCAGACGCCTACACCAGCATCGCCGCCAGGCCGCAGCGCACCGGTAGCTGCCCAGCTAACCGGTGCGCAAGCTCTTTACCTGCAACGCCGACGCCTCCACCGATGCCAGCACCGGCACCAGCACGAACGCCTGCGGTGGCACCGGCACCAACAGCAGCGCCTACACCAGCGCCGACGCCAGCACGGACATCAGCACTCACGCCGGCGCCAGCGTCGGCACCAGAGCCAGCGCTTACAGGATCACCGACGTCATCACCGACGCCAGCACCAGCGCCGACGCCTACACCAGCACCAATGCCAGCACCGACGCCAGCAGGAACGCCTGCGATGGCGCCAGCACCAACGCCAGCGCCGACGCCAGCACCGACGCCAGCACGAACTTCCGCGCCTGCGCCGGCACGAACGCGAGCGCCTCCACCAGTACCGCTATCATCACCGGCGCCAGCACTCCTTCAGCACCGGCGCCAGCACTGACGCCGGCACGAACGTGAGCGCCTGCGCTGGCACCCCCGCCAGTGCGTTCACCAACACCGACGTCATCACCGACGCCAGCACCTACGCCGTCGCCTACACCAGCACCGCCGCCAGCACGCCAACACAGACGCTGGCGCGTACGCCGGCGCCGACGCCAACATCGATGCCGTCGCCTGCGCTGGCAACAACGCCTGCGCCTACGCCAACACCAGCGCCAGCGCCTACGTCAGCTCCAGCATCATCGGCGGCTTCAGCACGGACGTGAGTAACGACGCCAGAACCGAGCCCAGCACCGTCGCCAACGTCATCGCCAGCACCAACTCTTGCTCCTCCGCTGGCAAGAGCGGCAGCGCCTACGTTCGCTCTGACCTCCTCACCTTCAGCAGCATGGACGCCGACACCGAGGCCAGCACCGAGGTCAGCATCCACGCCAGCGCCTGTGCTGCCCAACGTCTGCGCCCAGGCCGGCACCAGCGCCGGCGCCTACGCCTGCTCCGCGGTCATCGCTCACAGCAGCGCGGACGTTTTCCCCGACGCCAGCACCGAGGCCAGCACCGGCGCCAGCGCCTGCGCTGACACCACCATTTGCGCCTCTCTGCCAGCATCAATGCCAGTGCATACGTCAGCTCTGATGCCAGCAACGACACTTCGTGGCGGCACCATGTGAAGCAGCTCCCGCGTACTGTGCAGCACCACAGAGGCCACCAAGACCTGGGCCAATAGCGCCACGCGCAGCCGCACCTGCGCACCCGACAGCACCACTCGCAGCAGCGCCAGCGCATCCAGCAGCGCCAAGGGTCTACCACGCCGTCGGCAGCCGCGACCGCCCCCTGAGTGGGTGACCCGCCCTCTGATGGCCGCAGGCAGGCTTGCCAGGGGGCTGGGCGCGCCTGGCAGCCCAGCGGTGACGGAGGACGCGCAGCCCAGCCCCAGCAGCCTGGAGTTTGCAGCAGCCCTCCTCTGGCATCCAGGAGTGTGCCGCGCCGGGCGGCGAGCTGCGTGACTGGCTCGGGCGCCGCACCGTGGGCGGTCGGCGATGAGGTTCCGCCCAGCAGGGCCGTAGTTGCGCCGCGTCGCGTTGATATCTCTCTCTCTCTCTTTCTCTCTTCTCTCTCTCTCTCTCTCTCTCCGCAGCCTGCAGGGGTAGGCCGGGCCCCTGAGTCCCAGCTGCATCCTTCTTGTTTCACTTTCTGGTTCCAGATTGGGGCAGTTTGATCGCCACTTCCCGCCGCGCAGGTTGGGACGCTCGGGGGTAAAAGTGTTTCCTCTCCGGGGGCCGGTGGCGCGCGGTGTCCCGCCGGTGTCCCGCTTCCAGCTGAGGCGCGGCCAGACCAAATGTTTCCTCTCCGGGGGCCGGTGGCACGCGGTGTCCCACCGGTGTCCCGCCGGTGTCCCGTCGGTGTCCCGATGATGATGATGATGATGATGATGATGATGATGGTGATGATGATGATGTCGATGATGTCGATGATGATGATGACGATGGTAATGGTGATGGTGTTGATGATGGTGTCCCGATGATGATGATGATGATGATGATGATGATGATGATGATGTTGACGATGTTGATGATGATGGTGATGATGATGGCCATGGTGGTGATGATGATGGTGTCCCGATGATGGTGATGTTAATGATGCTGATGTTGCTGGTGATGATGATGTTCCGATGATGATGATGGAGATTATGATTATGTTGATGATCCTGATGATGTTGGTGCTGATAAGATGATCAGATGATGAGGATGATGCTGCTGATGATGAAGATGATGGTGATGGTGTCCCGATGATGATGATAAGGTTAATGATGATGCTGCTGATGCTGATGATTGTGTCCCGATGATGATGTTGACGATGATGGTCTCCCGATGATGATGATGATGTTGATGACGACGATGATGAGGATGGTGGCCCGATGATGATGATGATGATGGTGATGGTGATGATGATGATGGTGACGATGATGAAGGTGTCCCGATGCTGATGTTGATGATGATGATGTTGCTGATGATGTTGGTGGTGGCCCGATGATGATGTTGCTGATGTTGTTCAGGATGATGAGGAGATGATGATGACGATGATGATGATGATGATCATGATCATGATCATGATGATGATGGTGGTGTTCCGATGGTGTCCCGATGATGATGATGATGATGCTGATGTCGAATATGATGATGTTGACGATGATGGTGTCCCTATGATGATGATGCTGATGATGATGATAATGATGATTGTGATGGTGTGGATGGTGTTGATGATGATGGTGATGCGGCTATGATGATGGTGGTGTCCCGATGATGATGCTGATGGCGATGATGATGATGATGATGATGTTGATGACGTTGATGGCGATGTTGTTGGTGATGATGATGACGTTGAGTGCCGAGTGTGATATCGATAGTGTGATCGATAGTGAGACCGAATGTGAGATCGATTGTGAGATCGATAGTGAGATCGATAGTGATATCGATTGCGAGATCGATAGGCGACCGATCGAGTGAGACGTTGGTTCCTCCCCCCGAACCTCCTTATCACCCGAAGGGTGGTCGTATAGGTATTAGAATTCGGATGAGAATTATAATTAGAGTTCGAATCAGAATGAGAATCGCCCCATCGTCCTCAGCATCCTGCCCCTCCCCCCCCTCCTCCTTCTCCCTCCCTCTCCCTCGCCCTCCTGCTCCCCCTCCCGCGACGCCAGCGCCCGCGGCGGCGACGGCGACGGCGGCGACCACCACGCAAGACGACGGCGGCAACGGCGGCGTTGGCGGCGACGACGACGACGAAGACGACGATGACGCCATCGACGCTGGCGGCAGGGGGCGGGAGCCGCGAAGCGCAGGAGCCGCCCGCAGAGGCCCAGGAGGAGCCCGGCCGCGCGGGGGCCGCCGCGGCGTCCCAGGCGGCCGGCCGCGCGCCAGCCGCCTCCGCACAGGTCGGGGCCCGGCGGCGCCGGCGACGGCGGCGACGACGACGAAGGCGACGAGGAGGAGGAGGACGAGGAGGAGGAGGAGGAGGACGAGGAGGAGGAGGAGGAGGACAGGAGGAGGACAGGAGGAGGAGGAGGAGGAGGAGGACGAGGACGAGGAGGAGGAGGATGCAACGGCAGCGAAAATTCGGATCATGGTGCTTGAGGTGGAAGACAGGCAGGCCGCGGCGGCGACAGCGCCGGCGCCGTCGTCGTCGTCGTCGTCGACGTCGACGTCGCCGTCTCCATCTGTGCAATTATCGTTCCTTCACCTCCTCCTCTTCCTCCTCCTCCTCCTCCTCCTCTTTCTCCTTCTCCTCGTCCTCCTCCTCCTCCGCCTCCTCCTCCTCCTCCTCCTCATTGTCCCCGGTGGGTGAGGGCCTGCCACCTCCAGGCGCGCGTTGCCGCTGCGCAGGCAGAGCTGGCCAGCCCACGTCGAATACGTCGTCGACGTCGTCGGCGTCATCGGCATTGTCGGCGCTGACGCCTTCGCTGTCTTCGGCGTCGTCGGCGTCGTCGTCTTCGTTGTTGTTATCGATTTCGTCGGCGTCTTGGGCGTCTTCGGCGTCTTCGCCGCCGTCGTCGTCGCCGTCGGCGTCTTCGTCGACAGCTTCGTCGTCAGCATCGCCGACCGATCAGGAGGAGGAGGAGGAGGAGGAGGAGAAGGAGGAGGAGGAGGAGGGGAAGGAGGAGGAGAAGGAGGAGAAGGAGGAGGAGGAGGAGTTGGAGAGTAAGAAGAAGGAGGAGGAGGAGGAGGAGGAGGAGGAGGATTGCTCATGTGTGATTATGGGTGCGCGCCGCACACGCGCGGCCGCGCCGCGGGGGGGCCGAGGTCCGCGTGGTGCAGCGCTGCGAGGCCAGCGGCGCGCCCGCCGGCCCGCACCGGCGGCCCCCTGCAGCGCGCGCCCGGACGGTGGCGCACCGAGGGGGCGGCCCCCGAAGCATCGGCGATGCCTGGGCGATGCATCGGCGATGCGGCTCGATTTGGGGCCCAATGTTCTCTACGCTGACGTCGCCGATGCATCGCCGACGCCGCAAGCGCATCGCCGATGTGTCGGCAATGCGGCGAGATCCTCCGACCCCATCTGCTCGGACCACAGATGGGGGGCGTCGAAAAAGAGAAAATGCCACAAACATAAACGTTTGGAGCTCCGCGCGGACTTCTTGGATCCGCGCTGGGGCCCCCTGGCGGCGCCTCCGGCGCCGCCCCCGGCGCGCTCCGCGCGCCAGGGAGGGGGTTCCAGCCCAGATCCCAGAAGTCTGCGCGGACCTCCAAACGTTTATGCTTGTGCAGTTGTTTCTTCCTTTAGGGCCGACCCCCTCGCGCTGTGAAAAAGATCACGCCGGGAGGCTCTTTTCACTATTTTCAGCCTCGGGGGCCCGTCGCCGGGCGGCGGGACCCGGCAAGACACGGCGGAGGACGAGAAGCCACTCCTGGGGACCGGGTCGAGAGACCTCCTTGGGGTCGGCGCTACGATTAGGTCGGGTATGTCCCCTTGCAGGCGGATTTTGGGCGAAAAATCAGATGTCACATGATCGACCCACGAACCCGGGAAAGGAATGTAGAACTGTAACACATGGCAGCGTTTTCAAAGACACCTGATTGGGTGACGGGCAAATGCAATACTGAAGGTATCGATCTTGATGTACCCTGCCGAGGGCTGTGCTGTGCTGCGCCGTGCTGAATTGCGATGTGCCATGGCGCGACTGTGCTCTATAGCCTCGTGGATCGAGTCCTCCTTTGCATCCGAGTCCTGACCGAACTGATCTGGATCTTAAGCTCGAGCTGCCTGAACACATAGTAGCTGCCCCAGAGCTAATGGACAGGGGAACATGCCAGGAGGACGCGCCGCGAAACGTCCCAAGGGATGCGCCAGGCGACGTGCCAGGGGACGTGCCATGGGGTCGCACCGCGGGACGTGCCAAGGGACGCGCTACGGAACGTGCCAATGGATGTGCCACGGGATGTGCCAGGGGACGCGCGACGCGACGTGCCAGGGGGACTCGCCAAAGGACGCCCCACGGAACGTGCCAAGGAACGTGCCAAGTTGCAATGCTGAGTGCATCGACCTTGATGTACCGTGCCGAAATCAGTGCTGTGCTGCGCCGTGCTGAATTGCGATGTGCCATGGCGCGATTGTGCTCTATAGCCTCGTGGATCGAGTCCTCCTTTGCATCCGAGTCCTGACCGAACTGATCTGGATCTTAAGCTCGAGCTGCCTGAACACATAGTAGCTGCCCCAGAGCTAATGGACAGGGGAACATGCCAGGAGGACGCGACGCAGAACGTCTCAAGGGACGCGCCAAGCGACGTGCCAAGGGACGTGCCATGGGGACGCATCGCGGGACCTGCCAAGGGGACGCGCTACGGAACGTGCTGGGGACAAGCGTTTCGCTCGAGACATCCTGTCAAAATCATCTGAATTCCTACGCGCGGGACGCTGCACGCGCGAGACATCCTCGGAATTCCTGCGAGCGGGACGTGAAAACAAGCATTTCGCCTGAGACATCCTTTGAATTCTGGCCCCCCACGAGGCCACCGCTCGAGACATCCTCCAATTTTGCAAAACCAGCGTTTCGCTCGAGACATCCTCAACAAATTATGAAAAACAAGCGTTTCGCTCGAGACATCCTGTCAAAATCCCAAGAAATCCAAATACCCGCGCGCGGGACGCGGCACGCGCGAGACATCCTTGGAATTCCTGCGCGAGGGGCGCTTTTCCGTGTCGCGGTCGGCTCTGCAAAACCAGCGTGTCGCTCGAGATATCCTCAACAAATTCTGAAACCAAGCGTTTCGCTCGAGACATCCCCAACTCTGCAAAACCAGGGTCTCGCTCGAGACATTCTGAACAAATTCTGAAAAACAAGCGTTTCGCTCGAGACATCCTCACAAATAATTTCGCCGGCCCTACTCCGTGCGTGCCCGCTCGCAAAATAATTTCGCCGGCCCAAGTCGCAGGGGGGCCGGGGGGTTAACCAACTAAAAGAGAACCCTGGGCCCACGCCCTTTCCGGGAAACATGATCGACCCACGAACCCGGAAAGGAATATAGAAATGTAAGGCATGGCAACGTTTGAAAGACACCTGATTGGGCGACGGGCAAATGCAATGCTGAATGTATCGATTTTGATGTACCGTGCCGAGAGCTGTGCTGTGCTGCGCCGTGCTGAACTGCGATGTGCCATGCCGCGATTGTGCTCTATAGCGTTGTGGATCGAGTCCTCCTTTGCATCCGAATCCTGACCGAACTGATCTGGATCTTAAGCTCGAGCTGCCTCAGCACATAGTAGCTGCCTCAGAGCTAACTGACAGGGGAACATGCCAGGAGGACGCGCCGCGGAACGTCCCAAGGGACGCGCCAGGCGACGTGCCAAGGGACGTGCCACGAAGACGCACCGCGGGACGTGCCGAGGGGACGCGCTACGGAACGTGCCAATGGACGTGCCAATGGACGTGCCAGGAGACGCGCCGCGCGACGTGCCAGGGGGACTCGCCACGGGACGCGCAACGGAACGTGCCGAAGTTGCAATGCTGAGTGTATCGATCTTGATGTACCGTGCCGTGGGCTGTGCTGTGCTGCGCTGTGCTGAACTGCGACGTGCCATGCCGCGATTGTGCTCTATAGCGTTGTGGATCGAGTCCTCCTTTGCACACGAGTCCTGACCGAACCGACCTAGATCTTAAGCTCGAGCGGCCTCAGCACATAGTAGCTGCCCCAGAGCTAATGGACAGGGGGACATGCCAGGAGGACGCGCCGCGGAACGTCCCAAGGGACGCGCCAGGCGACGTGCCAAGGGACGTGCCATGGGCACGCACCGCGGGACGTGCCAAGGGGGACGCGCTACGGAACGAGCCAATGGACGTGCACCGCGCGACGTGCCAGGGGGACTCGCCACGGGACGCTCCGCGGAACGTGCCAGGCAACGTGCCAGGCTGCAATGCTAAGTGTATCGATATTGATGTACCGTGCCGAGGGCTGTGCTGTGCCTGGGCGACCTGGACACGTGAAAACACGAGTTTCGCTCAAGACGTTCTCAGCGCATCCTCATGCTAGACATCCGCCTGGACAACCTGGACACGCGCAAACAAGCGTCTCGATCGAGACTTCCTCGACACCGCTTCATGCTAGACATCCGCCTGGGCAACTTGGACACGTGAAAACAAGCCTCTGGTTCGAGACATCCTCAACATATTCTCATGCTAGACATCTGCCTGGGCAACCTGGAGGCGTGAAACTAAGCGTCTCGCTCGAAACATCCTCAAAACCTGGGCACGTGAAAACAAGCATTTCACCTGAGAGATCCTCTGAATTCAGGTCCCCAGGAGAGCACAATATATAATACAAAACAAGCGTTTCGCTCGAGACATCCTCAACAAATTCTGAAAATCAAGCGTTTCGTTCGAGACATCCTCAAATTTTAATTCGCCGGCCCTACGCGACCTCGTTATTTATCGCAAAAGAAATTCGCCGGCCCTACAGCCGTCAAAACCGGGGGGAAACAAAACTAAAAGAGAACCCTGGGCCTTTGCCCTTTCCGGGAAAAAAACTGATCCAACATAGTCAAGACATATTTTTGATTATTGTTTGAGTATTCCTCCCGTGGAGGGACATGCCCGACTGAACGCTACGAAAAAGTCACGACGGCGGGGGTCTGGGGGCGCACGGAGGGGGCGGCCTTCCGCCCGGGAGTGTTCCCGTCGGGCGGGTGGCACAGTCCGCTCACAGAAGAAGGACGCGCAAGAAGTCATAAAGGGGGGGCGAGCGGCTCTACGCCCCCCACCCCCACACCCAAGCAGTGGCGAAGCGTCTTGGCGTGCCTATAGGCCTGCCAAGCAATGTTCTAAGAACATGTCGTGGTAGGCCCGTAGGAATGCCAGGACGGTCGGTCCCTGCTCAACACACCCCGCGGCGAACTCGTGGGGAAAGTCCCTGTTGGCTCTTTGTTTATGCCTCCGCCCACCCTGTGGCCGGCGTGCCTTGCGGGGAAGCGTTCCATCATTTTTTCAACACCCCTCCGCGGGGCCAGAAAGTTGTGGAACGCGTTTGCCGGGATTTGCCGGGATTGAGGATGGTACATTTAGGTCGGCCCCTTTAAGATGAGCCAGCCACGCCCAGAGCGGCGTAGGCGGAGGGGGGAAGGTTTCTTAGAAGCACCTCTGCGTCCTAGAAGGTGCGGGCCTTAACTGTAGATGTAAGACTGGCGCCTTCGAAGAAGCAACCTCCTTCTGAGAAGCCTTCCCCCTCCCCCTACCCCACTGCGCGCGCCGCCAAATAAGGATGCAAGGGCCTTGGAAGGCCATGTCGACACTTTGCGGGCGGGGCGCAGCCAGCGAGAGCGGCCAAGGATGGGCCGAAGGGGAAGGATGCAAGGGTAACCTTGGAACGTCGCTCATCCTTACTGTGCGGGTCGACTTGTAATGGCGGGTGACCTGAATGGGGAGGAGGAAAAGGGCACCTCTGGGGCCCTTGTCTTCTCCCCGCATGTAGGCCACGGAGGAGAAGAAGGAGGAGGAGGAGGAGGAGGTGGAGGATGGGGAGCAGGAGGGGAATGAGAAGGAGGAGGAGGGGGAGGAGGAGGAGGAGGAGGAGGTGGAGGAGGAGGAGGAGCAGGAGCAGGAGCAGGAGGAGGAGGAGGAGCAGCAGCAGTAGAAGCAGCAGCAGCAGTAGCACGAGGAGCAGGAGGAGGAGGAACAGGAGGAGCAGGAGGAGCAGGAACAACCTCCCGATGTTGGTTAGCGTGCCGCGCCGCGGGTTGCAAGCATCAACGTCCCGCCGCTTACGGAGAGGCACGCTATCCGCTTCCTCGGGCGACGAAGCGTCTACACATCCGCTACCCCCTGGCAGGGCCCTTCCTGGGCCCAGGAGCTGTGTATACGCCCTCCTGGCCAAGCCAGGAGGGCGTGGCGTACACGCTGCTGCTGGGTTCCCAAGCCTTCCCTTCTTCCTCCCCAAAGCCCCAGAGATCTCCACAGAAGCTGGAGTCCCTGCGTACGTGGCTAGCGGCGTGCGGCCGTTGAACGTGACGAACTGCGACAATCGGCTGTTCGCCAGTGCCATTCGCGTGGTGGTGGAGCCATCGATTGAGCCACTGATCATTAGGGACCAGCGGGGCTTCCTGCCAGGGCGATCGATGATCGCCAACCTCCTGGACGTCGACGAGGCGATGGCGCGCGTAGCAGCGGAAGGGGAGGATGGCCTAGCACTTTTTATGATTTTGCTGCCGGTTTCCCATCCATTGAACACGACTTTTTCCATCAGTTCTTTGCGTCGTTAGGCTGGCCCGCCAGGCTCCTCCGAGCCATCCGCATTTTGTACCAGGACAACTTCTGTTCCATCTGCCTGGGCGGAGCCCGGTTCCGAGGCTTCCCGCTGACGCGGGGCATCCGTCAGGGTTGTCCTCTCTCTTTCCGCTTTTGTTTGCCATGGCCACAGACCTCATGCTGCGCAGGCTACGGAGGGTTTCTCCCTCCGCGTGCGCACGTGCGTGGGCAGACGACCTCGCCATGGTCATCAGGGGTGGATTTGAGCGTCTTCGGCCGCTCCAGACTTTTTTCTTGGACTTCAGTTTGGTGTCCGGGCTCCAACTCAATGTGAGAAAGACGGTCATTGTACCTCCCTTTCGGTTTCACGAGCAGGCTGTTCGGGACGAGGTGGCGCGTCGGGCCCCGGATTGGGGGGCTGTCCGCATAGCAAGTGCCGCAAACTGTTTCGGCTTTATGGTCGGCCCGGGGAGGGCGGCAAGTTCCTGGGGCGCCCCGCTCCGCAAATACATCGAAAGAGCCAGAGTTTGGGGGCGCCTGGGCCTAGGCGTATGTTTTATCTTTGCAGGCCTACCAGGTGTACATCAGCTCAGTATTACAATGTGTGGCTCAAGTGGAGGACCTCCCTCCAGATTTTTCCGCACACGAGCAGAGGGCATGCCAGTTGCTGCTACCAGGCCCGACGGGCTGGATGGTATCACCCTGCCTGCGGGATTTGCGGTCCCTCAGTTTTCCGAGTGAGCTTCCGGATCTAGCTGCAACTGCTGCGGCCGCCAAGGCCCGAGTGGCGCGATTTGACAATTCCGCCCACGGCGGCCTCCGCGTGCAGGAGAGAGCGGCAGCCTTGCGAGATGTTCTGCCACACCCCGCTTGCTCTCTGGCCCATGCTGGATGGACGCAGTCTTGGGCGTCAAACTGCTTCGTGTTCAAGCTGGCAACTGCTGACAACGATCTGCGGCGGCGGGCATACCTCCCCCCAGCGACGGATCTCAAACTCAGCGTTCGTAGCGGCTGGCAGGGCCTAGTGACGAAGATGTATCGGCAAACTCCGCCGCTCGTTGCTCTAGTCCACCTCCGCCGGCGGCTCGACAGGTGGCCGCTGCAGACCTTGCCCGGTCGCCGCGTGGAGCGCGCTTTGACGACCTTCCGGGTTCTTGGGCGCAGCGCGGACCCTCGAGTCCAGGCCGCATATTTGAGAACTCTCTGCGACGGGTGGTGCACGCGGCGTCGTTTCCAAAATCGCGGCCCCTGCTCATTTGGTTGCGGCGTCGGCGAAGACAGCCTGGCACATTTTGCACGATGCCCGATAATTCGCAGGCTGACTGCCTCGCACCTCGGCGGGCCACCTCCGGCTCCAGAGTGCGCCCTGGATTTTTTATTTTGCATGTTTCCCAGCATGGGTTCGGACGTGTTGGAGGACGACTCTCTTGTCCTGCAGCGTGCTCTTTCCCTCTACGCCCTCTTCCGGCTTCATAACGGGATCCGGCACCGCCAGTTTTCCCCCTCAGAGTTCGAATGGGCATACAACAGGTTCCTCCGCGAAGGGGCGCGATTACCTGGTTCTGAAGATTTCCATAGTTACTTGAACAATTTGGTCCTCGCTCCCGCTTTGATTGGGGCTAGGGGTGCAATCTATGCTTACTTTCTCCACTCCTTCTCTGTGTGTCTCTCTCTCTCTCTCTCTTCCTCCTCCTGCCCCCCTCCCGCTGTGTCGACGTATTTGCTCGCTTGGAGTAGGTCTCCAAGAGCATGGCCGGACTTTGAAGATGTCTCAGTTGTGATATGGGTGTCTCCAGGACCGCCCTGATACCAGTTTTGCCAGCTTGCGAGGTCATCCATTCTGTCCGATTCGTCCCCTCAGCTTTCCTCCTCCTTCTCCCAAGATGGCGCTGTAAAAACAAAAATAATACGCTGCTGCTGGGTTCACGGTGGCCTTGGCCAGGGAGCAATGGATATGCGTGGAGTCCAGATGTCGTTGCCCTACTTCCGTGCCACCACGCGTCAGCGTTCCATCGGCGGTGCTGTTCAGTGTGGAGCCCGATTCTACCTGTTTTTTTGCCAGCCGGAAGGAGTGATGGGCCTGTTTTCCACCACCGCCACCACCATAAGTCGGATGAGGAGGAGGAGGAGGAGGAGGAGGAGGAGGAGGACCGCCTCCCCCTCCAACTTATGGTGGTGGTGTTGGAAAACAGGCCCATCAAGGAGCCCTGTGGCAAGAGAAGGAGAAACGACGACGAGTGACGACACGAGGGGAAGGGGAGGGAGGGCCAGCGGAGGGCGCCCGCGCCCGGCGCGGCCCCCCTCACGCCGACGTCGCCGTCGCCGACGCATCGCTGACATCGACGGTACACCGGGGAGGAGGCGCGGTCCTCCGACCCCATCTACGGTCAAAGCGCATAGCAAGGATGGGCAACCTTCCCAAGGGCAGCCGTGCATCCCTGCCTCCTCGGTCCATCCCTGGCCACCGTCGTTGGCCGCGCCCCGCTCGCAAGAGTGTCGACGTGGCCTTCCAAGGCCCTTGCATCCTGCTCGGACCCCATCTGAGCGACAGAAGATCACGGGGTCGTCTTCGCCGACGTTGGCGCGTAACCTGCCAGCGCAAGGTCGCGCGCGGGTGCCCTCGTTTCCATCGCGGCCTGCCGCGCTGGCGTCCCGCGTCGGCCACCGCGCAAGGCCGCTGTGCCATCTCGTGTGCAGTGGAGGCCCATGCCAAGAAACACCCTGCTTGCCTCCAGGGTGTCCTGGGTTGCTTGTGTGTTCGATAGTTTTGCCATGGGAGGCGTGACGTTGCCACACGTGAAATCCATGGACGCCCTGGGGTCTCAGGGTTGGGTTTCTTGTGGAAGATTTCTTGTGGACTGGCGTCCACTGTAAGACCCGCTTCTTTTCGCCGCCCATCCGGAAAGCCTCCAGGGAGGGTGCGGGCGGGGCCGCGCGGGGCCATTCTCTCAGAGTGAAGTCGGGCCTGTCCTTTTACAGGGGGAGCATCCAAAAATTGTCCTGACATAATATGGGGGCGATGGTTTCCGTATGTTTAAGCAGTCTTCGATGAGTTTCGATGTTTTGTTGTATTGCTCGTCCAACATACATCCGCCTGTAGGTGGAGGGTTTCTCCGAAGGGCTTAGGCGACCCCTCCTCCTCCTCCTCCTTCTCCTCCTCCCCCTCCTCCTTCAGCCCTTTCTGGCCCGAGTCGGGTCTGCAGGGGTAGAAGTATTGGGAAGGGCTATTTCTCTCCTGCGAGCCAAGCTTTGGCTTCTGGGTTTCCTGGGTGGCGTTCCCAGGACCCCTAGACTATAAACGGTTACTGCGGCCTGGGTGGCTTTACATCCGTCACGGCGCCGCCATGTCGCGCCGCCTCGCTGCTGACCCCTGGCGCTGCAAGAAGTGCGTCACGAGGGACGGCACGCCGTGGACCAACCGTGGCGACCTCAAGCAGTGCTCCACATGCAGCGTACATAAAAGGAGTCTGATACGGTGGTCCCAAAACGCCCAAAGGGGGCCCTGCGACCATGTCCATGGGCTCACCTAAGGCATCTACGGTAGGTTCGCGTCGTGTCGACCGGCGGCGACCCCGCCGCCGACGTTCAACGTTGAACGCCGACGGCGGCCCAGAATCGGTCGATGTTGAACGATCGGACGTTGCGGAGACGGCCGATCGTTCAAGGTTGAACGATCCAGCGCGGTGTTGGGAACCAACGCCAGGGTCGACACGACACGAACCTGCAGTAAGGATAAGCTCGACACCGTCTCCATGGCTAAGCAGCTTGCCGACCTCCAGGCCATGGTCAAGAAACTCACGGTCGCCCAGTCACCTCCTCCTTGGGTTGCTGATGCTTCTGCTGCCGGGGCGGGCGTCGGATTGGACAGTGGGTAACCCCCATGGGGCTCCCACTGGTGACAATGGAGGCACCGCCTACCCGTCGGAGAAGCAGGTCAAGCATGACCGCATCAAGAAGATCAATGAGCTCCTTAAGGTCTATGATGGATCCTCCGTGGCTTCTGCCCTGGTGCAGGTCGAGCCCCTCGCCGAAGAGAAGGAACGCTTGGGCAAGGAGCCCCTTGGAGGATCAGGTCACCTCCCTCACCACGAGGCGGCGGAACTCCCGTGCCAAGGCCAAGCGCCTTCGCGAGGAGCACGCTCAGAAGCAACTGGTCATCGACGAGCTGGTTGCCGAGCTGACGGTGCTCTCGGACTCCCTGGCCGAGGCAGATGACGAAGTCGCGCGGCTGGGGGTGGAGGTCCAGCGCTTGGGCGCCGACCGAGCCCCTCCGCACACAACTGGCAAGTTCACGCTCCATGAGCTGCTGCCGAAGTTCAATGTCAACGTCCAGCAGCTTGGCGAGTTGGCCGTGGAGCTCGGCTTGGGCCCCAGCCTTCAGGCGGAGCTGGAGATGTCGGCCGACGTCTCCGGGATGCTCCAAGAGCCCCAGGCGAAGCTGCCGGCGGCCCAGGCGCTCGTTGCTGCCCCTGCTCCCGCGACCCCTGCTGGAGAAGAAGGAGGAGGAGTTGCTTCCACCGCCGTTCTCCCCGCGAGCCAGGTGCCGGTCCTCGCTGAGGAAGCCGCCAGGAACGACATGGATATCGACATCGACCTCATGAAGTCCGCCGAGCTGCGGGATGCGTTGGAGGCGGCAGGACTCACGCAGCCTGACGAGGCCACCGACGCAGACATGCGGGTGGCGTTGAAGCGTGTCCTCGGTTCTTTCACGCATGCGGCTACGGCGCGCAAGAGGAAGAAGAAGGCTCGATCAGCCCCTCTTCTGAGGGCAGCGCCTGCCAGCGCGACCACACGGATGGCGCGTGCCATGCACAGACCATTCGATGCGAGTGCAATGCGCCAGCCTGTTGTGACGGGCTGTGCGGCCATCAAACTGACAGGAAGTCCCATGGACGGAATGTCAGCTGCGGCCTCCCGTGCGATGACAGCGCGCACCATGTGCAGGCTGTCAGCTGGGGCCTTCCTGGCAGGAAGTACCATGCACGGAATGTCAGAGGTAACGAGGGGCGCCCACAGGGCAGCACGTATTATGCACACGTTGCTGCTAGGTTGGGTCTTGGCCGCATGGGTCCGCTTCCACTTGGCGAAGAGCACAGTGTGCCTCCCGCCAGTGGCCACTACTGCTCCAGCCCGTCGCCGTCGACCTGCACTCCAGTCTACGCGTCTGCACCGTGTGCGGCGCGCCCGCGAGGATGGACCATCGTGCTGTTCTGGTGCCTATTCATGACCCAATTCGACGCGGGATCTGCTGGGCCCCCGACAGCGGTGGGAGGGCCAATTCGGTGGCTGACCAGTCCGCGGGCTTACTCCGCAATTGGCGGAGAGGACCGCCTCGATACCGAGCTGGCGGCAGCGACGCAAGCATGCCAGAGGGTCACGATCCTTTTTGCGCAGGGCCCCAGCACGGCCACGCCTGATGCCGGCGACGCGCGCTGTCAGGTGGCGGCCAAGCTCGTCTCGGTCAACCCTGGCTCTCGCGGGCCACTTCTCAACTTCCTGCCGCACTTCCCCCGCGAGGTGGTCGTGGCCCAGGAGACGCGGGTGATCGACCAGCGGCTGGGGGCTGTTCAATATGTCGCGCGCGACGCAGGTTGGCGCGGCCTCTGGGCCCCTGCCGAGGAGACGGGAGTAGCGTCCGCGGCGTCGTGCTCCAGTGGGATATGCGTGCTCGCGCCTACCAACGTGATGGTCACGATACCCCCGATGGGGATCATGTCGTCTTTCCCCATCATGCAGTGACAGCTCGCGTTCACTGGGGTGCCCTTGGTGGTCTGATTGTCGTCGGTGTGCACGCGGTTCAGGGCATCGGTGTTACTGGGGCCAACCTCTCGATCCAATGGGCGCTTGCGAAGCGCGCGGCGGCGTGGAAAGCGCGCGGCCTCGACGGGGCCATCGGGGGCGACTGGGGCGCCGACGGCCAGAGCATCAACATTGGCGGCTGGGTTGGGCCTTTGGCAGGCACTCGCTTCCAGCCGTCGGCCCCTACGTGCGCCACCTGCAGTGCAGTGTCCACCATCGACTACTTCTCGGCGGCCAGCAATCTCGCGCCCCGAGTCTCTCGCCAGCCCGAGGTGATACATGGATGTGGGAGCATTCCCAGACCTCACTACCCTGTGGGTCTGGAGCCGCACGGAAAGGACACCCCGACGCGGTGCCGCGCCCCCGATGAGCCTCGACCATTGCCTGCTGCACCCCCTGTTGGTTGTGCTCGTTCCCGTTTTCCTTGGCATACGTTGGGTAGCCCATTTGCGCGAGCAGCCGCCGCGCCGCAAAGGGCTGCTGGCACGGACCATGTCCAGTCCAGACCCAATCGGGGCAGATGCAGGTCCGTCGGTCACTTGGACGCGATCGACCGATCGGGGCGCGCGGGCCGACGTCGCCGCCGTCGGACCTGTGCCCATGGACAGGCCGTCGGCGAGGCAGGTGCACCCGATGACGTCTTGCAGCAGCTCTGGGACTCCGGCCTGCAGGGTATCGACTGCGGGATCGCAGGCAGGCGCGACAAAGTTGGCCCTGGAGCCAACCGCTTCGTCGGGCACCGCGGCCCCCCCAAGGTGAAGTGGCGGCAGTTGCGGTGGGGGCCCCATCGCAAACGGCTGTGCCACGACACCGCAGTCTGGGCTAGGGCTACTGCGGCACGCTGGGCGACTCACCTTCGTGCTGAGCGTGATCGGGTCCAGCGTTATTGTCACTGGTTGAAGGCGGTGGCGGCGCATGCGTCTCCAGCTCCCAGGCAGCTGCAGAAGACGGCCAGCGTCTTCTACGACATCGTCTGCTTCCTGGGCCCCATTGTCGGGCAGGGCAAAATCCTCACCAACATCGACCCCTGCTACCGCCAGTTCTTCCTGCGCTGGCTGGACGGGATGACTGCGGAGGACTTTGATGACGTGGTAGATGCCATCGTGGGCCGCGCGGAGGACCTCACTGCTGCGGCTCGCGGCGCGTCGGAGAGAGCCTGGCGCAGCTGGGCTCAGGTGGCCTCCAATGGGGGAGCGAAGGCTGCCCATGCGGCATCCAAGGTCAGGGCGCAGCAAGAACTCGTTGCTCCTGAGGCCGACGCCCAGCCATGCATCCTCGCGGACCGCGCCATGGACGTGGAAGCGGATCTGGGCGACCCATGGGCTGGAAGTGCTGCCTCTACCCGCGGATGCACCTATTTGGGAGGAGCTGCCTAGCCTGACGGTCCATGACCTACGGCAGGCCATCCGATCGTTCCCTCTCGTCACCGCCTCGGGGCCCACCCGCGTTCCACCGACGGCGCTGGAGCACTTGCCGGGTGAGGCTCTCAGGAGGTTGGCCCGGGTGTTCGAGGTTTGAGCAGCACTTACGGTTTCCCTCAGACCGCTTGTATTGTGAGATGGTCCGTCTCCCTAAGCCTGGTGGTGGCCACAGGCTGATTGTGCTTAGCCATGCTCTCATACGAGTTTGGGCGAAAGCAAGCCGGCGGCTGTCGGCAGAGTGGCAACGACAGCATAATTGCGACGAGATGTGAGGTACTCGAGGCAGCCACACCTCCACGGCCTCGGCTTTCGCTCACAATCTGGAGCAAGAGGTGGGAAGCCCCATCGGCGACCACACTTGTGCCAACCTCCTAGAGATGGGAAGTGCTTGCACATGGTGAGTCCCCATGGGCTCATGCGGGAGGCACGGGAGCTGGGTTGCCCGATGCGCCTGCACTGGGTGTTGCTGCAGCTCTACCAGCAGCCACGGCGCGCCAAGGCGTACGGCAGCCTCTCGTGCTCCTTTTTCGCTATTCAGGGGGTACTGGCGGGGTGCGCACATGCCACCTACCTCATCTACCTGCTGACGTACCGTGTCCTCCAGCGCGCCAACAGGGTTGCGCCGACCATCAAGCCACCTTCGTTGGTGGACGACATTGGCCTGCAGATGGTCTTCCCCGACCTCGGTGATGTCAAGCTGCTGCTGCGCACTGCGATGGTGCTCGCTGCTGAGGCCAGGGACCTCGGGCTTGTTCTCCAACCTGCTAAGTCCGCGGTGGCGGCTGGGTCAGCGCAGGTCCGCCTTGTGGTGCACATGGTCCAGCGGCGGATGCCTCGGGCGTTGCCCCAAGCCCGAAACATGCAAAACCTTGGCCATGAGCTCCATGGCCCTCGGGCGCTGAGGAAGGTTGAGAAGAAGCGCCTGAAGGTCGCGCGGGAGCGCGCGCACCCACTCTTCACGCTGCGCCGCGCGGCAGGGCGCAAGGCCTCCACCCTGTGGCGAACTGAGCCCAGGCCGGCCGCAGGGCACGGCGCTGGAGTGTCGGGGTTGGCGGACGCGCCCCTGCGCGAGATGCGCAACTTGGCCGCAGTGCTAAACGGGCGCAGTGACAGACACCACGCGGGCGTCACGGCATACCTCCTTGCTCACCCTTCGGAGGAGCACGACCCCATCTATCATGCCACGCTGGAACTGGTCTTGAACTACGCCGCCTGGATTTGGGATGGGCGCGCGTCACCTAGCCGCCTTCAAAGGGCGTGGACAGCGCCCCATGAGCGGTATGTCCCTATCAGTTGGGCCAATGCCAAAGGTCCCATGGCCGCGACGTGGTTGACGCTCAGGCAGCTAGCCTGGGGCACGAAAGCGCCGCACGTTTTGCAGGACGACCTGGGCAACCAGTATGACCTGCACCGCGTGCGCCCTGCTGACCTAAGACCGTTCTTGGTGCAAGGCGTGCAGCGCTGGCAGCATGACCGCCTCACCAGCCACATGTCCTCCCACGCTGGCGCGCCCATCTGGCACCGTGGGCTCAGGTGCGCGGTCAAGGGCGCCCGCGCCGCAAGGCAGCTGGGGGCCTTGCAGGCGCTATGGTCTGACAACATGCCCATGCCGATCCGCGGGGACATGAAGCTCGGCATGCCCATGCGCCCTTGTCAGGCTTGCGGGAGGGCCCTTGCGCCCGATGAATGCTGGGGCCATGTCTTCTTGGAACGCCCCGCGCTGCTGACCGCCCCCCCCCCCCCCCCGCGGGGCAGATGCGACCCATGGGGCAGGGGCCGACGGACCATGTCCAAGGCCTGCGACAAGCGCAGAACATGCGCGGTATTTCAGGCACCCTTTTGCCCCCAAAAAGAGGTCCTGAAATACAGCAGGGCTTCGGCGACCTACGCTGGCAGGTTCGCGACCACCTCGAGAGTCGGGCCGACCCGACCCTGCTGTCCTACACCTGCGCCCAGCAGCCCAGCACCATGGAGGCCGAGGACGACTTCTTTCCAGGCATCGGGCAAGGGGTTGATGAAGAGGTCGACTTTGCGCCATCCGACGGGTGCGACGGCCATCAGGAGAAGGCGCGGCTGGACGCGCAGAGTGTCTTTTGTGGGCCACCGGTTGCTTCGGAACAGAGTGACCCGTTGTCCCCTGCGGCGGCGGCTTCAGCCTCGGCGCCCGGTGCACCGCGCGGGCATGGCGGGCCCGAGACGGCAACACCAACGCTGAATGGCCGCGGTATCTTCCACCTCCCCCAAGACCTGGCTGAGGTGCGCGACCAACTTATCCAAGCGGGTCTTGGATAAGGCACGCCGAACTTCGAGCAGTCCTACCTCGTCTTTGGCATGCCCGAGCGCCCCGCCTTTCTGCCACGCGAAGATGCGCGGAGGCATGATGTCTGCTTTCGGGGCGACGCCCATGGCGTTTGGGGCCCCGTTTCTGACACCCACGGGTCTGGTTACGATTCAGGTGTTCCCGAGGTGCGGAGGTGTGGTCAAGCAGTTGTGCAGTTTGATCCTTATTCTTGGCTTCCAGTTAGGGCGCGCATCGGGCCCCTTCCGTTTTTGGCGCAGACTGTCGGCCGTGCTGAGGGGCACGCGATCAGGGAGGGGCTCGACGCTTTCCCTGACCACCAGTGCTTCGTCACCGACCTGCTGGCGCTCGCCCAGGAAGGAGATCGCTGGTGCCCCGAGCTCGAGCAGCGTCGCGCCAAGCATGCTAGAGCGTGGCGGGACATCTTCGTGGCCAGCCGCAGGCGCACTCTGCGGGGCCCTCCCAAGTTCTGGTGGACGCCAGCGCACAGGTCCTTGGAGGGGCTTGTGTGCACGGGGCCGCAGGAGCTGCGTGACTGGCTAGGCAACGGCTGGGCAGACTATTTCGCGCGGCGTGGTGCGGCCGCTCGCGCGCTGGCCAGGTCGGTAGCCGAGGCGGTAACAACTGCGCTGAAACAGCACCGCAAGGTCCTGCAGTTAATTTCGTGGGCGGCGCTGCAGGTGGTGGCTCGCAAACAACGGGGGTGCGGCGTGGAGGTCCCCAGGCCGCCTGGCGAGCGGGCCAGGCCCATTGGTGGCGCGCAGTACGGACCATGTCCTTGTTTACTGCGCCAGCCTCGGGCGGTGCCGACGCACCCAATGCGGAGTCGCGGCCGCGACGGGCTCCCCCCATCGAGTCGCTGCAAATTGGCTCTCATCGTGTATGTCGCCCTGCGCGTGTTGCCTGTGCTCTCGACGCCGAGTATTTCCGCGCCTTCGGCGAGGGCTGGGTTCTCTGT
Source organism: Prorocentrum cordatum (assembly GCA_963575745.1). Taxonomy (NCBI): domain Eukaryota; class Dinophyceae; order Prorocentrales; family Prorocentraceae; genus Prorocentrum; species Prorocentrum cordatum. The sequence continues at coordinate 1,208 of CAUYUJ010016723.1, read as the reverse complement.
AGCGACCAGAGGGCCGGCATGGCCCCGGGCGCGGCCTTGGCGCTCGAAGGGGGCCCACAGCCCTCGACCCCCGCTGCCTTGTTGCCACCTGCCCTGGCCGAGGCGGTCGGGGGCGCCATCGCCGCGCTCGGGCACGACGTGTTCAGGGGCAACAATGCCTACTGTTGCAGACGCTGCGGGTCTCACTGCGCTGCGGGTGCTGTCCGTGCAGCGCGGAAGCTGGGCTCGATGCGCGATGGGCTTTCGCCCAACGAGTCCACGCGCCACAACCAGCTAGATGCGATCAGGCGCGTCGAGAAGGGCCTGGCGCCTCGTGCCCGACGTGCCCCAGCAGCGCCGACCCCGCAGGGTGGCACGCGGCGCGATGATCGACCATGTCGTGATTTGCTGCCGTTCCGTGTTCGGCTGGTGGCACGGCGTCTTCTTCGGCGGCGACGCCTTCTTCGTCGGCGAGATGTTGGCCTGCGTCCACGGCCTTCAGGGCGACTTCTTCCAGCTGCTCTCCTTCTACATTGCCTCCTGTTCTCACGGCACCGTGCCGCGAGTAGGCGGCGCCAGTGAGCAGTCCGTCGCGCGCCCGCGTGCGCGGCGGGGGACCTTCCTGGGGCGCTGCGCTCCCCCTCCTCCTTCTCCTCCGCCTCCTCCTCCTCATCCTTCTCCTCCTTCCTCTCCTCCTACACATTCTCCTCCTCCTCCTCTTCCTCCTTCTGCTCCTCCTCCTCCCCCTCCTCCTCCTCCTCATCCTCCTTCTTCCCCTCCTCCTCCTCCTCCTCCTCCTCCCCTCCTCCTCCGCCCCCCCCCCCCCCTCCTCTCCCCCCCCCTTCTCCTCCCCCTTCCCTTCCTCCTCCTCCTCCTCCTTCTCCTCCTCCTTCCCTCCTCTTCCTCCTCCTCCTCCTCCTGCCTCTTCCTCCTCCTGCTCCTCCCCTTCCTCTCCCCTTCCTCCTCCTCCTCCTTCAGCACCACCACCACCACCACCACCACCACCACCACCACCACGACAACCACGCACACACGCACGCACGCACGCACGTGCACCACCACCACTACGCACGCGCGCGCGGAGCCACAGGTCCGCTACGACACGCGTCCGCGGATAGAGAAAATCAGCGCCATGGTAAGGGATGGGAGGGATGGGTAGGACGTCAGATATGACGCGAGCGCACCTAGCTTGTCACTCCCTCCTCCTCCTCTTCCTCCTCCTCCTCCTC
>CAUYUJ010016722.1:240383-265131 GCA_963575745.1 Prorocentrum cordatum | reverse complement strand
CCCAATGGAGAGGCCGTGCGGACCAGTCCCGCAGCCTGCACAGTGGCCAGATTTCGATCATCAGGACGATTTAAATGGCACCCAGCTTGACCAGCTTTGGAAGCAGATTTCACACTGTGCTGAAACAGAGCTGGTGAATCTCCTGGGCGTGGAAGAACCCCAATCCTACCTCGGTAGGGGCGATCCCCCTCGGTGGACCTGGGCCCCCCTCGCTGGTCCTCAATCGCACGCACGCCCCAGGGGAACGCCTAGCTCCCGAGCTTGGCGGTAGGTCGCCGCACGAGCCAGTGATTTTATTTTCCTCGCACAAGCTGCCCAGCAGGAAGGTACCTGGATGCATGCACGGGCGCGACGAGCAAAGCTCGAGCGCCGCATCGAAGGAGGAAGGAGTCGGTTGGTTCACGACTTGGGGGAGGAGGCTGAGCACGTAATCGCCCAGTTTGAACGATACCGAGCCTTTTGTCTCGAGGGCCCAGCGCTCATGGAGCAGGCCCCCGAGATCATGGGTCTCCAGCGACGAGCTGTAGCCAACGCTCAGACCATCGAGCGGCAGCAGGCAGCCACACGGTCAAAAGAATGGCGAGAACGTTTGAAGACGGAATCGGCAGCAGGCTCTTCTTTCATGCACAGGATCAGCAAGTGGCGTACCCCTCCTCCCCCCGTCACGGGTTACTCCGTCTCCAACCTCGAGCTTGCTGATCCTCAGGAAGCGGCCGACAGGGCTGCGCAAGAGTGGTTTGACGTTTGGGGCTCCCATGGACAGGAAAGCACGGGTCCCTCAGACCGACCCTGGGAGGCCGCTCGTTTCGCCCATCCGTTGGTTCACCTGGACCGCCAGCTGTTTACCAAAATATGTTTGAGTTTTCCTGCCGGGACGGGAATAGGCTCCGACCACTGGCACCCACGCTGGTGGGCTTGGATTTCGGACGAAGGCAAAGACTGCCTCATTCAGCTAGTGATGTTTATATCTCGCACGGCACAGTTCCCTTCGCAGGTCAGGTACATCATATACTTCCTACTTTCGAAGGAGTCGGGAGGCACACGGCCGATTGGGCTCCTCCCCTCCCTCATGCGTGTAGTTGAACGAGCACACTCTGGCCTTTTTCACGACTGGGAGCGCCCTGCCAAGCGCAAATATGACTTCGGGGGCCCTGGAGGGGGCTCCGAAGAGGCAGCATGGCACCAGATGGTGCACGATGAGGGGACGCGTGAGGGGGAGGTGTCTGTGACGGGGGTGCTGGATCTGTCGCGTGCTTTTGAACATGTAACCATGAATGCTCTGTGGGTCGTAGCCCCTCTGTGCGGCTTCCCACAGCAGCTAGCCAAGCTTCTCATCAGCATCTACACGTCCACCAGGCTGGTTGCATTTCGAGGGGTCCTAGCCAATAAGTCGATGCAAACTTTTTCGGCCGTTGTGGCTGGCTCGATCGGTGGCACCGGGGCACTCAAGATGGTGGTGCTGCAGGTCACAGATGCAATACATCAAGCCTGGGGGGCTCGCCTCCAGATGAAATTATTCGTCGATGATCTCAGTATTCAAGTCCGAGGAGCGTTGCGATGTCTCAATGTTCTGCAGGCCGCTGTCACGTTCTATATCCGTGAGATTGAAGGTACCTGGCGCATCCCTGTCTCCCGTGGTGCCCGCGGCAAAGGGTACATCCTCGTCGCCTCGGCCTCGGCTCGAAATCGATGCGCTGCCTGGGCCAAAGACCTGGGTCTTGCCATCACCGACACCAGCTCACAGCTGGGAGTGGACAGCGCTGGAGGCGCCGTAGTTCGCAAAAGAAAGAAAATGCAGAAGAGATTTAAATGCGCATGCCAGCGCAAGTCAAAATTAAAAGCCCTCTCAAAGCAAGGGGCCCGCCTCGCCAGGGTTGTCCGCCAAGGGGTGATCCCGTCCGTGACCTACGGGTCGAGCTGTTTAGGAGTCTCGCCTGTTTCTCTGAACAGAATGCGTGTCATGGTTTCGGGCACCCTGGGCGGTAGTGCGATTGGTCGAGACAGAGTCCTCCGACTCTGGACGTATCAAGTTGATCCTGTGGTCGCGGGATCGCAGAGGCCGCTATGCATGTGGGCCACGCAGGCCTGGAATGGAGTGCATCAGGTAGACATGGCCAGGGCCTGGCGCAGGGAAATGTCACGCGAAGCGGCCAGACGGAGTCGGACGCTAGATCGCCCCTGGAGCCAAGTTCGAGGGCCAGCTTTTGCTTGTAATCTTACGCTCCAGAGGCTGGGCTGGTCCTGGCCTAGCTGGCACACCATCCGCACTCACACTGGTGAAATGTTTGACATGCGCCGATCGGCGCCAAGCACGCTGCGCAAGTATATTTACCTTCGTTTAGAGGATCAAGAGCTCACCGACTGGGCAACGCAGCGAGGCATGCCCTTTCGGAAGCCCTTCCTCGAGCCTTGTCGCGCAGCAGTCAGGACAAAAAAGAAAAAGGGCCAGAAGCAGTCGGCTATGCTAGCTTTCCTGTGCAGCGATTTTTGGACGCAAGATAAAGTGTGGAGAGCAGGCCACTCGGAAGATCGAAGTTGTCAAAAGTGCGGGCACGCCATAGGAAATCAACACCATAGATTTTGTAGGTGTCCAGCGTTTCAGGGGCAGCGCCAGGCTGCAGGTGAATCTTATCCTGATATAATCCACCGTGCCTCCTCCTCGAGCTCCTCCTCCCGTCTCTTCTCCAGAGCTCTCGCGCCTCACCCACTGGGGGACCCCTTCCAGGACGTCACGCCCAGCATTGAGACCCTGGACCCCGAGTACGGGGACGATCCCCTTCTCTCGGGCCTGGCCTATTCGGATGGGTCGGGGGTCGGGGTCTCTGGGTTGAAAACGTTCGGTTGGGGCCTCTGCTTTGTTGACCAGCCCGGCAACGCACGCAAAGCGATGCATGGCACGGTTCCAGGAGTAAGGCAGGCACAAAGTGTGTTTAGAGCTGAATTGTATGGTTTCTTGAATGTTCTCCGCCACGGCACAGCCCCTCTGCAGGTAGGGATCGATAATTCCACAGTCGTTCGGGGCTTCAGGCGAGGCCCAGTTTGGTGCCGCCAAGCCAGGCGACCGCATGCAGATTTATGGCACATGATTTGGAATGCGATTGAGGATTCGTTCTCGGGGGAGGGGGACCTCGTCGTCGTCAAGGTCAAAGCGCATTCCAAAAAGGCTCAGGCCCAGCAGCTCGAGGGACTCGAGCTGTGCAACTACCTAGGGAATCAATGCGCCGACCTTCAAGCGAAGGAGGGAGCCAAGCTAGACGCCATCCCGCCTCACACTCGTGACACGTGGGTGTCTAGGTTCAAGGAGGTTTGTGCTGTTCTCGGGCTCGCCGGTGACATGACTTGTAAGATAGGCACGTTTGACGACACCACAGGCCGTCTCCAGAATGCCCCCCAGCCCCCTGGCCCTCGGCCGCGCCGTTTGGTGCTGCCTCCTCCAGAGTCTCGGCACGTCCTGGAGTGGGATAGGGGGTCTTGGAGGTGTGCTTGTTGTGCTAGACGGGCCCACAGCTATAAGGCCAAGTTGGTGTTGTCTCGTAAGTTTTGCAGGAAGGGTTTCTCCTCCCACGGTAAGTGGAAGAAGATAGCGCGTGTCGACGGGGCTCCTTTGCAGGGGCCAAGGCGACACAAGCTGTCTCGAATAGGCCACTATACCTTCTGTCGAGAGTGCGGCGCCTTTTTGAGCGCCAGGGCTTGTGGGTTACTTGCTGGATGTCCTAAGGACCCGAAGGACCACAACGCCAAGACTCGACGAAATCGTTTGCTGGCAGGTAAGCATCCGTATAAGAATGATAGACTGCCTGGAGAGGTGGTCGCGCTGTCAAGAACCCAGGAATTGGATTTTCTGGAGTCGATTGGGATTGCTGCCAGGGCCTCTGCCGCTGGAAGCGGCGTGGAGGCACTCTCTTCCTCCGCCGCCTCAGGCGGTGCGGAGGTCTAACCAGGTCTGTCGCAGGTGGACGCGAGGTGCTCGCCCACGCTGTGCTCGCGGGAAAACCTCCTCCTCCTCCTCCTCCTCCTCCTCCTCCTCCTCCTCCTCCTCCTCCTCCTCCTCCTCCTCCTCCTCCTCCTCCTCCTCCTCCTCCTCCTCCCCCTCCCCCTCCCCCTCCTACTCCTCCTCCTCCTCCTCCTCCTCCTCCTCCTCCTCCCTCCTCCTCCCTCCTCTCCTCCTCCTCCTCCTCCTCCTCCTCTCCTCCTCCTCCTCCTCCTCCTCCCTCCTCCCACTCCTCCTCCTCGGGTCGCCTACGGCCCCGGGGGAAACCGTGCAACGGGGGGCACTCAGCTAGAACCGACGACATTCAACTAGAGAGTCTAGAGCTTGCCTCGGCTTCCTAAGTTGTCTATGTTGTTCTGACTCTGGGGTCTGTCGTTGAGCTTGTGGGGCGACGGTGTGTTTATCGAAGATGCCTACGGCGAATCACCTCCGATGCCTGCCTTTGAGGAAAACACCTATGTGGCCAAGCGTTTGGGCAAAGTTTGGCCACGCTATTGGATCATGCGTTCCCCAAGCCGTTCTGACAGCCCTTCGGGGTACACGTTGGGGAGGAGGAGGAGGAGGAGGAGGAGGAGGAGGAGGAGGAGGAAGAGGAGGAGGAGGAGGAGGAGGAGGAGAGGGAGGAAAAAAGGAGGATGAGGAGAAGGATGAGGAGACCTCTTGGGAGCTTCATGGGTTATTATTGGGGCCTCCTGGGAGCTTCCTGTTGGCCTCTTGGAGGCCTCTTAGGGGCCTCTTTGGTGCCTTTGGGGGGGCTTCTTGGGGACCTCTTTGACAGTCTTACGGCGTTCCTGACCCGTCTGACGCCGTCGGAAGCCGTCTTGCGAGCCTCTCTGGACCGTTTGGGAGCCCTTTGGGGACCGTCGTGGGGGCCTCTTGGGCCGCCCAGGCGCCATCTTGAAAGCCTTTGGGGCGACATTGGGGCAATATTGGGGGTCCCTTGGGCCATCGGAAGGCCGTTTTGAAGCAAATGCCAAAGTCTTCCCAAAAATAGTATAAGGAAAATCATTGATGTCGGCATCTTCGGGCCTGCCCGGAAGAACTGTTGGAAGCTTCTTGGGCCGTCTTAGGGGCCTCTTGGGCTCTCTTGGGCCGTCTTGGGCTCTCATGAACCATCTTGGCGGTCTTGGAGGCCATCGTGGGGCCGTCTTGGAGACCACCTTGGAGCTCTCTTGGGGCAGATTGCCCATCTTGGAGGCACCTTGGGGGCCGTCTTGGCCGTCTTCAACGCGGTGCGACCCATGCAGACCGAATCTTCGGCGGCTTTCTGGGTGGCCGGCGGGCTGGGCCGACGTCCCCGTGGGAGTTCTGTAGAAAGAACGAGATGCCCAGGCTTCTGGCACGCCGTCCACCCCTGTGGCAAGCCACAGGGGGGCGGCGAATGACAGAAAGGCGTGCGATCCGTCAGCCGGAAGAAATCAACGAGGGGGAGTGCGAGGGGGACGGCTGCCAGGGCCCCAGATCGATGGCATCTTGGGCGATATTGGGGCAATATTGGGGGCCTCTTGGGTCGTCTTGGGTTGCCGGACAGCCGCTGTGGAGCGAATGCCAAAATATGTCAAAAGCCGAAAGAAAACAAATGATGTTGGCATCCTCGGGCCTTCCTGGAGGACCTCTTGGGCGCTTCTTGGGCCGTCGTGGGTTTTCTTAAACCATCTTGGCGGTCTTGGGGGCATCTTGTGACCGTCTTGGAGGCCATCTGAGGGCTATCGTTGGCTCTATTAAGGGCCATCTCGCCCGCCTCTGGGGGCGTTTTGGGGGCCCCTTCGGCAGTCTGGAGGCCATTCGGGGCGTATTCGAGCGATCCTTCGGCGAGTCTGGGCTCTCTTCGACCGCCTGGCCTCCTCCCGGGGCTTCCTGGGCCTGTCTGGGGGGCGGGGCCGTCCCAGGAGCGCCCAGGAGCGACCCACCCGAGCGGCGCCCAGGAGCGCCGGTGGCGCCCACGAAGCCGGGGGTCCGGGCCCCTATGGGAACGCTACAGAGCTTGCACCTCCCAGGGCTGCGCGTGGGCCTCGGGGCAGTCCAGTGCTGGAGGCACGGTGGCGGATCTTCGTGCCGCGTGGAGTGCACGAAGCCCATATCACAAGCAGCCTTCGCTATCATGATCGCTTCTCAGCCGCGCTGGCTTCAGATGCTCAAGCCCATGCCCATCGCCGGTTGCTTCCTGGTACCGCACACGGTTTACTCTAATAACCATGTGATTCAGATGACCGCATGGTTCACATGCGTTACCATCCTCGCGTTGGCGCCTCAATCCGAGGCGTAGGGCGAAAACTGCCATTTCCTACCCCCCCCCTCCCTGCAAAAGTGAAGCAACTCTCCTTTCTTCTCCTCCTCATCCTCCTCCTCCTCCTCCTCCTGCTCCTGTTCCTCCTCCTCCTGCTCCTCCTCCTCCTCCTCCGCCTCCTCCGCCTCAGTCGTGGCTCCCTCATTTTCTTTCATCGGCGGAGCGGAGTCATTTGATTCGCGTGTTCTCCTCATCATCATCATCATTATCATCATCCTCATCCTTCTTCTCATCCTCCTCTTTCTCATAATCCTCCTCCTCATCATCATCATCATCAGCAGCAGCAGCAGTATCATCATCAGCAGCAGTAGCATCATCAGCATCATCAGCATCATCCTCATAATCAGCATCATCATCTTCAGCATCATCATCAGCGTCATCATCATCATCCTCATCCTCATCCTCATCCTCATCCTCATCCTCATCATCCGCAAGAGTTGCAGCAGTGTTACGTCTTTTCTCCAACTGATTGAAGCGCCACCTCCCCCCATCCCTGGACAGCCTCCCTGCCTTCCTCCACCTCCCCCCCTCTTTGAGGTAGAAGGGGCGGTAGGCTCGCGCCGTGTCGACGCGGCTGCGACCCCACCGCGGGCGTTCAAGGTTGCACGCCGCCAGTGGCCCAGAATCGGCCAACACGGAGCGATCTGGCGATCGAAAAGCCGCCGACCCGAAGGGGGTCGTCACGACACAAACCCGTCGTATGAGCCGCGGGTTCCCAGCCCCACGCGGCGTCAGAAGCCGGCGCCGGGGTCGTCACGATATGAACCCGCCGTTCGAGTCGCGGGTTCCCAGCCCCACATCAGAAGCCGGCGCCGGGGTCGTCACGACACGAACCGGCTGTACAAGTCGCGGGTTCCGAGCCCCACGTCAGAAGCCGGCGCCGGGGTCGACACGACACGAATCAGCCGTGCGAGTCGGGGGTTCCCAGCCCTACGTGGTGTCAGAAGCCGGCGACAGGGTCGTCACGACACGAACCCGCCGTTCGAGTCGCGGGTTCCCAGCCCCACGCGGTGTCAGAAATTGGCGCCAGGGTCGTCACATCACGAACCCGCCGTACGAGTCGCCGGCCCAGAAATCCGATACTTTGGTTTTTGAATCCGAACGTGGTCCCCACAAGTCCTGACCCGGTCCCGGAGGCCGGGTCTTCTTCCCGAGTCGTTCTTTGACGGTCCCGCGGCCCGGCTAGGACCCCTGCAGGCCGAAAGGCGACGAACAAAAACCTCCGCGTAGATTTCGAAGAAGAAAACGGCATAAACATAAGCTGTTGGCGCTCCCCGCTGATTTCTTGGATCCGCGCTGGGCCCCCCTGGCGGCGCCTCCAGCGCCGCCCTTGGCGCGCTCCGCGCGCCAGGGAGGGGGGCACAGCGCAGATCCAAGAAGTCCGCGCGGAACGCCAAATGATTTTTTCGGCACGCTGGATCTCTGGGGTTTCCGGCCCCGCACGAGTCGGGGAAACGTAAGACTCGAGACAGCCGGATCTCGGGTTCGCCGACGTTTTTCGATGAGCGCGTCCTGGATTTTGACGGCCCAGTCTTCGTGGGATGTTTGCAGCGGGAGCTCGCGTCAAATTTCGGGCCGGGCGAAAGGGGGGGATTGGGAAAGGGGGGGGTACGACATTTGCTGCATGCAGCTGGTTTTGGGCCTCACCGAGGGGACCATTCCTCGATACATGGCCGCCTCCGGCGCAGGGAGGCGCCGGGAAAATCAGCTACGTGAGCTGATTCTCAAACCCCCCCTTTGCTATCCCCCCCTTTTGCCCGACCCGAAAATTTCAGATTGAGTCTCGGCATCTTTACGATGGCCCCGTCAGGCCAACCCGAGTCCCCATGGGCCCGGGCCCAGCCATGCGACGTCCTGCCTTGTTCCGCACGGGGCCCCCGGGAGCTGTCCTGCTTTCAGCCACGCGCAGAGGGGGGTGGGGGACGGGGGGAGGGCTTCTGAGAAGCACCCCTGCTTCTTAGAAGGCGCGGGCCTCATCGATTGATGTGTAGCGGCGGGCGCCTCCTTCTAAGAAGCCCTCCCCCCCTCCCTCCACCCCCTTGTGCGCGCCTCCAACGCTTGCCGCCCCCGAGGCCTGGCGAGGGCCCCCCGAGGCCGGAATCTGCCCAAACCTCCCGCCGCCTCGATTCTCTTCACCGCGCGCCCCTGCCTGCGCACAGTGCCGTTTTTAACACATGCTCCGCTTTCAGATCATGCATTAAAAATGCAGGGATTCATTATTAAACACAACGATGAGTTCATGCATAAGTTTATGCATAGATTAGTCATGCATGAGAAAATCATATATTTCTTAATAAAATCCCATGTGTTAAAAAGTGCCCTCTACGCGCCTCCCCGAGCACAGGGCAGACTGGGGGCGGCCGCCCCGGCGCCGGCGCGCAGCCCGGGCCTCGGCGGCTGGGGCCCCGACCGCGGCGCGGCCCTCGTGCCGGCGGGGCCCTGCGACGTCACCGACGGGTCCGGCCTCAGCGCGCGCTACCCCTGCGGGTGCGGGCGGGAGGTCTCTCCGGGCGGAGGCCGAGCAGTTACTCGTCTCGGGCACGAGCGAGAGATGGGCACGGAGAGAGAACGGGCACCATACACCCAACAGCAGTTCCTGTGTGCATTTTGGACCGGACTCGCTGCCGGTGTCGCCGCGGACGGCGTACATTTGAGACAGGAGGCCGCCCGCCAAGCAGCGGCCGCTGTTGGTTTGGGGCAACATTTGTCGTTGGGCATTGTACCCGTTTTGTCCGTACCCATGTCGGGCGTCCAGATCGTCGGGTGGAGGGCAGAGGGTGAGCTCTGAGATGCCGCTTCGATGGATTCTCGAGGCCTGAATCTGCAGGAGGTGGGTCACACGACGGACCGGCTCCCGAGGTGCACGAGCCCATGTGGATTTCACCCTGAGCCCTCCACCCAGAGGGAACGCTCCGGAAGAGAGGATCGGCCACGCGCAGAGGGGGGCAGCGGGAGGCTGAGAGGCCTCCTGCCCTGACACGTCGATTAGCGGATTGGCCGTTTTCGTTTCGCGAGAGAGGGCGTCGCGGCCGTCATTCTTGCGGGTCCAGGTCCGTCAGTAACGGTCCTGGGCCGTTTTCACGAAAGGGTGGTTTAACTGAAGGGAGGTTTGTCCACCGCCGAGGTTAGCGGGAGGGGGGAAGGCTTCTCAGAAGCACCCCTGCTTCTCAGAAGGCGCTGGCCTTCTCTATAGATGCAAGGCCGGCGCCTTCTAAGAAGCAGCCTCCTTCTAAGAAGCCTTCCGTCTCCCTACCCCATTGTGCGCGCCGCGGAAAGGAACCACTTCGAAGAAGAGATAAAACGCCATGAACAGAAACTTGTGGTGCTCCGCGCGGATTTCTTGGATCCGCGCTGGGCCCCACCTGGCGCCGCCCCTGGCGCGCTCCGCGCGCCAGGGAGGGGAAGGTCCAGCGCAGATCCAAGAAGTCCGCGCGGAGCGCCACAAGTTTATGTTCATGCCTTTGTGTTCCTTCCAGGAGGAACCTGGGCGAGAACGGCCGTGAGCGGCCCTCTCCCTTCCCCCCCCCGGCTCACATCACGCTGTTTTGCCCACATCTGCAAAGATGTCGCACGGATTCTTCGAGGATGTCCTAAGATTTCCGACGGCCCCCCGCCGTGATGTGATCGGGGGGGACGAGCTTCCCCCCTTTCCCCCGATCACGCTCGAGGAAAATCAGAGAAACGTAAGATTCGAGTACGCCGGAACTCGGGCTTGCCGACGCTTTTTGACGAGCCCCTCCTGGAGTTTGGCAGCCCAGTGTTCGTAGGATGTCTGCCGCGGGAGTTCGCGCGCCAAATTTCAGACTGGGTCTCATCTCTTTCATGCTGGCCCCGTCAGACCAACCCGAGCCCCCCGAACCCGGGTCTTATGCGTCCCCCCGAGAAAGGCAAGGGCCGCCACGAGGGCGCGACGTTGTTCGCGGTTCACGGCTCCCTCATCGCCTCCTCCTCCTCCTCCTCCTCCTCCTCCTCCTCCTCCTCCTCCTCCTCCTCCTCCTCCTCCTCCTCCTCCTCCTCTCCCTCCTCCTCTTCCTCCTCCTCCTCCTCCTCCTCCTCCTCCTCTTCCTCTTCCATTCGTTCGTTTTCCTTGTGAATAATTTCTCCCTGTCGCACCCCGAGGCCAGCTTTCAAGGCGGGCCCGGCGCTTCGCCTAAGAATTCCTCACCGCTTCACAGATGGAGGGCGGATCGTTTTCAAAATGTGGCTCTCGCTTTAGCGCCTCGCACATTCGCTTTAAAATTTGCAAGAGTTTCACGGATTCAGGAAACCCGTTTTCAAAATGTGGTTCTCGCCTTAGCGCCGCGCACATTCGTTTTGACCCTCCTCCCTCATCCCGCTTCCCGCCTCCCTCCTCCCGCCTGCTCGTCCCGGAGAGCCATCGCTGCCGCGGCTGGATCGTCCTCGAAATTCTGGTCAGCACGCACCCCGAGAGAAGTCAGTGGAGCAGCGGCATCGGTATCGTTTGGGCGGTCCTCTGGGCCGCTGCGCGTCCTGGAGAGCCCTCGTCGCCGCGGCCGAACCCTCCCCGAAAGTCTGGCCACACTTCACCCCAGGGGAGGTCCGTGAAGTAGCGGCATCGACATGTGTGTTGTCCCCCCAAGGTCTGCCGCATCGGCGAGGCTTGTGGGACGGACAACACATCTTGTGCAATGGCATTCGCGCTCACGGTGTCGTGGCCGCGCGAGTGCATCAGCATCGGTAGCACTACGTTCGATCACTCCGGCACCAGCGCGAGCGGAGCGCCGATCTATAGCAACGGAGAGGGCACCTACCTCTACTATGACCCAAGCTGTGATGGCAGCCAGCTTGCATCCCTGAGCCAGTGGATCATCGACAACGACGAGCCGAGCTTGACAGCCGCTGCAGATCTGGACGGTGATGGTGACTGCTCGGACTTTGCTCACATTGCAGCCGACAGCCCCGCGGGCCTGCCGTCCAGCGGATCGACCTGGCAGATCACCTGCGACGGCGAGACGTTCCGAGCCCAGGGCCTCGGCTTCTCTCCCGCGCAGGCGACGCAGCGGGCGCGTGCCAGGCTCGGTCCAATGCAGACTCCAGCCCCGACGCTGGAGCCCGGAACGCCATGCCACTGCGACTCGTGCGGCGGCTTCCCTGTGTACGACAAGGACGGTGACGGGTGCTTGGTCGAGGCGGAGATCGATGTGGTGACGGAATTGAGCGGACAGTTCTCAGGCATGGACGTTGATCAGGACGGTTGCGTGAACCAGTCGGAGTGTGCGACTTACGTGGGGGACAACGGCCTCGATCTAGAGTCGTACTTTGTCCCCCAGCCAAGTGAGTGCGACCTTGGCTTCTACGTGATTGACCAGACGTCCGTGTGCTTGAGGTGCGATGGCGCAACGACGCGTCGCCGGTCGACCTCATGCACCCCTTGTGTGGCTCCCGATTTCGATGCTGGCGACTTTGACGATTGTGTCGACGGGTCCCTTCCTTATACGCTTGAGCCTGTGCTGCCAGGCGCCACGGCTGTGGTAACAAGCGAGACCGAGGGAATAATGTTCGGGGATGTCATATCAATTTCGCCGCCTGACAAAAGTTATTTCGAGGAGGCCACAGTCATTGGTTTCGGGAGCATTCAGCTCGGACACGGACTCAACCAGGGATTTCCAGGTTACTCTGCGGTCGTGCGAACCTGCACGAAGCAGGACGGCATTTCTTTCTCCGCGTTCTACCCGTGCGGGTGTGGTAAATCATCGTGCGTTGAGGGGCAAGCCTGCGACATGGGTGAGTGGACAGGAGAAACAAGAACGGAGAATGGTGTCACTGTCGGCACGAGTGGTGCTTGCGTTACCCTCGTTCGCCCTGGTCAACCAATGCCAACTCCTGCCCCAACTGTTCAAGCCAGAGGCGACCCGCATTTGGTCAATCTTATGGGGGAGCATTTTGACGTAAATCATGGAGGCGACTTCGAGCTTCTCCGAATACCTCAAAACGCAGCACATCCTGCGGAATTCTCTGTGTTCGCCACCATCAAACCAGCACCAGGCACTCCGTGCACCACGTTCATCACGCAGGTGCGGTTTAGTGGAACTTGGTTGGACGAGAAGGTCTTGGAGGTGCGCTCCTACCTGAAGAACCAGTCTTCCGAAGCTCACAGCAGCTTTCTGGGAGCACGAGTGCTTTGGAAGTCAGAGCAGGAGTCCCCATGGCTGAGCATTTCGGAGTGGGGTAGCGACAACCTCACCTTATCCAGCAGGGATGCCTACAAAGTGGCAGTTGCCAAGACGCAGTGGACGAGCCACAGGAGTCCCAGAGCAGGAATGCCAACCGTTGCCGGGCAGTTCGACGTCTTCATCTGGCACCAGCAGAACAGGGACGCGGCGAAGATTACCGTCCGCCAAGACCTCCCCTCGCAGGAGCACCTCGACGTGGCGGTGCGGCGCCTGAGCACCATGGGCCGTGCCGACATCGGAGGGCTGCTGGGTGCAGGGGCAGCAGAGGGCCCAGGGCCAAAATCGTACCTGCGGTTCGGCCCCCTCCCGTCCCACATCCCAGCCCCCCCCCCCCCCTCAGGGGGGAGGGGGGGGGGGAATATCATAATCGCCGTGCTCTCAGACTCCCGACGGCTCGGTTCGGGAAGCGCTGGCCCCCTGGACCTCGTCGTCGACGCCGCTCCAGGGCAGACAGCGGCTTCCCGCCCCGAGCCGATCCTCTCTTCGACGGCCCCCGTGGCCTGGAGGAGGAGGAGGAGGAGGAGGAGGAGGAGGAGGAGGAGGAGGACGGCCTCCGGACGCTTCGGGCGGGGGGAGATTGCTCCGAAGGACCAGAGGTGCGTGGCCACCCGGCCTGCCCTGACCCCCTCGAGCCATGAGAAAAAAACACGGTGGGTGGTGTCTCTCTGTTCTCGGCCTCCGGTCTGCACGAACGCGATGGGCACGGAGAGAGTGGGCACAATGCCCAACAGCAGTTCTTGTTCATCTTGAACAGGGCTCGCGGTCGGTGCCGCCGCGGCCTGTGTCCATTTGAGACAGAAGGCCGCCTGCCCAACAGCGGCCGCTAATGGTTTGGGACAACGTTTGTTGTTGGGCATTGTACCCATTATTTCCGTGCCCATTTCGGGCGTCCAAATTTGGAGGCCATTACCGAGCCTTGGGGCCGTCAAAAAACGACTCGGGACGGAAAACCGGTCTCAGGGAAGGGGTCCAGACCCTTGGGGGCCCTCAACAAAGAGGATCTCACGATTGGGTGTTTGGCTGCCCTCGTACCCGCACTGAGCCCCGCCGCCGCTGGAACCCCGGCGCAGCAGCCGCCGCAGACCCTGCCGGCGGGGCCGGCCGCGCCACGCGCTCCCGGTGTGACCCGTCCCCGGCCCTCGTCCCTTCTCCCTCTCCTTCAGCCGCCCTCCCTGCCCCTGTCTCCCTCTTCCTTGCACTGTGGCACACTTCGCTGCAACGGTGCCCCCGTTTCGTCAGCTCCTCCGCTTAGCGCAGTTACTCTGCCCGGCCGCCGACGCAAAAAGTGTGGTTGCCCTCGAGGTTTTGACGAGCACCCAGAGTCCCTGGAGGACGTCACGCCCGAGTGCCAGCGCCACCGGGACGGCCTGGACAGCCACACGGGGCCGCGCATCCTGCCGGCCTGGAAGAGGCGATGGCAGGTGATGAAGGACACGAAGAAATGGGGGAGGTTTAGGGAGAGCGAGCGAGAGGGGCAGGGAAGGAGGAAGGGAGGGAGCGATCGAGGGAGAAGGAGTGCGAGAGGAGGGAGGGAGGGAGGGGGAGAGCTAGCGATCGAGGGAGAAGGAGTGGCACAGGGGAAGAGAGTGAGTAAGAGAAGAGAGCGAGGGAGGGAGGGAGCGAGCGAGAGACGAGGGAGCGAGGGAGGGCGGGAGGAAGTGGGGTAGGGCGGGAGAGGGAGAGGGAGAGGGAGAAGCAGGGAGGAATGCTCGATCCTCCCCCCGCATCTCCCTTGTCCTCCTCCTGATCCCCCTCCTCCTCCTCCTCCTCCTCCTCCTCCTCCTCCTCCTCCTCCTCCTCCTTGTCCTCCTTGTCCTCCTCCTCCTCCTCCTCTTCCTCATCATCATCGTCGTCAGCAGCAGCAGCAGGACCCGCATCATCATCATCATCATCATCATCATCATCATCATCATAATCATCATCATCATCATCATCATCATCATCATCATCATCATCATCATCATCATCATCATAATCAGAATCAGAATCAGTATCATCATCATCATCATCATCATCACCATCATCACCATCATCACCATCATCATCAGTACGTTCATCATCGTCATCATCAGCAGCATCAACATCATCCTCATCATCATAATCAGCCTCATCAGCAGCAGCATCATAATCATCATCAGCATCATCAGCATAATCAACAGCTTTATCATCCTCAACAGCATCGTCATCGTCATTGTCATCAGCAGCAGCATCGCATGATGCATGTTCAGCACATCAATCAGCATCAGCAGTGCCACCAACATCGTCATCATCATCGTCATACTTACTCACCATCAGCACCACCAGCAGCATCAGCATCAGCATCCGCATCATCATCGTCAGCAGTACCATCATCATCGTCAACATCATCAGCAGGATCATCATCACCATCATCAGCAACATCGTCATCTGCATCCTCAATGTCGTTGTCGTCGTCATCAGCAGCAGAAGCAGCATCACCACCATCATCATCACCATCATCATCAGAATCATCACCATCACCATCGTCATCATCAGCATCAGCATCATCATCAGCAGCAGCATCATCGTCATCCTGTTCATCCCGCTCCTCCTCCTCCTCCTCCTCCTCCTCCTCCTCCTCCTCCTCCTCCTCCTCCTCCTCCTCTCCCTCATCCCTGCCCCTTCTCCTCGCACCGCTTACCGAACTGTGCGCATGAATCGTCTCACAGCAGCAGTTGTGGCCCTCGCCACTTTCGGGAAGCAATCCGGCTGACAGGTTTCAGGTCAAGCGGCTGGGGCCAATCACGATACTTTGGTGGGAGCATGCCCTTTGCAGGGGCATAGATTATCTTCTTTCCATATCGAGGGAAAAGATTCGCGCAATGTTTCCCCTTCAATACAAACTCCGGACCCCCACCCCACCCCATAGGCCCTGCACCAAAAGAAACCGCTGTACTTCATGATCCTGTGGGTGGGGTCGAGCTGCACTGGGTAGCCTCTGCACGATGAAGCTAGCCATTCGAGACAGGGAATTGCAGCATTGAGCTTGCTGTGGCAAGGCTTGCAGAAAATACCGCGAGCACCCGTTTCCACGTGCTGCTGGGTTTGACCGACTGATTGCAGCTTCCAGGTTAGTTTTCATCCCCGTCGGCTACCTTTGGCCCCGTGCTGCCGATCGGTCTCCGACGAGGCACCGCAAGTCTCTGGGGCGTGACAGGCAATGTGCTCTGCAACTGCAATCAAGTGTTGCTGGACTCGGCTTGCGAGGGCGTCTATCCTCGCTGCTTCGTTGATAGATTCCGCATGCAGCTGGACGACTCACGCTCCCTCCTCGGCACACAGATCAGCAAGCACATTCGCAAGCCATTGTTCTGGGGGGATTGTGCTCGCTTCAGCCCGCTCAGCTGCCAGGTGCGATTTGATATGTTGCACAGCAACTGGGCGGTCTCCGACCTCTTCCCCGAATTGGGTCCAAAGACGCGTGTGTTGTCCATGGTGGCCTCTCGAAACCTTCTTAATATCATCGACGACGCTCTGTGCATCAAGTAATAGCAAGGGCCTGCCGCGAGTGAGACGGATGGCCTTCGCGGCTGTTGTGAGTTTTGTTATCGGGATTGATTGTCTCCAACGGTCTCATGGGCCGTACGCCCAAGCAACCAGCTCCCATCCGCGCAAACAGGCAAACCCCCATCCACATCTCCGCAGACGGAAGTCTTCATGACAGTTGCCTCCCGAGCCATCCGTAGCGACAGTGGTGTATTTGATCCAGCTCGAGAAACGGGTGCCCTTGGAGCTCGCCGCCCGAAACTTCTTTTGTCTTTGGATCGGGCGCGGCGCATGATGGCATGGCCACAATACAGGCACGAGGCCACGCTGCTCGAAGCAGAGCCAGTTCTGGGCCTCCTCCTCCTCGGTTTGGGCGGTGAGATCCTCACTCAGCCCCTCCAGGGCCTCTATAGCGGGGCACTCCAAAATCTGGTGCCGCGGCCGCCCCGCCCGCCACCTCAGCGACTTCGAGGACCGCCCCCCGCCGCAACCGCCCTCCCCGTCCCCTCTCCTCGGGCTCCTCGGACTAGCCGTGTTGTTTGTGTCCACCTTTTTTTCCTTAGGACGGCCTTGTCTTTCTGCATCTCCCTCGTGTACCGTATGTGCCTTGCGGTGCTCGACACTTGGGGCAAGCAGGGCTGGTCCAGGCTGGGCAGCAGGGGCTGATCCAGAGGCTCTTCTGGCGGTCTTGACGGTCCTGGCCAGGCGAGTTGCTCCTCTTCTTGTGCTCCTCGGAGCATTTCCTTTAAAGAAAAGCCAGGATCCTCTTTCTCTTCCTCCGCCTTCTCCTCATCCTCCTCATCATCACCATCATCCTCCCCATCCTCTTCCTCCTCCTCCTCATCCTCCTCCTCCTCCTTCTGCCCAGGGCCTCCGAGCTCTTGTGGGGCCCCATGGGGCAGTGTCGGAGCCGATCTGGCCCACTTCCTGCGGAGGGGTGGCACCTTCGGCGGAAGGTACATTCACGTGCGATGGCCGCCAGGCCTCGTCACCGAAGCGTCTGCCGGCTGGCCAAAGTGCCCCAGCCACCACCACGCGAACAACTCCTACAAGGTCACGCTTACCTTTTTTTTCAGCTGGGTGATGATCTGGGTACGATCCGACTCATGCTGCCCCATGTCATTTCAGACATGGCGATGAGCATCAGTCCTGTTGTTTTCACAGACGAGGCCAAACTGTAGAGCGTGTCGGTGTTGAGGCCCGCCAGCCCCCCTCCTAGTGCGAGGTACATGGGCACACAAAGGGCACCTCAAAGCCTTGAGGTCGAACGGATGCTGCTGGCCACTGCGTGTCCTCCTGGCCAAGTTGTGCAACTCCTCCATGCCATCTCTCGTTCGAACTGTTACGCCACCATCCTGGAACCACGGCGCGTGACCCTGAACGGTCACGCCCCCAGGCGCTGCCGCTCCCATGCCCCCTGTGCTCGCATCTCTCCACGACCCCTGGCGCCATGGCCTGCGGTCTCGGTCGCTGGCACCGATTTGGTGGCCCACCCTAGCTCTGAGACTCGCTCGTTGGCTTCATTCAGCTGTTCGCCTCGCAAGTGATGCTCCGCCACTCCCGTGATGTGCGCCTGGCTCGCGTGGCTGTTCTCCTTTGTGATGCAGTGGAGGCCCTTCTGGCTCTTCTGGTTATGTTGGCGAAGAACAGTCAACCCGCATAGTAAGGATGGGCAACCTGCCCAAGGGTGCCCATGCATCCTTCCCCTTCGGTCCGTCCTTGGCCGTTTTCGCTGGCCGCGCCCCGCTTGCAAGGTGTCGGCATGGCCTTCCAAGGCCATTTGCATCGTCATCGTGTAACCTTATGATACGGTTGAGTGTAGACATTGAGCAAGGCCATGCTTGCCTTCTCGGAATTCCTTCTGGTGCGCGTGGTGGGCTGGCTACCCGCGCGTTGCCTTTTCAGGTCTGTCGCGGCGGGTCGGCGCCGCCGCTTGCCCCCCCCCAGGTGCATGCCCGTGCCTGGCGCGGCGGGGTCTTCTCTGCCCTCCACCGTGGGAGCACCGGCCACCCCTCCGTCGATCCGAGGCTGGGATTTATCCATATCCACCGCCTGGGGATCGATTCTCGCGGACCTCCGCACCGAGGGCCCGACTATAGATTTCCATGTCCACCGCCCGCTGGGGCACCAGGACGTCGGTTCCCAAGCGGAGGATGCGGATTAATCCCCGCCTCGCAGTCGAGGGTCCCACAGTGCGGACTGCCAGGCCCGCGGGTTTCGACCACCCGCACGTCTGCGGCCGCGGCGCGCCGGTGGTCCACCCCGCCGCCCTCTGCCTCCCGGGGCAGGCTCGGGGCCTCCAGGCCGCTCTCGCCAGGGCTCGCAGGGCCGAAGTGGAAGCAGCCGACCCCGTGCCTCTTCCTCCGCTTGCGCTCTGCTGGTGCACGCCACCCGTGAGGCGGTCGGGGATCGCGGGGGTCGCATGGGCCGCACAGTGGAAGCCGGTCCACAGGAAACCTTCCGTCAGAAGCCCAACCCTGATACCTTAGAACGTCCACTGATCTTTGGCGTGGAGACGTCGCGCTTCCCATGGCAAAACCATCGAAACCCAAGGAACCCAGGGCACCCTGGAGGCGAGCAGGGTGTTTCTTGGCTCCTGTCTCCACTGTAGCGGCAGCGCCTCCTCCGGCACGCCATCGTGGGAGCTGCGGCCGCCCCCCCGTCGGGGGGTCCCCCCAGGCGGAGTGGCAGGGCGCCGGGCACTGGCCACCCGCACGCCTGCGGCCGAGGCTCGCTGGCATTCCGCGCTGCCGCTCGCACCCCGCAGGTGCCTTCCCGTGCCTCCTCCTCCTCCTCCTCCTCCTCCTCCTCCTCCTCCTCCTCCTCCTCCTCCTCCTCCTCCTCCAGCTCCTCCTCCTCCTCCTCCTCCTCCTCCTCCTCCTCCTCCTCCACCGCCTCCTCCTCCTCCACCGCTCCTCCTCCTCCTCCCTCCTCCTCCTCCTCCTCCTCCTCCTCCTCCCTCCTCCTCCTCCTCCTCCTCCTCTCCTCCTCCTCCTCCTCCTCCTCCTCCTCCTCCTCCTCCTCCTCCTCCTCCTATGCTCTGCTGGGCTAGCCCTCGAGTGAGCGGTACAGGGATCGTGGGAGTCGCATGGGGCATACCCACACGTGCTCGCAATCGATCTCGGTGGCGAATTGTGTCGCCGTAACCGCTTGGCGGCCTCGGCCTTGAAGAAGCGCGCCATGGCGTTGACGCGTGCCTCCTCTGTAGTGTCCCTGGACCATCCTGCAATGAGAGTTCGAACGCGCTTGCTGGTTTCCCCGTCATCCTCGTGGGAAGGGATGTTCTCGGAATCCGCCATGTCGGTATCGTTATCTGCAGCCTGTCCACCAGCAGGAGCAGGACCACCAGGCCTAGCAGCGCATCCCCAGCTCACCACGCTCACCATCGCTCGAGCCAGGGAAGCTGCGGGAGACTCTGGATGAAAGAAATCGTGAAGATCCCCTAGTGGGCTGAAACCAGGGAGGTAAACCTCGTCTGACCAGGTCAACGAGGGGTGCGTTCGGAGGCCGTCAACTCCCCCGTGCCAGTGTGGAGGAGGAGGGAGAAGGAGGAGGAGGAGAAGGAGGAGGAGGAGGTGGAGGAGGAGGGTACTGAGGGTACTGACAATACGGGCACTCCATGGTGCCCCTCGCCGCACGGCGCCAAAGAGCTTAATCGCTATCGATAAGCTCGGGTGCCTCCCTCTGAGACCTCTGGCAGGGCCTCTCCCACTGCACAAGATCATCAGGCGAGGCGAAACCATGCAACTTGGATATTGAGACAGCCTGTAGGCCCCGAAAACGAAGGAGGCGAGAACTCCCCCCCGCACCAGACTCTTTGGAACCAGGGCCCATGTGACTGCCACCCGAACCCTGTCTCTCCACAGACTCGCTGTCAGGGTTCCCCGCAGGAACAGCAGCAGCAGCGCCCCCAACAACGCCCAGCAGGGGACCCCAAACAGCTTTCATCGCGAGGGCCAGACCAAAGGCAGGGCCGACGCTGGCTTTGCCATGAGCGTGCCCTGGGAACAACGCCCTCTTCAACTTAGACCGTTGGGTCTTGAGGCCAGGATACTTGGAACCCTTGCACGCCCCACTGAGACCTCGCGCAGAGGTGTGCGCCGAGGCCCCACAAAGTTTGCAGAACGAAAGGTCCGTTAGGTCCTGGCCTTGGTCTGTGACAGAGGCCTGCACCAGCGAGTGGCCCCTGACAACCAAAGGGACACCAAAGGCAGAGATAAAAGAACCATCTGCCTCCCCTGGTTCGGCAGACCCATTCACAGTGGGCGGAGGAGGGAGGCTCGGAGCGGGGTGAGGAAGCTCGACCCCCACAGCCAAGGGCCAATCTCCGAAAGGCGCCACACCTTCATCCAAACAGGCCTGAATTAAACCAGAGGGTAAATCCGCATCCAAAACTATATCCGCAGTGCCTACAAGATCCTGAGAGTCTGGCTGTTCCAGCTCTCCAAAAACTTCTTCACATCTGCTCTGCCACTTGACAATGTCCGAGGCGATCCTTTCACACCCAGAGACAAAGTCTAAGTGATCCTGAGGAACGTTCCAGAGGCGCGCTCCTTTATCAGCCATTCCTCATGATCCGTGTTGGCGGCACCAAGGCTCTTGTGAGCCTCAACTTTACAAACCGAGGCCAGTCTGCCGATGCCGCTCCACCAATGAGCCCACATGTGACGACGAGGGTTGGAGGCCGAGAGGGCAATACTAGAATCTGTTGCACAACCTAGCGTGCCTGAACAATCCGTGTGGATTTCCAGCGGGTGGTCTGATGACCATTCGCTGAATTGAGAGAGCATTCGGAACCCCCAGTCCCCCCCGTTCCGAGCCGCCTGTTCTGGAGCCGCGTGGAGCGACACGGCGCCGTACATGGCGCCGATCAGGTTACCAGCTGGGTCGATCTGAACTACCGACCATCCTGCACGACTGAAACCCTGAAGGTGGGAGTGGAAGGCCGAGCCGACCACGAAGACAGCACCTGAAAATTCCCACCCAGGGAAGACACCAACAAACCGGAGCTGGTCCTCATAAGGAACCTCCTTGCAAGGGAAGCAGAGAGAACGGGAGGGAAAGAGACATCTGGCCATGAGCTCACCAGCTTCTTCCCCTATCTGCTTTACATATTGAGCGGCCTGCATGACATGCTGCGGGCACTCCTCACGCTTGACATGAAGACACCTGGGGCAATCAGAAAAGCGGTGCCACAAGGTACTTCTCGTGCCACAGTGGACGCAGGCAAAAGATTGAGCCTTACCCTTGGAGTGCAACCGAGCTTGAGGCCAATGGGATCCACCGACCAGGCTCCGAATGGCAGCAGCACGGTGCTGCGACCAGCTGTCATCAAAGTCCTCATTGATGAGACGAGTGAGGGGAGGCCGATTGAGAGGGGAGACCCAGGGCGCTTGGAGTCTCTCCATCGCCACGATGTCCGCAGCCTGCAGCGCCAGAGGCCTGACCAGGTCAACAAAGAATGCAGGAGAGAAGTCAGCAATCTTGAACTCCCCAAGTATAGGATGCCAGAGCACATCGGCAGCGGGCAGGGTGCAACCAATCCTGGCGAGAGACAGCACAGCGGCCTAAGACGGGTCAACCATTTGAGACCAAGGCCTCTCTTTCTCCAGTAGACAGCGCGCTTCCTGCAGGCAAGCCTGCAGCGGACCAAGTCCTGGCAAGACTGATTGTACACTCAATGCCCAATGCTTGATCACGTCACAGACAAGAACAACCCAGGGGTCTCTGGAGGCCCCTCTGGGGGTGACCCGCAACCTGAGAGAAACCGAGGTGCCTGGTGGAACACGGCCCCCCCCTCTGAGAGTGGCTAGCCTGAGAGCGGCAAGCTTCGTGCCAGCTACACCCGCGACAGCCGCCCCCCACGCCGCCGCCACCGCAGGAGAGCCCCCCACGACCGTGCCGACGCTTGCCACCGCTTTCCCCCGGGCAAAAACTTGCGAAGGTACAGAGGCAGCGTTGGCCAATCGTTTGTTTTGCTCCGCGACATTGCGGGCAGCACCACTGTTGGCATCTGTGCCAAGAACCCTGCCACTGCTGAGCCTCTGCTCAGAGGTGAGGTCCCACCTCTGGTTGAGGTCACCATCTAAGTCCGTCGAGCTAGTCATGTAACCAGTTTTGTTCCAGTTGACTACTAGCTGTCGGCGCTGCAACGCGGCCACCAGATCGGACATGGCTTGTGGGAACTGCTCAAGCACACGTTGACGACCTCCCATGGCCTGTAAAAGGAAATCACCAACTAAATTCTGAAACCTGACAGCTAGATATTTACTTTGGAGAGAGACAATCACAGTGTGAACCAAAAGCTTGGCCAGAGCTAGCGCGCAGCTGCACCCAGCCGCGACAGTGCCATTAGCTCTGAAGGCGCCTGATATGGCGGCCTTCCAGCGAGCGCGCCTGGGCAGACGATAGCCTGCACAGAGACATTTGGGAAGTTGCATCGGGAACCCAGTGGCCAGGCCTTCCGCGGCAAGTCCTCATGAGAAATGCGCTCGTAATATTTGCTTTAATCCAGCAGCCCACCGGCGGTGGCAAAGCCTTCGAGCCTCGCTAATATCTGTGCTATGTTACGGACATGGCCTGCCCTATCGCAGGTTAGGCCAGCTACACCCCAGAAAGCCGAATTGTTGAGAGAGAGCTCCCAGTTCCTGGCCACAGGTTGCCGAAGACGGGACCGGATTCTTCCCCAGACCGAGGCCAGGGCAATCGGCCGAACTCCCGAGGCAGGGCCTGGTTTGCCCAAAAAGAAAGTCAAAAGGGCCCAGAGCTCCAAATCTTCTGGATCCTGCCCCCAACTCATTAAAATATCCAGGAACGCTCGCTTGCAACTATCAGGGAGCCACAACACCTGACGCGGATGCAAGTGGTCCCACCCTAGCCCGCACGAGCCAGAGTAGGACGACAAGACTTCATTGAGCTGCACGATGGTGACCCTCGGAAGAGGCGCCCAGGGATCCAGCCCACCAGGAACCAGAAGGCCCCGAGACGGAACCGAGGCTTCAGAAGGCCTGGATGGGGACCACCCCAGGACCCCAGTCCCTAGGAAGAACTTCAACATCACTCGTTGGGAGCGTTCCACAACGGCTCCCACTGTTCGAGCAGCCGATCGACTGCTTGCTGAGTTTCAACAGGGAGCGACGGCAGAACGCCCGTGCCTTCTGTGTAGATCTGAGTATCTGGCAGAGGCTCTCGAACATAACAGTAAGCAGCCCTCCCCCCTTGATCTGTGGCTGCAGCTTTAGCCCAGGCCTTCCAGGCCGCTGCGCTGGCAGCTCTTTCTTCACTCTGGAGGCAGGAAAGGTAACCCAACAAACCCAAGAGGAACTCCAGAGCCCCGTCACCACCATCAAGTAAGAGCTGCACGAAATCCTCCCTGGAATAGCTGCTCCACTGCCCTAGGTTGGAGTCCTGAGGCCAGGCTAGCAGAGCAACGCGCAAGACTGTGAGCCTGCCTACGCTGGGCAGCCAGCGCCCTGAAACCTTTCGATCGGGACTCCGAGCTGATGGCATGCAAGCGCATTCAGGCCGAGTAGACAGAAGTCCACCTCCTTCCTTCGACCGAAGAGACCTGCCTGAGATCACTCTGCCAGGCTCAGTCCACTGCCACATACTGCACTCGAAGACCGTCAGCTCGTCCTGTGTAGGCCGCGGAGCACCGAGTGGACATGTCATGAAATCCAGGAGGTACTCCTCAGCATGGCGAAACCAGAGTTGACAGGCCGCGTGGAGATCAGAAGGCAGTTCAACTCCTAGTCTCCATGTCCAGCTGCTGAGCACCCGCTCTGTTGTCGCTGGCCAAACAGGAACTGGTTTATCAATCGGGAACCTCATGGGCAGGAGGGCTTTTGGCACCTTAGCCTCCACTGAGAGACCTTTGAGCAGCAGACCGACAGGGAGGTGAGAGCGCGCTGGCGCCCCAGAGATGCTCTTGATGACGCAAACGAACGGCGTGAGGACCCTGATGCACACAAAGAAGTCCAATTCACGAGCTCCAGAGGTAGGTTCTCTAGACCACAGCTTCCTTGGCCTTGGCAGCCCACTTATGCATGTCCTCTGGGACTAGATTCCAATCTGTTCCGATGATCCACGGGAACGGCAGCGAGCCCACAGCCTGGAAGAGATTGCCGAGTAGATCAATGCTAGCCCCATCGAGCCCTATGCTGGTATGCAGGTACACTGAGAGCACAAAGACAGGGATGGATAGGCCCATGTTGACTGTCATGGCCGCAACTCTAGAATCCGAAAAGGCTCCGTGAGCCATATTCAAAGGATGAGCTGGAAAGCTGCTGAGAACTGCACAACCTGCACTCGACTCCGTGGGCCCCGCGCCTGTGCTATCCGCCAGCGGCACGGAGACCTTGAAGCCTCTCTGGGTGCACCACTTGCGGGCACTTGCCCGCCGAAAAGCACCCTTGAGACGATGCTCTTGAAGGAACACAATGTCGGGAAGACGGTTTTGTTCCTCACCTTGAAGATCATGTTTTGCCCACCCCAGCATGACTTGAGCGAAGGTCCAGGCCCCTGGGTTGAGCGTCCAGATGAGCAGGTCTGACGACAATTTGCTACCCCAACTTCTGTCTCTTGCCGTGGGCAGCAATGTCGGCCAGGAAGCGCTTGAGCTGTTCAGGGTCATCCGCTGCAGCCACTCCTGCGGCTTTGAGCTTGTCTTGAAGCTCGTTGTCCTCATGGTCAAAGTCCATGGGCCCCGCACTGGCTGGAGCCCCGCTGAGAGGAGCTGCAGATTGAGAAGCACCAGGACCATCAAGCGGGGAA
>CAUYUJ010016722.1:210383-237883 GCA_963575745.1 Prorocentrum cordatum | reverse complement strand
CTCCTCGCCCTCCTGGTCAGAGGAGGAGTGCCAATACACCGACCTCACGGCCGGGAACTTCTGGATAGCGTGTCGGTCCGCCGGTTCTGGCCCACCGCGCTTTCCTGGCCGGCCAGCGTCAACATCCTAGCTTGTTCCGAGCTTCGTGTCTCGCGGAGCGGAGCGACACGCTAGCCGCTCGCAAGGGGACGGCGTGCCGCCACAGCCCGCAGCCGCGACACGCACGCAGAAGCAAAAGCAAGAAGAAAAGTAAGTCTCGCCTACAGCTCAAGCAGTGGCGAGGCGTCCTGGCTCGCCTACAGCCATACCAAGCAATGTTCTAAGAACCTTTTCATGGTTTCCACGAAATGTTCTTAGAGCATGTCGTGTTGATATTGTTTTGTTCTAACACATCGGGTCTATGTTCTAAGAACATTGGTTTGGTCCTAAGAACATCTCTGGGTTCTAAGAACATTTCGTGGTAGGACTATAGGAATGCTGGGACGTTCGGTCCCTGCTCAATACAGCATCTTCCATAGACGTCTTCCCGAGCCAGCCGAAACCCCACAGCAGCTCGGCAGCCACGCGCAGCACCTTTCGATGCGCCGTGCGGCTCTCGTTCGGCACTGACCCACGGCTCGCCCCAGGAGCGAGCGCCCCTCATCTCGGGATCCCGCAAAGGGGGGGGGCCTCGGGGGTTGTGTGAGTTCGATCGGTTTTTGCACCGAACCGCCCAAAAGAGATGCCCCCCAGCCGCCGGCAACTCCCGATAGTTGCCGATAGGTGGGAATGCGGGGGGCATCTATTTGCGGCAGGTCGCTGCACCAACGGATCGAATTCGTGCCCCCCCTCCAGGGTCACCCTTTTTTGGTGGATCCCGATAATCCCACCACTTCCTGCCGCAGGCGTCTGTGCTGCTAGACGTTGACAAATGCGATCGAGAACCTGCGTACCTTCGAGATCGCAGCCTTCTCTCGCAGCCGTGGGCAAGACGTGATCTGGCCATGCACTTCGCAGACTCTTTGGAAGCATTCGAAGACGAGGCGCCGGACCAAAGTGACGTGAACTTGGGATGGTGCCGCTTGGCTGACAGCTTCAAGCACGCTGAAGAATGCTCCCTGCCGCTAGAGACCCAAAGGAAACGAAAGCCTTGGATTAGCAATGATACCCTCGAGCTGATCAGCATGCGATCGCAGGCCAGACTCGCCGGTGACGTCGCGCGCGAGAAAGAAGCGGCGAAACGTATCAGATGGTCGGTCGCAAGGGACAGTGCTAGATGGCTAGACGAGCTAACACAGAATGGAGACTGGGCGCAGATCCGTAAACTACGACGGGGGTTTTGCCCCGCACAGGGTCGGCTCCGCGACAGCGCCGGCGAGCTGGTCGACAGCGACAGCAGGGCCGACACGCTGGCAAAACATTTGGAGACTGTCCAGTGGGCTGTTCGGCCAACCACAGCATTGCCGGACACATCTGCGCTGAGCGAGGAGCTGCCGGTGAATTTAAGTGCCATCACGGAGGGTGAAGTCTCTCGGGCTGCAAAGAAATTGAAAAACGGTCGCGCTGGCGGCCTCGATGATCTGCCGCCCGAGTTCTGGAAAGCCGCTGCAGAGGACGGAGTGCCTGCGCTCGCTTGGGTTACCAGATTCTGCAATATGGCGTGGACGCAGGGTCGCACCCCTGACGCCTGGCACAAGGCGCGCGTCCGCATGATCTACAAAAAGGGCGACCCGGCATCGTGCGATAACTACAGACCGATACGCTTGCTCCCCATCGGGTACAAGGTATTCGCGATGATCATGCTGCAGAGGCTGAAGGACGCTGGGGCCGAAGACCGCATCTGGCCAATTCAATTTGGGTTTCGGTCTCACAGAGGCACCGCAGATGCGATCTTCGTGGCCAGACGAGTCATAGAGGACGCATGGGCAACCAAGCACGGCAGCACTTTGCTTTTGGCTTTAGACTGGGCGAAGGCATTCGACTCTGTGGCGCCGGACGCCGTATCAACCTCGCTCAAAAGATTTGGGTGCCCAGACAAATTCGTCGCCATGGTCAAGTCAACTTACAGTGCCAGGACGTTTGTGGTGTCGGATTTCGGTGCATCATCCGCTGAACGGGATCAGTGTTACGGCATTTGCCAAGGGTGCCCCTTGTCTCCTTTTCTGTTCACCATTGTGATGACGACTTTGATGGCAGACGCACACAAGGAACTCCGTTCTCGTTTGCCAGATCTTCCCGATGCGCACTTCGTCCGGGAATTAATCTACGCCGACGACACTCTGCTCCTCGATGCTGATCCCGTCGTAGTGGGCGAGCTGATGGCCTGCGTCGAGACTTGCGGCAAGCATTACGGGTTGAGCCTGAACTAGAGGAAAGTGGAGCTCATGAAGGTCCGCTCTAACGCGCACCTGCAGAACAGCGCGGGAATTCAAGTGCAAGAAAAGGAAGCTCTGACTTACCTCGGCACCCAGCTCGCGGCGGACGGACGATGTGGACCTGATCTGCACAGGAGAATCGGCATGGCCAAACAGGGTTTCAAAACATTGAAATCGGTGTGGTCACATTCTTCGTTGAGCAGAGCGAGAAAAGTAGCAATCTTCAACGCGTGCATTGTCGCCAAGCTTGTGTACTGTCTGTTTGCAGCATGTCTTAATCAGGCAGAACGTAGAAGAGTTGACGGCTTCCAGGCACACTGCTTGAGATCTATATTTCGGGTCCCACCTTCTTATATCAGTCGCGTGTCGAACAGCGCCGTGCTAGGCATGGCCAGCGAACGGCCGCTCAGCGAGCTCATCGTCAAGCGACAGATGACTTTCTTTGGGCAGCTCGCTAGACGCGCGGGCAACGATCCAGTGAGACAGTCGGTATTTGAACCAGGCAGTCTAACTCTCAAGCAGCCGACAGGTCCCCGGAAGAGAAGGCGACCCTGGCAAACGTGGGGAAGAATGGTCATGAACAGTTGTTTGGACGTTGCTGGCACCCCTGCCCGTCTTGCTGACGACTTCCGCCCGGAGGGCGGTGCAGCACCGGCATGGGAGTCAGCTGTCCGCGCATGGCACCTTTGATCTCTGTGTTGTAGCATACTCTCTTGCTTGCGCACCGTGTGGTGCAAGGCGACCTGACTGACTGACTGACCCGATAATCCTCCTCCCCGCAGGGGCAAAGTCTGCGGACGGTTCTGCCGTTGATGGGCGGCGCCATCGTGCACCCCTCCCCTCCAGATCTTCTCTCCCCAACAGATACTGCTTGATAGACTCAGGAAGGGAAAAAACATACAGACACTACGAATCGTCGATCCCCAGGAAAATATAGCAAAATATGGTAAGTGGGGGGCAAGACGAAACTCCAGAAACTATCAGGAAATATGGGGGAATCCTGGGATGTGTGTATATTTGTGTGTGTCCCTGGGCCCCCATCATAGAGGGCGGAGGAGGGCTGGTCATCGCTCGGCCGCGTGCGCGGGGATCAGCGAGGAGCATGTTTGATCATCGTGCGGCACGTCAGCGCGCGAAAACCGACAGAGGCACGGGGAATGGACGCCCGAGCGGTGGCAAGACCGACATTTCTCGACAGAGGGTCGGGGAGAGGGGGTTCTCGAAGATCGGGCGGGCGTGCCACAGGCGGGCCATGAAGATGCATGGGAGGTGCACGCTTCTTCAACCCCCGTAGATTGCCCCCCACACGCGCACACCACACCCGTCAGCGAACACCCGAACAGAAAGAAGCGTTGCATACCCGCTGCTCGGGGAAAAAATGCGCACTTGGGGAGTCCCAGATGTCAATCTGTTTTGGGCGCTTGCCTGTTCCAAGAGACGAGCGGGTTTGCCCCTGTTCCTTCCTCTTCAGGGGGCGGGCGGAAACCCCGTCCACTTTCGACGCCTTCCGACTTTTCGTGCCTACCCACTTCTCCCGAACGATGCGTAAACAGGAGCGTCAGAGGATCCGCTCGGATTATTGGGATCTGCGCTGGACCCCTCAGGCGCCGCGCCTGGCGCGCTCCGCACGCCAGGGACCGGGGTCCAGCCATCCGCGCGGATGTCGTCGTTCCCTCTTCCAGGTTCGGGGATCGAAGCTCTTGCATGCTCGGGCGGCCCTTCCGGGGGCCTCTGGGAAGCCCCTCTTCGCCGCGGCCGGCTCCGCCCCGAAGCTCCCGCCAGAAGGCACCTTGGGACAGGTTCGGGTGCGGATGCGTCAGCTCGTGAGTCCAGACCTCCAGATTGGAAGGTCAGGGTGGCGGACTCTCGCCACACTCGACCTCCGACTTCGAAGGTCAAGGTGGCGGGCTCTCGTCACGTTCGTCAACTCCTGGATACAGACCTCCGACTCGGCAGGTCGAGGTGGCGGGTTCTCGCCGCTTCCGACCTCGAGGGCCGAGGACGCGGACCTCGAGGACATCTGGGTGCTTTGGTGGGTTTTTTTTTGTGTCACCACCCACCAAGCCACCCCAACCCAACCCGAAGGCCCTGATTTGGCCTCCATCCCCAGTGGGGGGGGGAGGGGCCAGGGAACACCAGGGAAAACACCGACGAGGCCCGTACCCCCCCCCCACCAAACCCGAAAGTTGGGCCTTCGGGTTGGATTGGGGTAGTCTGGTAGGTATTGCTTTTGAAGAGAAAGAGTGGTCCTAGAGGTCTTGTGTGCGAGGTCTTGTGCGGGATGCCTGGTGCGGTCTTGTGCTGGCTCCGTCTTGTGCGGGGTCTTGGCCACATTGCCTGGCATCGCTTGGACGTGTGCAATTTTCCTTCGGCGAGGACCATCAAGGAGCATCCTTGAGCATTTGAGGAAAAAGCCACGCACGAAACCGGAAAAAAACAGGGAATGGACGTCCGAGCGATGGCCAGATTGGCGGAATCGGGCTCGCACATCTGTTGGACAGACACGCCTCCGCACAGGCCGTCTTGTGCGCGACCGCTCTTCGCTCGACCACTGCCTCTATGAGAGATGGTATTCGCTTTGGGGGGGCACGGTGGCCTCCAAGGGCAGTCTGGCTCCACCTCCTCCTCCTCCTCCTCCTCCTCCTCCTCCTCCTCCTCCTCCTCCTCCTCCTCGGGAACTCCGAAGAGCCCCCGAGACGCCCGGAGGCCCTCGGAGGGCCCAGACCTCCGACGCCTCGGAGCAGTGTGGCCGAGGGCTGTTGGACGGTGCGGTGGAGACCCACGCCAAGAGATACCCTGCCTGCCTCGTGGGTGTCGGAGGTTGACAGACCTCCTGCCCTGACACGTCGATTAAGGAATTGGCCGTTTCCGGTTCGCGAGAGGGCGTCGCGGCCGTCATTTTTGCGGGTCCAGGTCCGTCGGTTTCGGTCCCAGGCCGTTGTCACTAAGGGGAGGTTTACTAAAGGGAGGTTTGTCCACCGCCGAGGGTGCCCTGGGTGTTTCCTAGGTTTCGACGGTTCTGCGATGGAGAGCGTGACGTTCCCACACCAACAGTCAATGGGCGTCCTGGGGTCTCAGGGTTGGGTTTCTTGTGGAAGGCTTCTTGTGGTCGAGCCCCTACTGTGTTCCCAAGGTCCGACCGCAGCGCAGTTGATCTTGGTTTGGACACGCGTCGTGTTTCTCGTTGCGTTGGTCGTTTCGGTTTCGTTGCGTTCAACGCCTCGTCTCGCAGTCCGTTTCGTTTGGCGCCAGTTTCGTCTTAAACGTTCGCCTCAAACGTTGGGCCCCGTTTCGTTTGTTGGTAAAAGTGCCATGTCGTACGTCGTTGTGGTCGGTCCTTGGTAAAACTCCTTCCAGGGGCCGTTGTCGGGCTCTTGGATAATCGAAACTAGTCACCGGAAATGTGTCGAGAGATCTGGGGACCCCGTATTCAAGGAATCGGGACATCAGAAGTCAGGGAAGCAGGAGAAAGAGGGGGGAAGAGGAGGGGGATGAGGTGGCAGAGGAGGAGGAGAGAGGAGGAGGAGGAAGGTCGAGGACCCAGGTTCGAGGATCCAGTATCCAGGTTTGCCGTTTGGTTTGCGCTGTGGGAGCCTCCACAAGTTGCTGGTGGTCCCTGGACAACCTCAGGTGGACCCAAGCCTCAAGCCGGAGGCGTTTGACAATGCTTTGCCCTGCAGGGCCATTATCAGGCTCCCGGGCAAGCCAAAGAACGATCTGGGACGAGCAACTTGTCCCCATGACCCCGTATGGGGTAAACATTGCATCGGAGGCCAGGGGAGGAGGACGAGGAGAAGGACCAGAGTAGACTGGAAACCCATGCCAAGAAACACCCTGCTTGCCTCCAAGGTGCCCTGGGTTTCTTGGGTTTCGATGGTTTTGCTATGGAAAGCGTGACGTTCCCACACCAACAATCAATGGACGTCCTGGGGGTCCAGGGTTGGGTTTCTTGTGGAAAGTTTCTTGTGGTCGAGCTCCTATTGTAAACCCAGGATGAATCAACGATGTTGCAATACACCATTCCGCCCCATGCTCCTGCACAGAATTCCTTCTGGGAATTTCTTTCCACTATTGGAAATTCATCCAACGGAAAGACCAGCGCTCCAGGGACTTACCAGTCAAGCGAGAGTCCGTCCTGAAAAAGAAGTGGCCTCGATCCTTTCGGCGGCGAGGAATGCGAAGAGGTGGGAGCATAAAGCGCAAGGAAGTGTCCAACGAGAGCCCGATTTTGAATCGGAGCCGCCCTCCACGATTGCAGCTGTCGAACATGTTTGAACTTCTTCTTGTTGCTGTAAGTGCTGACGATATCTCCATCGAGAGCAGCGCATTGAGAAAAAGCCAGCCTCCATCCTTCTAATTGTTGGAAGCGTTTAAGCCAGATGCGCGCGGCTCTACGGCGAGAGCCACATTTTGAAAACGGCACGCCCATCCTTAGAGGTATTGGAAACTTGTAATAAGACGTATGTGCGCGAAGCCACGGCGAGATCCACAATTGCTGAACCCCCGCCCTCCATCCTTGCAAGTATTGGAAACTCTCAGGACGAATATCCGCGGCACCTGATCGACAGGCGCTTTGTTTAAGACGGCCTGCCCTCCATCTTCGTAGTTTGTTGGAGACGTTCGAGACGAGTGCGCGCGGTGCTAAGGCGAG
This sequence comes from Prorocentrum cordatum, assembly GCA_963575745.1. Taxonomy (NCBI): domain Eukaryota; class Dinophyceae; order Prorocentrales; family Prorocentraceae; genus Prorocentrum; species Prorocentrum cordatum. The sequence continues at coordinate 230,878 of CAUYUJ010016722.1, read as the reverse complement.
AGCCACATGCTGAAATGGCCCGACCTCCATCTTTGTGACTGCTGGATTCACCCAGAAACGAATTTGCGCGGCGCCAAGGTGGGATCCATGCTTTGAAGGCCGCCCGCCATCCATCCGTGTAAGAATTGGGAACTGCAAACTCCGGCATCACCAGCGGTGAGGAACCCTCAGGCGAAACGCCAGACCCGCCCCACGAACACGTCTGGTGGTGGGACGAATAAGAGTTGCTTCTAGAGAATGGGGCTATGAAGAGGAGGGCCAGGGCAAAGCCAGGATGCACCAACGATTCTGCAATACGCCTCGGCGTCCCAGGTCCTTCCTTCCGTGGTCCCTACACGCATGCGCTTCCCTGCGGGAGGCGCCCCCCTTAAAAAAGGGGCACGCCCCATGTGTTGGTCACTCCAGCGAGAGCCCCCGCTGTGACAAGGATCCGCCTTCCGCTGCTCGAGGCGCGATACACGCAGAGAGGCAGGGCAATACAGTGCATGGAGGTGTCGAGTGGGAGCCCCCCGTCCGTGCACCTGTGGTCAATGTTTGACCTCCTGGCCACATCATATGCGGCAGTCCTCATCCATAGCCTTAGCTTGAGCCGGAACCGCCCTCCACCAGTGAGGGTGCTGAACATGTTCGAAAATTTGGTCGCGATTGGTGAGCAAGCCTTAAAACAGGTGGTCACTGTTTGAACTTAACTGGCCTCCAGCCATGTAGTTGTTGGCCAAAGTTGACGGTCGGGGTTCAAAGATCAGGGAGATCTCAGGCTGCATAGCCCCAGCTCGAGAACGAGCCGCTCTCCAACGGTGCAGATGCTGCAGGCACGGAAAAGCCGAGCCCGCACGGCGCGGAGCTGAGAACTTGTAACATGTCTTCTGTTGCGGCGAGTGCGCGCGGCGCCAAGGCGACGTCTTCTAAATATATATGTTATATCGATGTGTTAAACTATATGTGTAAATATGTTTGAAAGTATCGTTGTTTTATCGATGTTCGAAATATTTGTGTTATCGCTTTCTTTTCTAAACCAGACCCCTCCCGTCCCGAGACCTTTCCTCAGTAGTGCCTGCGAGCATGTTTGTTTCACCTACGAGAACAGAAAACAACAACAGCAAAAGCAGGATGCTATAGATAAAAACCACAGCATCGACACACACGCACACACGCACACACACACACACACACACACACACACACACACGCACACGCACGCACGCACGCACGCACGCACACACACACACACACACACACACACACACACACACACACACACGCACACGCACACGCACGCACGCACGCACGCACGCACACGCACACGCAGCCACGCACACGCAGCCACACGCACACACACGCACGCACGCACGCACGCACGCACGCACGCACGCACGCACGCACGCACACACACACACACATACACATACACATACTCATACACATACACATACACATACACATACACATACACGCACGCACGCAGGCACACACGCACACACACACACACACATTCACACACACACACACACACATCCACACACACACACACAAACATCGAAGGGCAAATGCCCCATGGGACTGGAGTTCCATGTAGAGCCTCCTTTTGACAAGAACCCGCCTTCCATTATCGAAGACGCTTACGGCGAATCACCGCCGCCCCCTGCCTTTTTGGAAGCGCCTATGTGGCCGAACGTTGAGGCCAGACCTGCCAAGCTATCGGACCATGTGTTCCCCGAATCGGTTTGGAAAGCCTTCGGGGAACACGTGGGCATCTTGAAGGTCATCTTGGCCGTCTGGAGGCCATGTTGATCCTTTCGGGCCTTCTTGGAGGGACGTCTTGGAGGACTCTTGGGCCGTCTTGGAGGCCATCTTGAGCGTCTTGGAGACCTCTTGGGCCGTCTTGGGGGCCCCAAGAACAGAGCCCAGAGGCCTGGGGATGTCGATGGGGGGGTGGAGGCCAGGTGGAGGCCAGGTGGGAGTCAGGTGGAGGCCAGGTGGGGGGTATCGGTTGTTTTTGGGCGAGGAATCGTGGGGTCGGGGGTCCCAAAAACAGAGCCCAGAGGCCTGGGGATGTCGAGGGGGGGTGGAGGCCAGGTGGAGGCCTGGGAGCCTCTTGGGCCGTCTGGGGACGTCAGAAAGCCGAAAAGGCGCAAATGCCAAAATCCTTCAAAAACTTAAGAAAAATCAATGATGTTGGCCTCTTCGGGCCTTCCTGGAGGACCTCTTGGAGGCCTCTTGGGCCATCTTGGAGGCCTCTTGGGGGCCTCTTGGGTCGTCTTGGGCCATCTTCAGGCTACCTTAGGCCGTCTTGGGTGCATCTTGGGCCGTCTTGGAGGCATATTAGGGCCATCTTAGCCGTCTTGGAAGCCATCTTGGGCCATCTTGGGGCCGTCTGGGGCAGGACAATCGTTTGCAACCAGGTGTTCGGCAATCTCCCGGGACCCCAGCGGGACGGGCCGAAGCCCCAGGAGGAGTTTTTTTGGAGAAAGAACCAAAACCAAAACCCATATCATCCGGCACGCCAGGCACCCATGCGATGAATCGACAGGGGGCGGCGGACACGAAGACGCCTACGGCGAATCACCGCTGCCCCCTGCCTTTTTGGAAACGCCTATGTGGCCGAAGGTTGTGGCCAGAGGCCTGCCAAGCTATCGGACCACGTGTTCCCCGAATCGGTTTGGAAAGCCTTCGGGGAACACGTGGGCATCTTGAAGGTCATCTTGGCCGTCTGGAGGCCATTCTGACCCTTTCGGGCCTTCTTGGAGGACGTCTTGGAGGGCTCTCGGGCCGTCTTGGAGGCTATCTTGAGCGTCTTGGAGACCTCTTGGGCCGTCTTGGGGGCCTCTTAGGGCCCGTTCTTGGGCCTCTTGGGCGATCTTTGGGGGCACTTGGGCCGTCTCGGGCCGTCGGAAGGCAGAAAAAAAGCAAATGCCACAATCCTTCAGAAACCCATGGGAAATCAATGATTTTGGCCTTTTCGGGCCTTCCTGGAGGCCCTCTTGGAGGCATCTTGGGCCGTCTTGGGCCATCTTAGGGCCATGTTCGGCCGTCTTGGTGGGCTCCTGGTCCGTCTGACGCCGTCGGAAGCCGCTTGGGGGGCCTCTATGGGCCGACTTGGGGCCCTCTTGGAATGCTTCAGGGCCGTCTTGGAGGCCATCTTGGGCGTCTTAAAGGCCTCCTGTGCCGTCTTGGAGGCCTCTTGGGGGCCGTCTTGGGGCCCTCTTGGGCCGTTCTGGGGCCATCTTGGAGGCCTCTTGGGCGATCTTTCGGCGATCTTTGGGGGCTCTTGGGTCGTCTCGGGCTGTCGGAAGGCCGAAAAGAAGCAAATGTCAAAATCCGTCAAATACCTTAGGAAAAACAATGTTTTTGGCCTCTTCTGGCCTTCCTGGAGGCCTTCTTGGGGGCCTCTTGGGCCGTCTTGGGCCAGCTTCGAGCCAACTTCGGCCATCTTGGTGGGTTCCTGGCACGTCTGACGCCGTCGGGAGCCGTCTTGGAGGCCTTTCTGGGCCGATTTGGGGCCCTCTTGGGGCGCTTCGGGGCCGTCTTGGAGGCCATCTTGGGCGTGTTGGAGGCCATCTTGGGCGTGTTGGAGGCCTCATGGGCCGTCTTGGGGCCGTCTTGGAGGCCACATGGGCCGTCATGGAGCCCTCTTGGGGGCCTCTTGGGCGATCTTGGGGGCCTCTTGGGCCGTCTTGAGCCGTCGGAATGCTGAGAAGAAGCAAATTCCAAAATCCTTCAAAAACCTATGGAAAATCAATGATTTGGGCCTCTTCGGGCCCTCCTGGAGGACCTCTTGGAGGCCTCTGGGGCCGTCTGGGAGGCCTCTGGGGGGCCTCTTGGGCCGTCTTGGACTCTCTTGGGCCGTCTTGGAGGCCGTCTTGGACCATCTTGGGCGGACTTGGAGGCCATCTTGGACCATCTTGGAGGCCATCTTGGGCCAACGTGGCCATCTTGGCACCATCTTGAGCCATCTTGGAGGATGTTTTCCGGATTGAGCACCTTTCCGGGTGGCAGGCGGGACGGGCCGGAGCCCCAGGGTGAGTTCTTTTGGAAAAAGAACCAAAACCAAAACCGAAAGGGTCTAGCACGCCAGGCACCCCTGCGAAGAATCGACAGAGGGCGGCGGATCGGATGGCCTTCGGCCCATCCCGCCACCGTCCCTGGGTTGAGGGTTTTTGAAGCGAATTGGATGTTCACTGGGATCTCGTAAGGGCCCTTGGAGGCAATTTTGATGCCTCCTGGGGGTCCCTTTCGAGGCCTCTTGGGGTCTCTTTCAGGTCTGTTGGGGGCCTCTTGAGGGCCTCTTGGGGGCCTCTCGGATCCTCTTGGGCGCCTCTTGGGGCCTCCTGGGGGCCTCTTGGGGCGGAAGGCTCGGATGTTCGGTTCGTCTTCCTTCTCTTGAGCCCCTTTTGTCTTGGGCCATCTTGGGCCGTCTTGAGGCGCTCTTAGGCCTCTTGGGGACCTCTTGGAGACCTCTTGGGGTGGTCTTGGGGTATTCTTGGGCCGCCTTGGAGCGTAGTAAATCCGAAGAGGCACGAATGCCAAAATCCTTCAAAAACCGTTTAGGACAATCAGCCTATTGGACCATTTTGAGGCCATCTTGGGCGCCTTGGAGCTATCTTGGGGCGACTTGGGGCCCTCGTGGACCATTCTGAGGGCCTCTTGCGGCCATCTGGGCTCGTTTGTGGGCCCTCCTGGGCGGGGTAGGCCGACGCGAGCGATTCCGGCGGACCCCGGGCCGGCCTGGGCCGTCCCTGGTCCAGGCCCTATTAGAGGCGTAGAATTCGAGTTGCAGCAGCAGCAGCACAGCCCTCTCAGTGCTGCATGAGCCTCGGGGCACTCTACTTCGTGCCAGCGGCACGGTGGCGGATTCCGGCCGAGAAACGTGCAGAGGCAGGGCCAGAAAGGCCACCAGAGTGTTGAGCGAAAGCCCAGTTTTGAAAAGGAGCCGCCCTCCGTACGTTCAAAATTTGGGCCCCCGGCAATGGAACGCGCGGAAGTCTTGAGCGAAAGCAGGATTCTGAGCAGGAGCCGACCTCCACCGATGTAGTTGCTGGGCCAGTCTGGACCTTCTGGCCGCCATGGCCCAGGAAGGTTCAGGCGAGAGCCTTGTCTTGCAGAGGGAAAGCCCTCCGCCCGCGCAGTGGTTGGACAAGCTTGGCAGTAAGCTCGCGGGTGCCTTAGAGCTTTCGAGCGAGAGCCCCACGTTGAAGGCCCTTCGCCCTCAGCCCGTACTGCTGCTGCAAGCTGGGAAGACGGAGGTGCGTGGCGATGAGGCGATGGGCTACTTTGAGAACGGCCCGCACGCCATCCATGTAACTGTTCCGAGATCTAGACGTTGAGGAAGTATCAGACGAAGCGCCCAGCCCAGCCCATCCTACGGACGCGCTTAGTGGTGCGGCGATGCGAAGAAACTCAGAACGAAGAGGAATGCAAAAAGGAGGAAACGAAGTGAATAGGATCGAATAATGAGTTGTGCGGACGTTGTTGTCGTTGTGCTTCATCTTCTGTTCGGAAATGCTTGGAGACGTCCTGGAAATGGGAGGGAGGGGGGAGCAGGTGTAGAAAGAGGAGGGGGGCGGAAGGGGATGAGAAGAATGAGCAGCAGCAGCAGCAAAAGAGTGAAGAAGAAGAAGAAGAAGTGACGAATAATAAGTGGAAGGCCATGCTTTCCCTGAAAAGTAGTATCACAGCCTGGGCGGCAAGACAGATCCACTGGCGGCGTCGGTCGAAAACGTTGGCTTGGCGAAGGCGAAAACCTCGTGTTCAGCACGGCCGTTGCTCACCCGAAGTCGGCGAAAGCGTAGCAATCAAGCAAGAAATTGATGTACGGTCGTAGCGTTGGGTGGTTTGTAACTGTTGTTCTGGCGTGCATCGCCGATGAGAACCAGGGGGGGCACCTTGTTACCCCACAGGCGTTGAGATCATCCCTCCGCATGGTCCTGCTCCTACCTCGTTCTGCGCGTCCGCCCCCATCCTCCTCATCAGCATCATCAGCACGACCAACATATCCACAATCGTCATGATCACCAACAAGAGCAACATCATCATCAGCGTCATCATCGTCGTCATCATAAGCATTATCATCACCACCATCACCAACCTTGCCGCCATCGTCGCCATCATCATCCTCATCATGAGCAGCAGCATCATCGTCGTCGCCGTCGTCGTCATCGTCAACAACATCATCACCACCATCACCACCATCGCCATCATTATACCACTCCTTCCTCCTCATCAGCAGCATGATCATCATCGTCATCATCATCATCATCAGCAGCAGCATCATCATCATCCTGCTCATTATTCCCCTGCTGCTGCTCATTCTCCCCCCACTTCTCCTCCTCCTCCTCTTCATCATCATCATCATCATCATCATCATCATCATCATCATCATCATCATCATCATCATCGGCTTTCCGTTGGTCCTCAAGACCAACCTTCCAACCGTTACTGGGGCGAGCTCTGACGAGATGCTCAAGGCGAGCCTAGCCATGGCGACGAGGGGGCACAAAAAGCAAAAAAAACGTCCAGAAGATCGATCATCGAAAGTCGGCCTTCCCTTCCCGCCCCCTCCTACCCCTCCTATCCCTCCTCTTCCTCCTCCTGCTCCTCACCATCATCCTTCTGCTCCCTCTCCTCCTCCTCCTCCTCCTCCTCCTCCTCCTCCTCCTCCTCCTCCTCCTCCTCCTCCTCCTCCTCCTCCTCCTCCTCCTCCTCATCCTCCTCCTCCTCCTCCTCCTCCTCTCCTCCTCCCCCTCCTCCTTCTCCTCCTCCTCCTTCTCCCGCCCATCCTCTTCGAAATTTGCACCGTCAATCCTGGCTGGCGTTTGCCCTGCGTCGATGTTCGACGGCCCATGGCCCTGAAACAGAATGCCAGAGAGCTCATGTAGGATGGCGAAAGCCTTCTTCGAACCTCCTCCCCGATCCCCTCCTACCCCTGGCGACTCTCCCCTGCAGGGGCCCCATCACTCGTTTCACCGGATGCTCCACGGCTCTGCGCCGACGCAGAGACGATAGTATTGGGGCATTTCTTCGAGATCGTCCCCAGCGGTTGTTCCTCTTCCTCCTCCTGCTCCTCCTCCTCCTTTTCCTCCTCCTCCTCCTCCTCCTCCTCCTCATCATCCTCCTCCTCTGTCTCCTCAGCCTCCTCCTCCTCCTTTCCTGGCCTCTTTCTGCACCCTAGAGGAGGGCTTCACGTGCATATGCCCGGACGCGACGTCGGTGGGCCACGTCGCAGCGACAGAGGATACCCCGTCAGAAGAGGAGGCGGGGGTGGGGGCAAAACAAGCACATGTGGTGTAGTCGGACCGAAGTACAGGGTCGAGGTTTTTTAGGGGAGGGTACCCTCGTGTTCTTCGCGTATTTGCTGGATGGTCTTGTGCACCCTGGTGAGGGTACCCTTGCATGTGCTGCTTGTGTTTTGGCCGGCAGAGGATCTCATGCTCTCGAGGGATGTTATTCTGGCCTAGGTCCGACTGTATCTGGGCCTCCCAGATGGGGTCGGAGCAGATGGTGTCAGAGGACCGTGCCGCATCGCCGATGCATCGTCGATGCGGCTCGATGTGGAGCCCGATGCTCTCCGCGCCGTCGTCGCCGATGCATCGCCGACTACGCGGATGCGTCGCCGATGCATCGGTGATGCATCGGCGGTGCGGCGCGATCCTCGGACCCCATAAGTTCCGACCCCATCTGGGAGGCCTTTACTCACCGAGCGCGTTCCGCTACTCGCAGAGTGCCTGCTCGCAAACGTCCGAGGACAGCACGTCTCCCTCTCAGTCATTGGGCGTAAAGCCCACGCGGCGGGCCCAGGCCCTTCGCGAGCAGCTACTTTTGCGAGCAGTGGAACACGCTTGCCTGGTCTACTGTCAGGGGAAGGGGGGGGGCACGGAGCCTGCTGCCTGCAGCCGGCTGCGGCCCCGCCGGCTGGGCGCGCGCTCCTCGACGCGCGGGGCGCTCCAGCAGAGAGCCTCGGCATCGCTCGGACGTGTGCATTGTTCCTTCGGCGAGGACCATCGAGGAGCATCCTTGATCATTTCGCGGAAAAACCACGCACGAAACCGAAAAAAACACAGGAAATGAACGTCCGAGCGATGGCCAGGAGCGGGCCGCGCCTTCGAGCACCGACGGGGAGGCGTGGCCGCCCCCCCCTCGGCAGCAGGGGGCGGAAGCGGGGCGAGGGCGGCCCCGCCAGCGGAAGCCGGCGGAGGCAAGAGTCGGAGGGAGCTGTTCGGGTGCTGCCAGGGCCGGAGGGGAAAAAGCGCCATAAACATACGCGTTGTTCATCCCTAAGTATTCTATTCGAAGGTTCGTTGATTCTGGGGGGTGGCAAGTTTCTGTCATTTCTAATTGTTCTATCCTGGGCCTCTTCCTGGCCACTAGGGGGCCAGGAACCATTAGAAACGAGCACAATTAGAAATGAGCACGATTAGAACAGAACGACGTGTAAATTTTGGCGCGCCGCGCGGATTTCTTTGATCCGCGTTGGGCCCCCCTGGCGGCGCCTCCTGCGCAGCCCCTGGCGCACACAGATCCACGAAATCCGCGCGGAGCGCCAAAAGTTTATGTTTGTGGCGGTTGTTCTTCTCCTATAGAAGTGCCCCTGGCCCAAGGTGCTCCCAGGATTTCAAGGGAGGCCCCTACGGCCTCCAGAGCACCCCATCACGAGGCCCAAAGACCCCATGGGTTACAAGCTCGAGCGAAAAGCTGGGGGCATCTTGGGCCAGGGGCACCTTTAGCAAACCCCGAGTTGCGGGTGCCGCCCCCATAGTGCCGCCTCAACAGAGGCGGGGGGCGCGTGGGTGCGGGGCGGTGGCTATCCCATCTCCTCTGCCACGCGGCTCCCGTCGGGGCCCATCGTCTAGAATACAGGATTTTACATGCGCAGGTCTCGGTAGGTTTCAGTTCGGCGCCCACCACGAAGCGCCCCGTCAGAAGGTTACTGGGCACAGTGCTTTGAAAAAAGGGGACAAAAGTCGACCTCCCAAGAGATGACAACATGTTCGGGTTCAGACTTTCCGGAATCAGCCACATGGATGCCTCCCGGCGCCGGGGAAATCAACTACGCGAGCCCACTCACCACCACCCCGTCACAATCGCGCTTGATTGGCAGGTCGACCCTACCAAATCAAGGCTACCGCTGTGTTCTGGTGTGTTAGCGATTCATGCCTTCTAGATTCCTGTCGCAGTGTGGCTCTCGGACGGGTCTTGTGTCTTCTCGCGTGTCCTCCCCAATCGAACTCGATTGTAGCACCGTCAAAGGCGGAAAAGCACCCCGACTCCCATAATCGGCGTTTACTATACGGCCCTGGACGGTTACTCAACAGCCCCGTCCTGTTCGATTCATCATTCCCTGGGTTCGTTTACTAAACGGCTTCGCTTTTCGGGATGCTCATTATGAGGGTGCTCTTCTTGCTCTCTATACCAGCGGCCGCAGCGGCGCCCGCCCCACAGCCTGATCGCGCGCAGCCACGCCCAGATCCTCCCGGGAGCGGCGTTGGCGCCGTGACCCCGGTCGGCGGACGCCATGCCTTTGATTTATGATGTTCCAACTGGAGGGTTTCTCCGAAGGGCTTTGGCGACCCGCCCTGCTCCTCCTCCTCCTCCTCCTCCTCCTCCTCCTCCTCCTCCTCCTTCTCCTCCTCCTCCTCCTCCTCCTCCTCCTCCTCCTCCTCCTCCTCCTCCTCCTCCTCCTCCTCCTCCTCCTCCTCCTCCTCCTCATCCTCCATCCTCCCTCCTCCCTCCTCCCTCCTCCTCCTTTTTCCTCATCCTCATCCTCCTCCCTCCTCCTCCTCCTCCTCCTCCTCCTCCTCCTCCTCCTCCTCCTCCTCCTTTTCCTCGTCCTCCTCCTCCTCCTCCTCCTCCTCCTCCTCCTCTTCCTCCTCCTCCTCCTCCTCCTCCTCCGGTCCCCTACGGCCCCTGAGGAAACCGTGCAGTTCCAACTTGTTTTAGCCTTGATCACCAGAACGGCTTTCGAACACGAAAAAAGTACCCAAACTGGATGGCTTTCACGCGTCGGGCCCTGGGAGGCGATACTCGTTCGGCACTTCGCTGGCGCGTCGGGCAGACACCGCTTCGATGCGTTTCTGGGAGCTCGAAATTACTGTGCGATGTAGTCCTAAGTACGATGGGAACAACATAACCCTTGACCGTCCCACCCCCGCCCGCCCTCTTCGTCCGAGCCGAGTTTCCCCGGGAGAGGGCGTCATCACCGACTTCCGGGCGGCCCGCCTCGCCGAGGCCTCGTGGGACTAGCGCGGTAGAGGGGCGGCCGTTGGCTTCGCGCGCCGGTCGGGGGTGGCGTGAGAGCCACAGCGACAAGGGAGGAGGAGAAGGAGGAGGAGGAGGAAAAGGAGGAGGAGGAGGAGGAAAGGTTGCATCTTCTCACATTGGGGGGCGGGGGGCGCCGCGCCACCTTCTGCGGATGTCAGGTTTCTTGCCCGATGACAATGACAGAACCAGAGATGTGGTTCCGGCGGCCCGCAGCGGCGTTGCTCTAGGGTTTTTCAATCCTCTCGGCGCCAACCGACGGCCCGCCCAGGATGTCATCGACGAGCTCGGGAATCTCGACATCATCGCGCTGGTGGGTACTCACCAGACGGCAGCAGGCACCGAGTTCATCACTGCAGTCGGGAGAGCAGGATCATATTCTTTTGTTGATTGGGGATGGGTGGCAGGGCCTCATGTGAAGAAGTCGTGTAGGCGATCAGCGTGGTTCCTTTCCTGGAACGTCCCAGATCGCGCATTCGAGGTTTCGTGCCAGTGCCAGAAAATATGAGGACGAGTGGGCGCAGGCAAAGTAGAAAGAGGTTCTCTTCGGATGGTGATTGTGTTGTTACACATCATGATTTGCCCAACAGAGGTCGAGAGGCGAAGGCGAAGTGGCACAGGACAGTCAAGGCGAGTGCGAAGTGGCTGTATGCAGTATTGCCAGCACAGAGTGCACGATGGTATCCGCTATTGTTCATGGACTGCTCAATTCCCGAACGTGGAGGGGGTAGCGGGCGAGTATCACCTAGGCGAGTTCCACTTCACAAGCGAGTTGTTCGCACCCGTGTTGATTGAGAGCACACCAGTTGCTTGCATTCAACATGTCCCACAAGAAGGCTAGGCCGACATATTTCAACAATAGAGTTCACAAGATGCTGGACTACATACGAATTCTTTGAGAGTGGTACAAAGCTACGATGTGGTGCAGAACTTTCGCGTCGACTGCGTGGGGATTGCAGGTGGCGGCTTCTCAAAATCTCTGCGAGCATGCACCAGCGGTGGAATGCTTTGATTTAGAAGTGGTGAGCGGGCCGTACGCTGACATGAGAAGGCCGCCACCGATGGACAAAATTGCAGCGGCACGAGTGTTGCAGTTGTGCAAGAACAGAGCAGGTGTTGTGAAGCAGGTCGAGGAAAATTCCCAGCAGCAAAAGCAGCTTCTTCGTGACAGAGGGTGGGGAGAGGTGCCCGGCTTCGTGAACGGTGCGTTCCACGATGCGATTCAGGATTCAGCAAAAGTTTGGCGTTCTGAGAGTCAGGGGCGCACGGGATGCCTCGAAAACATGCGAGGGACATACAAGACCTATTTCGGCAGCGGCGTCAACATTGAGAGCAGTTTACCCACTATGCCGAAGAGTACGCAGAGATAGTCAAGGTCGTCGAACTCCCCAGAGAAATTGCGGATGAGCACGCAAACGACGAGGTTAAGGTAGACACGGAGATAGGGGAACTACCGAGTAGCCACCAGAGTTGCAATATTTCTTGTTCTGGCAGATATCGAGACTTGGTTGACCAGGATATCCCACAGCTGCAGATTCAAAGGATTGCAGCACGCGGGCAAGTCAGGTTCCGATTTAAGCAGGTGGCTGACACAAAGACGGGGAAAGCATTGGCGAGAGCTGACAGAGTTGTGATTCGACGAGGTCATGAGAGCAGCGAAAGGAAACGACACGCACACAGCGCACAAGGTGGCAAGGTTGATGGCGCAGAGAACAAGAGGTGTGCGCAAGCGGATATCTGGTCGACATCAGTTCCCAGGAGCGGTCGAGAATGCGACTGGCAAGACGAAGCGAGCAGGCACCCGAGGCGGACGCTTCGCACGCGCGATTCGATAGGCCGAATGACAACAGGAGCGCACTCCAGCAGTTCGAGCGAAGGTCGCGGATGGAGAGGCGAATAAGGAGGTCCAAGGATTTCGGTCGGCGGCCTGGGAGGCCAAGCTCTGGAGACCGTCGCCAGCGCGGAGCTCGAGCGCGGAGCTGCTCAGATGCGCGACGCCCCCCAAGTGGACCGCGAAGCGCGCGATGAATCGCAAGCAGGGCCTCGGGCGCGCATCGGAGGTCGATGGGGCGAGGAGCCTTGCGCCCCATGTTTCTGTTATCAGAACGCCAGCGGGGGCTACGATGAGAACTCGGAGACCCCCGCTGCTGCGGCTGAGAGCGCGGGCAGCACAGATCGGCAAAGGCAACGAGAAAGAGGGGGTCGATGGCCAGAGGGGAGGCCTCGACGGAGAACGCACCGAGCTGGGCGCACGGGGCATCGAGGCACCGCGGGCGCGAGGGGGAGTCATCGCAGCCCAGGCGCGCAGCACCTGGCGGCTAAGAAGAATGGGAATCTCACGCGCACGTCGTCTCCACGATGTGACGAGCGCATTTTTATCGATTGGCTCGGCCAACATCAATCAGCTCATTGCCACTCACGTCGAACGCCAGTCGGAATTTAATGGGCGCATTTTTGCTTCGCGAATTTATCCGAGAAGTCGTTGCCGACGCAGGGAAGGCGCATTCCTGGCGACTCGTGCACGTCGCCCCTCTTCGCCATGGCCCACGCGAGAGGTTCGGACAATTTGCCTTACAGGATCGGACGCTGGCGAAGGCGCAGCCTCCTCGGACGGGGGAAAAGGCACCGGCAGCACACGCGCCCCTTGTTGACGACGTCGCCGACATGCTTCAGCATAGCAACAAGCAGGAGGCCATGCAGAGCGGGGCGGCGCGCGGACGGAACGCTGGAAGATATAGGGCTCGGTCAGAACACTTCAAAGCAGGAGACCGTTCCGCGCGCGGCAAAGGAGCAGCCCCATTGGAACGAGAGATTCTCGGCGATGGTACTTCGCAGGGGAACTCAGCGACAGTCGCGAGTCATTCGGGAGTGAGGTCGACAGCTCGTTTCGCCATTGGCGCGGAGACAAGCCCCCGACTGCTTGCAGGGAAAGCAGCGCGGGGTGCAATGTGGAAGGTTTGGATTTCGAATGCATCGATGATGTGGAATTCCGCCGCATAAGGGGATATGTCATTTGTGCGGTTTTGATTTGGATCGAGACGTCTGCGACGATGGATGGGCCGACGCGAGCGTCTGGTTCAACGAGGAAGGGCGGTATTTGGCGCGGCGGCGTAGACGATTCGACTAGGGAGACCCGCAACCCGCGGGCCTGCCAGTGGCCCCAAGGCGTTCTAGCCGCACGCGCCCATGATGATGGCGAGGTCGTCTCGGACAGATACGACCACGAGCCGTTCAGGGCCAGCCTGGAGGGCCGAGTGGAGTTCGTCGATCTCGATCTCGGGCACGCGCGCACATTCTGTTCACGACCGAGCAAGTTTCGAGCCCGCCAGTATGGAGTAAGGAGTTGGAGGGGCCCACAAATGTCGGGCCGTGGGCGAACAGGGTGTCAGATGTCAAGCTGCGTTCCCGGGTAGAGTTCGCCACGCAGCACGCCACGCGCACATGGAAGGTGGAACTCACGGTAGGCGAGCAGTGTAAAGAGCATGTTGCGCGGGCAACCAACGCACGATATGCGGCGCAGTTTTCTCGACGCGCGCGCAGGCGCAGAAGCAGATGAGTAGGGCGTGCGATCGAGGGTTGCTCGTGGACCGCATTCGCTTGAGCGCTAAGATCTGCACAGCAACTGCGCGCCGCCCGCTGCGCGACTATCAAATCGAGAGGCACCGGGTGCTGAAGCAGCACATTCTCGGCACTCACCTGGCAGAGTACCTTATTGATCATCAGATTGAGCTCGACGTCCTGGATTAGTGGCGAGCGAACAGGGGGCGATGGAGACGCCACCAAGCAGACGAAACAAAAGAGCCAGGACAGCGAGTAGGCGGCCATGAAGAAAAGGGCAGCCTAGCTCGGCTCAAGGATTCGAACGTTGGAGAACGGAGCCCAGACGCAGGTGTTCACGCCAGCGGGTCGCTCATACGCGGCGATTTGCAAAGCGAAGTACGACACTTACCTGAAGACGGTCAAGGAGAAGGGGTCTAAGCATACGTGCGGGCCACCGGAGTTGCAGCCGTTGTCCAGGGCTCGGACATATAACGAAGATTGGTTGAATCAGGACGCGTCCCAGCAGATGCGCAGATCCAGAGGATTGCCAGCTCGAGCCCATCAAATTTTGAGCAAAGGCACGAGCGAGGACGCGTCGGAGTGGCTCACAGACTTCACGTTCAGCCCCACGTTCGGGGCCTAGAAGGCGAGGCTGGCAATGGACTTGCGCAGAGACGCAGCAGTCGCCACGACGGGGCAGCTGGCCCCGAAGCTCAACGAGGCGCCAGAGTTGGCGCGGGAAGAAAAGGTCGTGGCAGAGCCCGAGGTGCACGAACACCAGTTGCGAAGGAGCCCCCCCGAAAGGCCAGCGCTGGAGCAGGCCTCAAGCAGATGAGCCTCATGCACGTGATGACGATAATCATGCGAGCCTGGGGACGAGTCAGGAAGGTGGGCAGGGTGCCGACGGGAAGATGCCCAAGCTGCTCTTGGGCAAAGGGGGGTTCGGCCTTTCGGAAGAGGACCAAATTCGGGCCTGGAGCCTTGGGAGGCCCCCGCTGGGTCGGGATTAGGGAGTTGGGGCCTTCGCGCCTGATCCCTGTCTCTTCCTGGCCGTGCTCTGGAGGCGTGCCGCCCTCGGGCGTGCGTGGCCTTTTTGTGGGGCTCTCCTCGAGGCTGATTTTTCTGGGTTGCTGAGCTATAAAAGTGTAGGGTTGCCCAGCACCCCTCGATAAGCGACGTTGAGACTGGTGCCGCGAGTGGGCGTCTTAGTAGCAAGAGGAGGAGAAGAAGGAGGAAGAGGGGGAGGAGGAAGAGGAGGAGCCGAAGGAGGAGGTGCGAGGAGGAGGTGGAGCGAGGAGCAGGAGGAGGAGGAGGAAAAGGAGGAGGGCGAGGAGGAAATAGTGAGGCCCCCCACGCCCCACGCCCCCTCTGGGGGCTGGGGGGGAGGAGGAGGAGGAGGAGGAGGAGGAGGAGGAGGAGGAGGAGGAGGAGGAAGAGAGCCTGCGCAAACCCTAGACGCATCAACGATGTCACAATAAACCCTTCGTCCAAGGTCTCTCTTCATAGGTCCCTACAAGAACTGATTCTGCTTGCGGGAAGCGCCCCATTGAAAGACAACCGCCCGAAAACCTTCCACTGTGCCCAAACAGCGCCATTGGGACTTCATCGCCCCGAATCAACCTGACTCCGGACTGCGCCCTGACAATCCTAAATCGCACCAAATCACCATCCCTCTGAATTCAACACTGACAATGGACATGGCTGTTGCGCCACGGCAACCCCAAATCTTGCCAGAACACCGTTCCCGGGATTTCAACGCCACAAATCCATGTGACCATTGCGTCCTGACAGTCCTCAATCGTGCCAGGAACCGTTCTTTGGGTGTCAACCCGACAAACCCCTGAACATGTTACAGGTTGTTCAAACGAATGTGCGCGGCGCTGAAGGCAAGAGCCACATGTTGAAAACGACCCGCCTTTTATCCTTGCAACGCTTGTGAGAAGTTTAACACGGATATGCGCGGCGCCAAGGCATGGAAGCAAATCGTCCCGCTTGAAAAGGATCCGCCTTCCATCCTTCTAGCCATACTGGGCCGAAAGATGTAGCATCAGAAAGTTCATGAACCGCTCCAGCCAGAGCCACGTTTCAAAAAGTGGCCGTCTTCTGTACGTGTAAGTACCGCGTTGTTTTCAGGTTAGTTTCATGACATTGTGCGCAGTCTCCGGCGAGGTCCCTGTTTGTGTAGCTGGTGTGTTTCTTTCTGGCCGTGAAATGACGAAGTCCCAATCGCGAGCCCACATTGAAAAGTAGAATCCTTCTTTCCGCATAATTATCGGAAGCCTTTCAGACGAATGTACCCGCGCTGCGGCGGGAAGAGCAGGTAGAATGAGATGAGAGATCGAAGGAGGCAGAAATTGAGGACGGAGGAGAATGAGGACAAGCAGCAGGAGGAGAAGAGAGGGAGGAGGAGGGAGCGAGGAGGAGGAGAAAGCCGGGTCTCAGACATCGCCGTGAGTTCTGTCTGTTCTGGATGTTCACGAGTTGCTCTTGCACGCTGAGCGAGGGAATTCGGGGGCACGACGCGTTTGGCGGACTGCCCAATAGATTGAGGGGGACCTCTCACAGGCAATGAAGCGTGGTCCCTCCTCATCCTCCTCATCCCATTTTGCACTCAATTGTTAAATCACCATCCTTCGCCTCATCCTGCGCCTCCTCCTCGTCATCACCATCCTCATTCGTCACCGTCGTAATATTCATCCTTACGATCGGCATCACCACCACCACCACCACCACCATCATCATCATCATCATCATCATCATCATCATCGTCATCATCGTCGTGATCATCACCACCACCACCATCAGCATCATCACCATCATCCGTATCATCATCATCATCATCATCATCATCATCATCATCATCATCATCATCGTCATCATCATCATCATCATCACTATCATCATCAGCATCACCATCATCATCACCATCATCAGCATCATAAGTATCGCAATCACCATCAGCAGCATCATAATCATCATCCTTATCCTCATCATCATTGTCATCAGCAGCAGCATCATCTTCACCAACCTCGTAGTCATAATCACCATCGCCATCATCATCACCATCATCAGCATCATCAGCGTCATTGTCGTCGTCATCCTCATCGTGATCATCGCCACCACCATCAGCATCACCACCATCATCCTCGTCAGCCGAAACATCATCATTATCCTCGTCATCAGCATCAGAATCATCAACATCACTATCATGATCATGATAATCATCATGATCAGCATCATCATCATCATCATCATCATCATCATCATCATCATCATCATCATCATCATAATCGTCACCATCAGCATCATCAACATCATCAGCAGCAGCATCATCATGATCAGCATCATCATCATCATCATCAGCATCAGCATCATCATCATCATCATCGTCATCAGCATCATCATCAGCATCATCATCCACTCGTCGTCATCCTCCTCCCCCCTTTTATCCTCCTCCGTCCTCCTCGCCCCCACCTCCTCCATCCTCTATCCTCCTCTCCCTCCTCCCTCTCGTCCTCCTCCTCCTGACCCTCTTCTTCCTCCTCGTCCTTCTCCTCCTCCTCCTCCTCCTCCAGATACGTCGTCTCCCTCTCGTCCTTTCATTCTCTTTGCGCCTCCTCCTCCACCTCCTCGCCTTAGGACGGCCGCAGTGGGCCCAGCACCGCGCGTTTGTCCGAGCCCGTGCTTGCCATGGCCGAAAGCGCGAGGCAAACGCCAAATCGCCGTCCTCGCCGCCGCCGCCGCCGCCCCGTCGTGATCTGCCTCGAGTTGCCAGGGGACCCGGTCTGCGATCCAGGGCGACCCTCGTCATCCACCCTCAGGGAGGTCGCCACCCCGAAGGGGGAGAGGAGAGGGGTCGGGGGCGTCCAAGAGGAAGTTAAGGACTGGTGGGGGGCAGATGTCATGGCCGGGGCCACGAAATCTACCAGAGGCCATGGCCCCTCCTCTTTTTAGTATGCTTATGTTTGTTACTATGTTTCTTCTTCGGCCATGATGCGCTACCCCCCCCTCTTCCTGGCCCACCTCCCCCGCGCAAGGGGGGAGGAGGCGCCCCCAGGACGACACACACACACACACACACACGCACACGCGCACGCACACGCACACACACAGACACGCACACGCACACGCACCAACCGCTCGCCTTTCCTCCCCCGACGCGCCGGCGACACCAGCTGGCGGAGACCGGGGGCTCGCGGGGCTCGCACGCGTGGAGACCAGCCCGCAGGGAGCTCGGACCGGCGCGGAAAAGTTGGACGAGGAGGAGGAGGAGGAGGAGGAGGAGGAGGAGGAGCAAGCCGGAGCGAGAACGGCGGGCGAAGCGACTGGGCGGGGACCCACACGCACACGCACAGAGACACACTTGTTGCGTCGGCGGCTGGGCAGAGGTCGGCTGCTCAGGCGGGGTGGCGACAGGGGACACGCTGTATGCAGATCGAGGCCGCGATGTAAGGGAGGGGGAGGAGGAGCCCCAGCGCGACGGGGGGAGAGGGAGCCGGGCCACTCAGAGCTGTCGGCGGCTGCAGGGGGGCAGCGCCGGAGGGGTGGAGCAGCGCCGGCATAGGGAAAATCCAAACAAACAGACACGCACACACACACACACACACACACACACACTTACACTTACTTTGTTCCCAACCATCCTGTGGTGTTGGGTCCTCGATTTGAAGAGACAGCGCCCCGCGTCACCTCCTCCTCCCGCTGCCCCCTCCCCCCTCCTCATCATCATCATCATCATCATCATCATCATCATCATCATCATCATCATCATCATCATCATCATCATCATCATCATCATCATCAGCAGCAGCATCATCAGCATCATCATCATCATCATCATCTCCATCATCATCATCATCAGCATCATCATCATCAGCAGCATCAGCATCATCATCATCATCATCATCATCATCAGCATCATCATCATCATCATCATCATCATCATCATCATCATCATCATCATCATCATCATCATCATCATCATCATCATCATCATTATCATGCCGTCCTCATCACCATCATCGTCATCATCATCGCCGTCATCACCACTATCACCCCTCGCACGCTTCGTGGCCCCATAGGGAGCTCCACCGAAGGCCCCAGTGCCACCGTCCACATGCGTCCCCCACACTCAGTACAGCGCTTCGTGGCCCCATAGGGAGCTCCACCGAAGGCCCCAGTGCCACCGTCCACATGCGTCCCCCCCCACTCAGTACAGCGTTGCGTGACCCCATAGGGAGCTCCACCGAAGGCCCCAGTGCCACCGTCCATATGCGTCCCCCCCACTCAGTAGCGCTTCGTGGCCCATGGGGAGCCACCGAAGGCCCCAGTGCCACCGTCCACATGCGCCCCCCCCACTCAGACAGCGTTTCGTGGCCCCATAGGAGCTCCACCGAAGGCCCCAGTGCCACCGTCCACATGCGTCCCCCCCACTCAGTGCAGCGTTTCGTGGCCTCAGAGGGAGCTCCACCGAAGGCCCCAGTGCCACCGTCCACATGTCCCCCCCACTCAGTACAGCGTTTCGTCGACCCATAAGGAGCTCCACCGAAGGCCCCAGTGCCACCGTCCACATGCGTCTCACCGTGGCCAAGGGAGCTCCACCCCCAGTGCCACCGTCCACATGCGTCCCCCCCACTCAGTACAGCGCTTCGTGGCCCCATAGGGAGCTCCACCGAAGGCCCCAGTGCCACCGTCCACATGCGTCCCCCCCACTCAGTACAGCGCTTCGTGGCCCCATAGGGAGCTCCACCGAAGGCCCCAGTGCCACCGTCCACATGCGTCCCCCCCACTCAGTACAGCGTTTCGTGGCCCCATAGGGAGCTCCACCGAAGGCCCAGTGCCACCGTCCACATGCGTCCCCCCCACTCAGTACAGCGTTTCGTGGCCCCATAGGGAGCTCCACCGAAGGCCCCAGTGCCACCGTCCACATGCGTCCCCCCCACTCAGTACAGCGTTTCGTGGCCCCACAGGGAGCCCCACCGAAGGTCACAGTGCTACCGTCCACATGCGCCTTGAAACACCCAATTTTGCATTTTCACCCACCCATTACAGCGTTTCGTGGCCCCACAGGGAGCTCCACCGAAGGCCCCAGTGCCACCGTCCGCATGCGTCCCGCACACCCAATGTGGCATTTTCACCCACCCAGTGCAGCGCTTCGTGGCCCCACAGGGAGCTCCACCGAAGGCCCCAGTGGGACCATCCGCAAGCGTCCCGAAACACCCATTGTAGCATTTCCACCCACCCAGTCCAGAATTTCGTGGCCCCGTAGGGAACTCCACCGAAGGCCCCAGTGCCACCGTCCGCATGCGCCCCGAAAACCCAACGTGGCATTTTTACCCACCCAATACAGCGAGCGTTCCGTGGCCCCTTAGTGAGCTCCACCGAAGCCCCCAGTGGGACCGTACGCATGCGTCCCGGAAGCCCAATTTGGCATTTTCACCCACCCAGTACAGCGTTTCGTGGCCCCATAAGGAGCTCCACTGAAGCCCCCAGTGGGACCGTCCGCATGTGTCCCGGAAATTTTACTTGACACACCACTCACCCAGAACAGCGTTCCCCCCCACCCAGTGCAGCGCTTCGTGGCCCCATAGGGAGTTTCATCGAAGAAGATTTTCACAATTGCGGTACCCACAACTGCATATGGCCGGGTCCTTCGCCAGGATAATTTTGTTGCGGGCGCGGCCTCGCGCGCAGCGACGAGGCGG
>CAUYUJ010016722.1:75383-205383 GCA_963575745.1 Prorocentrum cordatum | reverse complement strand
AGCATCATCAGCATCACAACCACCACGATCACCATCATCAGCATGATCATCGTCGTCATCCTCATCGTCATCTTCATCAAACATAACAACCACTACCAGCAGCATCATCGTCACCGTCGTCGTCATCATTATCCTCATCCTCATCATCACCATCATCATTATTATGACCATAATCATCATCAGCATCATCAACAGCATCAGCATCATCATCAGCATCATCATCATCGTCATCGTCATCGTCAGCACCATCAATACCGTCACCATCATCATCCTCATCATCATCACCACTCCCTTCCTTCCTCCCTCCCTCCATCCTCGTTCCTCCCTCCTCGCCCTCCGACCTCCGAAAATCGAAAATCTTCGAGGGCCTCCGAAACACCCCCCCCCAGCTCGGATCCACGACGGACGGCGACGACGATGACAACCACGACGACGACGACGACGACGACGACGACGACGACGACGACGACGACGACAGCGACGGCGACGGCGACGGCGACGGCGACGACGACGACGACGTCGACGACGCCGACGACAACGACGACGACTGTGACAACGGCGACGACGACGGACGACGACGGCGACGACGCAGCAAGCCTCCCCGGCCGAAATTGCAGGCGGAGGCCTCCATCAGACCCTCCCGGCACGAGGCACCGTCGCGCAGGCCACCCAAGAGGAGGAGGACCGCTTGGGGGGAGCTAGCCGCCTCCCACAGCCCGCCAGAGACTTCCCTCGTTCTCCAGCCCTTTTCCTTCGTCCCAAAAAAGTGTTTGCGCTTATTGGATCTTACTTGTCTCCCTCAGGAATTGGTTGGGCCCGGCGAGGATGTTCCACGTTGCCGGCCGTTGCCGCCTCGTTACCGCCCATTGCCACCCATTGCCGCCTCGTGGCCGCCTCGTGCGCTGGGTGGATCTGGCGAGGTTTCGACACGTTGCTGCCCGTTGCCGCGTCGTTGCCTCCTCTAGCTTGCTCCACGAATACTGCACCACATAGCTTACACCACATAGCTTGCACCACATAGCTTAAACATCCATTGCCCTAACTTACTGATTGGGGCCCACGCTGATGTACACAGGTAGCTCCTTCTTGTCGCGCCCCCAGACGTGTTGGCAGAGCGGACTGGGTGTTTCGCCTCCGACTTCCGCAACAGTTTTGATTTTGCAAGTTGAGGTTCGCAACAGCTCCACGAAAAAAGGAGTGGGTCAAAATGGGGCTCTTGCTGTAGAAACGCGCACATTCGTTTTAAAGTCTGCAGCAACTAGCTTCGCTGATGCACGGGTGGTCGTTTTTGGACTTGAGATCTCTCTTTAGCGCCACGAACATTCGTCTTTGAAGCTTGCACCAACCTCAAGGATGGAGGGGGGCCGTTTTCAAAATGGCGGATTTGCATTAGCTCCGCGCGCATCGGTTGTGAACCCTTGCAACTGCTACAGGGATGGAAGGGGGGCTTTTTCAAATTAATGCTCTCGCGCTTTTGCCGCGCACACTCGTCTTTAAAGTTTGCAACAGCCTCAAGTATGAAGGGTGGCGTTTTCAAAATGGCGATTTTGCCCTAGCTCCGCGCACATTGGTCTTGACAGCTTGCTACAGCTACAGGGATTGAGGGAGGGCGTTTTCAAAACTGGGCTCTGGCGCTTCTGCCGCGCACAGTCGTCCTGGAAGGCTGCAGCCACTTTAAGGCCGAAGAGCTCATTTCCAAGATGTGGGCCCTCGCGTCAGCGCCGCGCACGCTCGCTTTGAAAAGCTTGCAGCGGCAACAGGGATGGAGGACGGCTCCTTTTCACCATGGGTTTTCTTCTGAGACTGCTTGAAACTTCACTCTCCGACATGTGGTATGATGCAGCAGCTGCACGGGGGGAGGGCGGCTGCCTTTTCTAGGTGAGCATATCGTTCGAGATGTCCTCGAAGCTCGTGGCTGGAAGAGTAAGGTTGCTCCACGGCTACACAGATGGGAGCCGGCTTCAGCACGCTGATATCGTTGGCCACCTCGTTGAGCTGCATGGCAGTACATGTGTGTCGCAGCCCTTGCGATTCGCCAGAAAGATGCAAGGCAGCGTCTGTTGCCAAACGGGGCCTGGGTTTACATGGCAGGCCCCTTCGGCATTGATGTTTCAAGGCAGCGCTTTCCGTCGTAAAATGGAAGGCTTGCAGGGAGGGCGTATTGCAGCATCAGTGATGCATCATTGATACATCTTGGGTTTACTCCAGTCGTCCTCCTCCTCCTCCTCTTCCTCCTCCTCCCTTCTTACGCTCGTCCCCCCTCCTCCCCGGAACCCCTCGTGTCATCAGAAAGTCACGACGGGAGGCTTGTGGCCGTTTTCAGCCTCGGGGGGCCTTCAATGGGCCCCCGGAGCATCAAAACGGCGCGGGGTGAAAAAGGCTTGGCGCAGTAGGTCCCCAGAGATGTGCTGGATCCAGCGGGCCCCGAGATCCCACAGGTAGGCCTCCGTCCACTGCGGTGGGTCCAGCTCCCTCGAGGCCTTGGGGGGGTGCAGTGCTGAAAGTGGGTATCGAAGCGAACAGTTGTGAGTGGTGTTGAGGTTGGGTATGGCGTCCAGGTTTGGCTGGTCGCTGGGTATGCTGAGGCCCCCTGCTCATCATCACCACCATGAGCATCGTCATCTCCGTCAAAGTACCATGTATCATCATCCCTCTGCTCCTCCCTTGCTCTCATCCTCGTCCCCCCCCCTCCCCCTCCTTCTCCGCAGGACGCCAGTGTCTTCGCCCAGTCGGCCCCCGCCGCGCTGCTGGTGCCCAGGGCTACCAAGTCGCGCCCCGCATCGCCGAGCGGCACGGCCAGAGGCGCCAGCGGCGCTCGAGGCGCCAGCGGCGCTCGAGCTCGCGCGCACCGCGGGAGGAGGAGGAGGAGGAGGAGGAGGAGGAGGAGGAGGAGGAGGAGGAGGAGGAGGCGCTCGAGGCGCCAGCGGCGCTCGAGCTCGCGCGCACCGCGGGAGGAGGAGGAGGAGGAGGAGGAGGAGGAGGAGGAGGAGGAGGAGGAGGAGGAGGGGGAGGAGGAGCAGGATGAGAGGAGGAGGAGGGGAGGGAGGGAGGGAGCGAGGGAGGGAGGGATGGAGGAATGCAGGGAGGGAGGGAGGGAAGGAGGTGAGGGAGTGAGGAGGAACAAAGGGATTAGGAGGGGAAGGGGGGAGGGGAGGGTGAGGGGTGAGGAAGAGAGGAGGCTCCGATGGGCAGAAGAGAAAAAGAGGAGTGATTTCTGGGGGGGTGGTCTGCTGGTTCCGCCCCCAGGCGGTTACGGAGTGTTTTTTTTGTGGTTTCCTCCTTTTCCTTTTTACTGGGGGAGTTTTTTGTAGGCTGCCTTGCCATGGGCGTTCCATAGGGCATATTGAACGGATGGTAGAACGCTCTCAAGTGGCCCAGTCCCCAGCGATGGACTACCACCACCACAATACCGCCTCGCAATAATGAGCTGTCCCCCTCCCCCTGTTCCCCTTCCTCCTCCCCCTATTTCTTCCCTCATCCTCCCTTTCCCCCTCCAACGTCGTCGACTGAGGTTGCCACCTTCTGCGATTACTAAGCGACTACTCACCACCCCACTTCCCGCCACACCAACACACCCACCTACACCCACACACACACACACACACACACACACAAACCACACTCACACACACACACACACACACACACACACTCACACACACGCAGCACACATACCGCGTCACATGGACCCACACACACACACACACATTTATATATATATATATATATAACATAATATACATAATATACATATATACATATAATGCGTTATATATGTGTGTGTGCATCGGCGGCTGGGCAGAGGGACTGCTCCAGCGATGTGGCATAAGTGGGTCACACACAACATTTATATATACATATATATATATATACACACACACTTCGATCGTCTCAGACCGGGCCAAGCCGCAGGGCGTGTGGAAGTCCCGCGGGCGCGCGCGCGCCGGCGAGGTAAGAAGGGCGAGGTCGCGTGGCCCCTCGCTGGGCAGTGGCGGGGCGAGGCAGGCAGCGGCCGCGGTGGGGGCCAGCGGCGGGGCGGGGGAAGGCGGCAGCGGGGCCGCGGAGGGGTGCCAGACCAGCAGCGTGCCAGACGGGCGACTGGGAGCGGCGGGGCGGGGGAGCGGAAGCCCAAGGGGCAGCCGCCCAGCTGACGCGAGGAGCCGAGGCGCGCGGGAGCGCCAGGGCGCGAGCGGACGCCCGACGGCCGAAGGCTGAACGCGGCGGGGCGAGGCGGCACGCCGAAGCGGCGGGCGATCGGCACGGCAAGGACGTCACCGGTGATCAGCGAGCCGAGGAGCGAGTCGGCGCGAGGCAAAGGGGGGCACGCCAGGGCGAGGCGGCGCGTCGTGGGCGGCGGGCGATCAGCACATCGCGAGGGCGCCGCGGGTGATCCGCGGGCTGCCCGCAGGCCAGCGGAGAGGGCGCCGAGGCGGCGCACTGCGGCCCGCGGCCAGCGATCCTCTCGGCGAGGCCGCCGCTGGCGAGCCGCCAGTGCCGGGCGAGACGAGCTGCGGAGGGCGCCGCCGAGAGGCCCTGCGCAGCGAGCCGGCAGCTGGGGCGGGGCGGGGTCGCCGCCGGGCGACTTGGCCGAGCCGAGGTGGGGCGGGGGGCAGCAGACCCAGAGATGCGATGTCGCGATGCGTTCCATGCGCGGCCCCCTCCGCAGGACCCGCTCTCCGTCCTGAGCCGCTTCGCTGACGGTCCTGGGGCATGGCGAGGGCCCCCGGAGACCGCAGATTGCGAAAAGCCTCCGCAGTGGTTTTGTTCAATACGTCGGTTCTCTGTATAACATATATATATATATATACACATACATACATATACATTTACATATACACATACATATACATATAAACAAACAACAAACATAATAGCAATAATAGTTGTAAATACTTTTATTCCATTTTATTTACTTTTTATATATTTATATACTAAACACAAAAAACACCAACAACAACAAAAAAAAAAAAAAAAAAAAAAAAAAAAAAAAAAAAAAAAAAAACGCCGCGGGCGGTGCGGCGCGCCGTGGCCCGCGGCGCGGGCGCGGCGAGCGCATGGGCACACCGGGGCAGCGCAGGGAGGCGCAGGTCGCGAGCAGCCCTGGGGAGAGGCAGCCCGGGCGCTGCGGCAGCGGCAGAGGCAGCAGCGGCCCGGGCAGGTCCGAGGCGCGGCGCAAGATCTTGGCATCGCTCGGACGTGTGCATTTTTCCTTCGGCGAGGACCATCGAGGAGCATCCTCTATCATTTGGGGACAAAACCACGCACGAAACCAACAAAAACACAAGGAATGGACGTCCGAGCGAGGGCCAGAGATGCCCAGGGTCACCGAGCGCGCCCCGCTGCTCGCAGGGTGCCTACTCGCAACAGTCCGAGGAGCACATGTCTGCACCGACGTCACGTCTCGCGAACGCCCCGTGGCGGATCCGGGCCATCTGCAAGCAGTTCATGCTGCGAGTCGTGGAACGCTCCTGTCCGCCAGGGTGGCCAACCTCTGGGCGCCAGTGGGCAGCGACGGCCCAGCGCACGTCGGGCTCGACGGCGAGAACGGCCAGCGGCCCCCGCGGTGCGCGGCGTCCGCGCGGGGATTCAGGAGTCGCCGACGGCGCGGGCCTGCGGTTTCGTTCCCGAGGCAGTGGCCCGCGGCCGCCGCACGGGAGGCGAGCTGCCGGAGGCGCCCGCGGCGCAGAGGCCGCCAGGCTGGTCTCGACCAGACGGAGGCGCCCGGCGCGCGCGACGACCTGCCTGACGAGTTGGGCATCTCGAAGAAATAAAGGAGAGAAAAACAAAAAACATAAAAATACAACAAAAAACACACACACACACACACACACACACACAAAAAAAAAAACGCCATAATATTAAATTGTTGGCGCTCCGCGCGGAATTCTCGGATCCGCGCTGGGCCCCCCCCCGGCGGCGCTCCTGGCGCCGCCTCTGGCGCGCTCCGCGCGCCAGGGAGACGGCGCCCAGCACAGGTCCAAGAAATCCGCGCGGACGAGCAAAAGTTGATGCGCATGCCGTTTTTTGTCCTTCTCTTCAGATGGAGGCGCTCGGCGCGCACGAGGACCTGTCCGACGAGCCGGGCATCGGGAGGCGCCTCCGAAGCCAACGTCATAGGGGCAGGGACCTGGTCCAGAAATAACCTGGGCTAGGCGCGGATCTCATTAACACATTTTATGAGGGTTTGTCTTTTTTTCGCCGTGCCCACTTGCCCTGATCTTGCCCCTGCTGGCCTTAGCCTCCTGCCCCTGGTTCGTGCCTCACCTTGCCGTCGCTTGTTTGTCCCCGTTGGCCCACGACCGATGGCCGCACCTTTTGGCCCTGTCCCACTCGGGCCCCCCGCTTCTCGTGCTCGCGCCTGACAACGCCACCAAAAAACCAAAGATGGAACAGGCTCATACGGGACGAGAGGGAAAGGGAAGGAGGTGGTAGGATGAGACAGGAAGCGGATGCAGGAGATATTGTAGGGAGGCGGGTAGAGAAGGCAATGGGAGGACGGGCGTAATCGATCCGATATGCACTTCGCCAACCTATTGTGCCTAGTGTTGGCCCCACCGCCTCCCCAAGCTCTCCTGCTCCTGCCGATGTGGTTCGAGGTTCTTGCTCCGAGTGGAGCGCATGGCCCCCGCCTCGCCCGTGCTGCCGCTGAGCCAGCCGCCCAGCCCGACCCCAGCGCCGATCCTGCCCACCATGTCTCGCCGCGGCGAGGTGGTCCCGAAGCGGAAGGACGACAGGATCCACCGCGCGCTCCAGAGGCCCGAGCACGACGACTACGAGGCTGACAGCCGCGCGGGCCGTCGCCGTGACAGCCGCCACCACAGCCGCCATGGCCGCGACCGCGGCCATGGCGGAGGAGCCCGCGGCGCTGGCAGGCCGCGGCGCCAGCAGCAAGAAGCAGCGCGTCGGCAGCAGCAGGGCGGACGACGACGAGCGCGCGGACCTCGAGGGCCTCTTCTCCGAGGAGGAGGAGGAGGAGGACGACCCCCGAGCCCCGACAGGTTCGGAGGCGCGGGACTCCGACATCGACGACGACGAGGACGGCACCGTGAGGAGCACCCCCGTCAAGGGCGCGGCGGCACGGGGCAGGTCGAGGACCAGGCGCAGGATGCAGGATGCCGTGCCGCCGAAGCCGCCGCGCCAGCTCCGCAGGACGGCTGGCAACAACAAACCAAATAGGTTCAACCCCTCCTCGCCCCTCTCTCATCCTACGTATGTCCGTTGACTCCCCGCCCCTTTCCCCGCCCGCTCAATCAAGCGGACAGGCCCCTCTCCCCTTCGTTCGGTTTTCTCTCCCCCATCTCCCCCCCCCCGCCAATCCCCGCATACATGTCGGCACGCCCCTCACGCGGTCCGTCGCCCTAGGGGGGCGTCACCGAAGGGGCGGGGTCGGCGCCCAGCCCCTGCCAGGACCACGTCGGCGGACAAGTGGTTCTCGTCCTGCTACAGGACGCTGGGCGGCAACCAGGGCCTCAAGAGGGCCCAACACCTGAAGATCCTGGAGGTGATCGACAAGCGCTACCTCGCGGCGCCGTTGCTGTCGGACACGTCCGACAACCACTTGGCCAGGCTCCGCTGGGATAGGATGGAGATGATGAGGGGAATGAGGGTGAGGATGAGGATGAGATGAGGATGATGAGGGAGAAGATGATGATACGGATACGAGGATGATGATGATGCTGCTGTTGATGCCGATGCTGCCGATGATGATGATGCTGATGAGAAGGAGGAGAGGGGGAGGGGGAGGAGGAGGAGGAGGACGGGGATGCGAGGGTGAGGATGAGGATTAGATGAGGATGAGGGGGGAGAAGATGAGGATAGAGATGGGGATGGGGATGAGGATGATGCTGAGAAAGGGGATGCAGAGGATGAGGAGGCTACGGATAGAGATGAGGATGGTGACGAGGACGAGGATACGATGAGGATGAGCATTGAGGATGGGGAGGATGAGGATGCAGCTGGGGGGGATCATGGGGACGATGGGGAGGAGGACGATGAAGACGATGATGAGGAGTAGGACCAGGATGCTGAGGATGACGAGGATGCTGGGATGATGGGAATTCCCAGGATGAAGAGGAAGGGGGAGTTGGAATGGCGAGGGTGAGAGGATGACGAAGATGGCAACGACGAAGAGCGAAGCTCATCTTCGTGTTCACTGGCAAGGGCCACACCACGCGGCTGGCCTCCTTCGTCACCAAGACGAAGAAGGCCTTCCGCGCCCAGATGCGGGAGCTCTACACGCTCGGCCTCGAGCGCGGCCAGGTCAAGCAGCCCAAGGAGTTGGACATCGCCAACGAGGAGGCGATCGAGGCGGCGCGGGCACTGCACCCACCCCCCCCCCCACCACCTCTCCTTTCAACCCGTCCCCTGTCATTCCCAACGCCTCCCCTCCTCACTCCATGGTTGTCTTCCTCTCGTGGTCGTGGCCCCGCGAGTGCCATTTCGGTAGGGATCAGCACTCATACAAGTGCTGATCCTTATCACAGTGGCCCCAGCGGCCCATGCAACGGGCCTTAGGCTAACACCGTAGTCCCAACCTCACACCACTCCTCCTCATGTTCCTCTTCGCAATCCTGGCCCTCATCTCCCCCGTCATCGTGGTCTCCCCAATCCGCGGTGTCGTCACTGGCGCTCTCTGTAACGTTGTCCCCGCCCGTTCTCTCGAGCATCTCCCCAGTGCTCGCCCTCGTCCTCCTAGACCATCTGGCGCCGCCCCCCTCGGTGGCGACGGTGCCTGAAGGGTTCAAACCCTCAGCCGCGAGGGGTTTGACAACTTCGGGCCCTAAGCTGAGGGATCGGCCCTCGCGATCCAGCAGCTTAGGAAGCTGAAGGATCGGCCCTCGCAATCCCGCAGCTTAGGGCCTGAAGGATCGCAAGGACCGATCCTTCGGACCCTAAGCGTGAGCGACCAGCCCGCAGGCGCACGCCAAGGAGAAGGGCTGGCGCGAGGAGTGGATGTACACTGGCAAGCAGCTGGAGATCGCGAGCAGCCTGGACGATATGGCGAGGAAGCAGCAGGAGGGCATCCAGGCGATGATCGAGGCGGCGGTGAACCAGGTGACCAAGGCTGCCGCGCCCACGAAGCCCAAGAAGGCGAGGCAGGAGGCGGGCACGACCGCCGCCGTGCCGCTCGGCAGCGTCGACGGGGAGGCGCAGGGCCAGACAGCAGACGCGGCGGTCTTGGCAGCAGCAGCAGCGGTGTCTGGGGCCTGCAAATGACACGCCACGACTCCCCCTTCCCGTCTATTCCCGCCCCGTTCCCCTTCCCATCGCACGTATGCCATCGCACGTATGCCATCCATGCCCCGATTCACTCACACTCAGCCTGCGCCCACGTGAACTCACAGTGGTACCCAGGCCCAAACATGCACATATTCAGACACATGCACACACGCAAGCATACTAAGAGGTCACACTCAGACCACTAATACTCAGACACCTCCACGCCCACGCGCAGACTCCCCAAAGCTCAATCTCGTTCGAAACAAATCGCGCCCAAACCCACTGACACGCAAATCCGTCCACGCCCAGACTCGCACACACTGGCCTACCCGCACGCAAGCCATCCACATTCAGCGTCACTCAGACCCGGAGCCATTCACACTCGCACACAGACCCGCTCGCACTCAGGCCCTCTCTACCCCGTCCAGCTCCTCACCATCGATACATGTCCTTATGTAGGTGTCGCTCACATGCGCGTCGCACCGCCCCTTTGGCTCGCCTCTCTCTCTCTCTCTCTCGCTCGTTCTCTCCCTCCCCCTCTCTCTCTCTCGCACCCCGTTTCTCTCCACCTATCTCTCCCTACCTCTCTCTCTCTCTCGCCCTCTCCCTCCCTCTCTCTATACGCCCTCTCTCTATATCTCCATGTCTCTCTCCATCCCTCGTCATCTCTCTCTCTCTCTCTCTCTCTCTCTCTCTCTAGCTCGCTCTATCTCTCTCTCTGTCTCTTTTCATTCCCCCACCCCGTTCCCTCGCCCCCTCGCTCGTCAGCCCGCTCCCTGTCTCTGGCTCCCGTGTTCCCTCTCACCCTTCTCTCTCACTCTCTCGTCCGTTCTTTCTCTAGGTATGCCCCCCCTCTCCCGCGTTCCATCCTCCCTGTCCCCCCCGCTGTCGCGTTGTCTCGTTCTCTCTCGTTCCCTCGCTATCGCCCCCGATCCAGATCCCTCTCTCTCTCTCTCTCTCGCCATCTCGCTTTCCGTCCGTCTATATATCCGCTCCTGCCTGCCCCTCCCCCGCAATCCATCCCTCTCTCTCTCTCTCTCTCTCTCTCTCTCTCTCTCTCTCTCTCTCTCTCTCTCGCTCGCGTGTGGGGGTTTTCTCCTCTCCAAAATTCTCTCTCTCGCTCTCTCTCTCTCGTCCTCTCTCTATCTCGCGTTCCGTCGTGTCCCTCTCCCATCGGTCCATCTCCGGGCTCCCCCCATCGCTCGCCGTCTGGGTAGTCTCAGCCGCCAGTCGCGACGGCCGTCCGCAGCCAAGGACTTGTGCCTTGTGCCCCTGAGACCACCGAAATCAACGTTGCCCCCCTCCGCACTCAGGCAGCGAGGATGGACGGCGGGAACGACAACAACGACAAGGTCGAGAAGAAGGACGACATGCACGGCGGCGGGGGCACGGGCAGCGCGGCCGCGGTCGCAGGCGACAAGGTCGCAGCCGCCGAGGACAACAGCACCAAGGAGGCCAAGACGGCCAAGGGCGGCGGCAACGATGACGGCGCGCAGAGCGAGAGTGACTGAGCAGCCAGCTCCACTCGCAGGCGTCGTGGAGTCGGTTGCCGACTGGCTCGCGAGCGCTTGCAGATGCCTCCCACCACGCCTCCCCCCCCCCCTGTGCAGCCCGTCTTACTCGCCCCAGTCGACGCCGATAGTAAGGATGGGTAACCTTCCCAAGTGTACCCTTGCATCGTTGCCTCGTCGGTCCATCCTTGAGTAGGTTCGATCGCCCACCGCACTCGAAACAAAACTCTGAAATGAGAGCCCAAGGAGATCGGATCCTTACCGCGCATCGATACTATACGGTGTGGCTGCACGTCGCAAGCATGCCCGATGCCAATCAAATCTCTCTTCCTGCCTGTCACCCGCATCGGGTTCCACGCTTCCCCGCACCCGTCCTCGCCCCATACGCCAGCCAGCGTCGAGCCTGGGCCAATTTCTAGCGACCTCAGTGGCCCACGGGAACCCCTACCCTCATCGAGTGGCGAGGGATGCGCCCCGAGATTCCAGGTTGTGCGATGTCCATCGCATGCGCCTACTGTGATACATAGTGTAACGTGCTCGTGGCTACCCACTGCCACGTCGGTGTCGGCGCAACCTGGGCGTGAGTGTGGTGCCTTGGCGAAACAACTCGTGGCCCGAATCGCCCCATCCCCCCTGCCCGTACGCGATGCTTCAACCCCCGTCGCGGCTGCGCAGCCGAAGTGAATTAGTAGGTCGGCCCTGGCAGACCCAGCGGTACAATCGCACGTCGGTTCGCTGGTCGGACTAGCCTCGGTTTCGGAGCAATCTTGCGGCATGTCGGATGTCCCGCACGCGCGGGTGTGAAATGTAGCGAGTGTCACGGCGATGCGGAGGTAGAGACCGAACGAAGGCGTCAATAATTTCAACATTATCGACGCCTGTGCCTGGGCAAGGGATGCGTCACGGAACAACTAATGGATTGGAGGGGGAGGGGAGGAGGCGGGAGGATAACGGCGGTGATAAGGAAGAGGAGGAGCCAAAGCGACCCAATGCCTGGTCCGCGTAGCCATTTTGGCTCACTGGCAATCGGGCGAGCTTGTACCGTGAAGCTGCCCACTGCAGGTTTCGAGGGTAAGTTTTTTCTCAACGATGGGAGTTGCGACGGCTGCGCGCTTGGGCGGCGCGTGGGCAGAGTGGAGATATTTTCGCGCATATCTCGGGCGCGCCGAGGAGGTGTGGGAATGGTTCAAGAAGAGGACCCGCCATGAGGTCACGAACGAGTTTCTGAGGGCGAACGGCTTGGACGACACTGCGGTGGTGCGCAGCTCTCGCCACTGCGACGCCACCTGCGCGCCTGCGCCTGTCAGGCTCGCCGAAGACACGGTCAGGACGCAATGGGCGATTGCGGCCCTCGTGAGGGCGGCGGCCAGCAACTCCGTGAAGGCCGCGCGGGTTGCGGGGAGAGCCAGGGACTTGCTGTCGCACGTGTTCTACGATGTTGCGGCTGTCCTCGGTGGCGAGCTGCACTGCCAGATCTTGATCGCTGGTCGCGGTTCCTCCGACAATGCCACCCCAGTCGCGGTGACAGTGGCAATAGCTGGAGACGGGGAGTGCATCTTGAAAGCACCTGCCAACGTGATGGTGGCGATAGGGCTCAGAGCGGGTGACCAGCCCCTGGCCGACGTGCTGATTGCGTTGAGCAGACGCTCGGGGTTGGAGCAGAGTCCCAACCTGAGGATGGCGCTCCCGTCGTTGCTCAGCCACTTGGACCGCGGACTCGTGGCGTGGATCATCTCGCGGGGGAGCCAATTGAGGACAGCTGACGGGCCGAGTGCCCTGCTTCGACGCCTGCCAACGAGTAGGGGATCGGGCCTCAAGCGGTTTGACGGCGACACGTTGCGGCAATTGACGGTGACAGTTGTGCGCAGCAAGCAGTCGCGGGACCCAGTGGCCCATTGGAGGGCCAACCAACATGCTGACTATTTGGTGGGCGTGGCCAGGGGGTCCATCCGCAACGACGTGACCAACGTCGTCAAGGAGTACACCTTCATGACCAAGAAGGCGTTCGAGGGCGCGTACCGCGTGGGCCTTGCGTGCGACGAGGCCACCATCAGCGGCGAGTCCTCGCTCGTCAGTTGTCTCATCAACCTGTGCGACGACGGCGTCGCGTGCTACCTCCCCTTGCAGGCGCGACCAGGTCAACCAAAACAGCTGGTGGAGGAGGTGCAGGAGGCGGGGGAGGTCAGGTGGAGGAGGAGGCGAAGGAGGCGGTAGTAAGGGCGATGCGGGCAGGGGCGTGCGCGGGGATGGGA
The DNA here is from genome assembly GCA_963575745.1 of Prorocentrum cordatum. Lineage (NCBI taxonomy): Eukaryota > Dinophyceae > Prorocentrales > Prorocentraceae > Prorocentrum > Prorocentrum cordatum. The sequence continues at coordinate 192,401 of CAUYUJ010016722.1, read as the reverse complement.
TCGCAAGGCGTGCGAGCGCAAGGGGTGGGAGGCAATGGCGTGCTCCACAGCAACGTTGGCCCAATCGAGGCAACCACGCGCCCATCTTCCCGCGGCGTCCGCCGCAGATGAGCAAACGGCCGCCAGAAGGGCCGCCACCCGCTCGCAGAACGCAACCGCGTCCGCCAGCGGGGCCGCCGCCCGCGCGCCTGCTGGCGGGCCGTGCGCTACCCTTGCGGGTCGCGACGCCGAAGTGGCAAGCGACGCCAGGGCAACTGGCGCCGCAAGCGCGACAGCACGACGCCAGTTCCGAGGCAGCGGATGCAGGCGGCGCTGCCGATGCCACGGCAAGCGCTGCCGAGGAGGAGGCCCCCGTGGAGGCGGTCGAGGGGGCAGGGGATGCCGACGAGGTGGCCGATGAGCCCAAGGAGGAGGCAGAGGAGTCGGCCGAAGGTGCAGGGGAGGAAGCCGATGTCGCGACCAGAGAGGTCGCGGCCAGTGCAGCTTGGGCCCATCTCGTGGCCGAGCTCCGAAAATACGCTCGGGTCGACGCCGACGCCGCGGAGGCCAGGATCGTTGCCAGGGAAGCCTTCACGTTGGCAATCCAGGCGACGGACGAGGTCAACGAGGCGTATCGCGCTTGCTGCGTGGCCGAGGAAGTGGCGCTGCAGTTTCGCAGCCCCGCCCCCGACGAGGTTGAGGCGATCAACGCCGCGCGACCTTCAGGCGCAGCGCTGGGAAACCAAGCGGAGGAGGGAAGCGAGTGAGGGGAGGACGGGGGGGGAGGCTAGGGGGAACGAGGAGAAAATGACGATGGAGTTTGGGGGGCGGAGAGGAGCGAAGGACGATACAGTGGCATGCGTATGCATAGGTCCCCCTCTGCATTTATATAGGCACATATATTTACACACACATATATATATATATATATATATATACACAAGTGGCTGCACATGTGTAGCACATGTGTACACACACTGATACTGGTATATCAGATGGATGTCCTGGTTGGTTTTCCTGCTATCCCTATTGATAGACAGCGGGATCGGACGATGACTGCATCGTGAGATCGGTAGAACGATAGTGGGGTCGAATGGTAGTGAGACCCCTGGGCAGATAACCATCCTGATCGATTCAATGGTTGTCATATTCGCCGTCCCTCCCCGTCCGATGGTTTGCGGTAGGTCTCTGATCAAGGTCTCTAGTGGTCGCTAGAACGCACATGGCTTACCCTGAGTATCCAACGGCTTACACGTGGTATCCTATGGTATGCCTGGGGTTGCCTTTGGTCTGCCATGACATGGGCGTTCTGTAGATGCCCCGTATGTTGCCAATATGTGTCCTGGTGGTGTTCCACTCAGGGCCAATTGGGCTTAAACTGATGCTCCCGCGGTGTCAGAATTGTGATTACTATATGTTTCCCACAAGCCTCCAGATGTTCCCCCTGGTCCTACTGGTGTCCGCATGTGCCCAACTGCTCTTTGAGAGTGCACATAGATGTCTTGTGATGTTGTATGGTGTCTCTTTGGGTGCCCAAGACCCTTTGGTGCCTGTGTGCTTGCTGTGAGTTTCGAATGGTGTCCCTGTGGTGTCCGATTGTCGCCTCTCTGCGTCAGATTGCGCTGGCCCGCGTCAACTTGCACTTGCCCCCCACATTGCCAACTCGCACTCCCGCGCCCACGCGCATCAGCCACCACGGACACATTCGCACACGCCCACCCACATGCACCCATACGCGCGCTTGCGCCGAAGGCCCTGGGGCAGAAACCCCGTTGGCCCGAGTCCGAGGCGCGGATGCGCCAGCAGGCCGACGGGCGGAGGGCGGTTCATTTCCGAAATGGATGGCGTAATGGTGCGATTTCTTTTTAAATAGCGACAAGGGGTTGGCGCACCAATTATTGGAAATAATGCGTATTAAAGAACATTAACGCGAATTAAAGAAACATAAGGAACATTAAGTCTTACTATTCGGGGTTACTGAATGCGATTTAAGGCAGATTAATGCGAATTAAGGAAAATTAGTGCGAATTAAAGGAAAAAGGAAACTTAATTCTTACGGTTCAGAGCCACTGAATGCGACTTAAGGAAACTTAATGCGAATTAAGGAAAATTAATGCGATTTAAGGAAAAATTAATGCGATTTAAGGAAAACTGCGAAATACGGGAAAGCAATGTGAATTAAGGAGGAAAAAAGGAAACTTAATTCTTACTGTTCAGACTGAATTCATGCAGCTTAAGGAAAATTAATGCGAATTAACGAAAATTGATGCGAATTAAGGAAAAAAGGAAAATTAATTTTCCCAAATTCGGAATGGGCCCTTGTACTGACTGACATTTTCCCCATTGGGCCCCAAATGCCAAGAGCACCCGAGGGCGACCGTGCCCCAATAGCAACATAACACCAGAGTGTGTGACAGCCTGGTGTTGGCTGACTAGCCGCTGCGTTTTTGTGCATGGGCGCGACAGGGCACGACACCTGGCCAAGTTCGGTAACTTTGCAGACTGTTGCACTACAAGGGCCCGTTTGGTTTCCAAAGGTCCCCTTCGGTGTCCGATGGTTGCCGCTCGCTTCTCCTATTGTTGGTCCCAACTGTCCTAACATACCCTGCGCCCGTTAGGTGCCCGATGGCGTTTCCCGTAAACTAAGGAGGGGTACGAGCAGGAGGAGGGGGGGAAGGACTTCCATCGGAGGAGGGAGGGGCGCCGAGGAGGAGGACGAGGAGGACGGTGCTACTGATGAGGATGACGATGGCGAGGGTGAGGATACCGATAAGGAGGACGAGGACGAGGTGGAGGAGCATGGTCGTACGCTGGAGGGGAAGGAGAAACATAAGGAGGACGTGGGCATGAGGAGGAGGAGGGCGAGTTGCTGTCCTCCGTAGTTGTGGTGGTGATCCTAGGGGGGTGAGTCGGTTCCCTTAGGTGTTTGATGATGCCCTGAGGTCCCCAACAGTGTGTCCTAACCTAACACTGTTGGCACCCTCGTCGCCGTCGTGTGTCGTGCCCCATGTCAGCTGGCAGCGTGTAGGTTCTTACGGGTGCTCTTGGGTGTAACGGTGTATGGCAGGTGTCCGATGTATGTCCGAGAGGTTTTTGTTATGTGTGCCCTTCAGATATCTCGCATATTGCTCCCTGCCATTGTTTTCGCACCGTGGCCTTCTCTCGCCGAGCGCGCGGAGGCGCGCGAGCAGGGGATGCGGGGGCGACCATCTTCATTGTGTGTCCCGAGCCCGCGCGCATACACGCCCAGCGTGACGTTCCCGAGCCGTCGCGCACACGCGTATGCGTATATTTTTTAAGACCGCACCACTGGATATTGCACGCGCGTGCATTTGCATTGCCAAGGCCTGTTTTGCGTGTGTGGATCGCACCGCGTAGATTGCACCAATATGCTCCCACCACACCACCGCACCTCTCAGCAACTTGCACCACGTATATTGCACCACACATGTTGCACCATGTAGGCAGCACAGCATATAATGCACCCCATGTGTTGCACCGCATGTGTTGCGCTACGCTGGCTACACCACATAGTTTGCACCACGTAGCTTGCACAACGTAGGTTGCACCACCCTGCGCCGCATAGATTGCACCACGGAGACTGCACCGCGTAGGGTGCATCACGCCAATGGTTGCACCACGGAGCTTACACCGCGTAGATTGCGCCACATAACGTGCATGAGTGCACTGTGCGGGGCTGACGCTGGCCACCATCTCTCTTTAGCAACTACTGCCCAAGATGGCGCTTGCCGCGGGGTAGGCTGCGCCCGCAACGCGCGATCATGGCCAGAACGCATCCGCCCGCAACTCGCCCTCGACATCGGCCCTCCTGTCATCCGCGTTCGGCCCAGAACTTGACCCTGCCGACATCGCGTGGATCATGGAAGCGGAGCCGTACTTACACAGGTTCAGGTGTTTGGCTAACGCGTGCAGGTGGCATCGCGATGCTGGCGTCGACATTGCTTGGTATATGCTCTGGCGCTCACATGCCCAAGCGTATTGGCCTGTGTTCACCGGTTGCCCCGAGCCCTACAAACGCAACAAATCCTGGACAGTTTCCTATACCCCTATTCCGCCCTCACCCCCCCCCCTCCGTCCTTAACAACGCCCAACGCCGACGGCCGCCAAATGCATCACAAGGTGTATTTGGCAGACCTTAGATGGTAAACGCTTCCACGCTCGTTCGCACAGGACTCGACATTGGACCCTGATTACCCTTTCTCCGGTGTCTACGTATTCGGATGAGGCTGGTGTGAACTGCAAGTGCAAACGCCGACGAGCGCAGTAGGGGCGCCAACCCGAGAGGATGCCCAAGGATATAGTGGCGAAGGAGATCGGAGGGGGGGGAACGACGATGCGTGGTGCATATGTATGTGTATGCACGTGCTTTGACGTATTGTAGTGTAGTTGGCCCATAGCGCCGCCCACAACCCACAACCCCACCCCAAACCAGGTGGAGATGGAAGGGCATTGTCCCGTCCTGAACTGGCCTGGCCTGGCCTGCCCTGGCCCCAGGGAGCGTGATTCGGCCAGGGGCGCAACCCTGGCGACTGCTTGCATTGGCCGTGGCCCCGCGAGGGCCATGCTGATAGGGATCCGCATTCGGTCGAGTGCTGATCCCTGCCAGCTGCAGCGGCCAATGCAGGGGGTCCTCGTGCGAGGGGGGGGGGGGGGGACGTGCGGTGGCCATTGATGCGCCCTGCAAGGTTGTGCCGCCCCTGCCTGAGCTGGACATGACTGACGAGGCGCTGTTCCCCTCGGTCGCCGAAGTGCGTCGCAGCGGGGCCCTGGAGCGAACGTCGGCTTATGCTTTCCTGAAGTGCGTGGACAACGCCATGTTGGCGGGGGCTGGTTTGCAGCTCGACGCGTTCAGGGTGCCGCCTCAGTATTTCGCGCGCGCGATGGGCCCCGACGAGGCCGCTGGGTGGCGCAGCAAATGCGCGCAATGGCACACAGTGGAGGACGGGAGGAGGGTGAGAGGGGAGGGGGATGATGAGGGGGATACAGGGAGGCGGTGATGGTGGGGGGAGGTGGGCAATGAGGAGGACTAGCACACCGAACCCACTCAATCCAAGCACGTTCTGGAGAAAGTCGGGGGGGGGGCAAGAGATCCATGGGCGCCCATCGGGGCGTGGGGGTGACAGAGTAACGTCCCAAGACCGTTCTACGTCCCCCCCGCTACACTCGTAAACAGCATCGCCGCTGACACAGCTTAGTATAAGCAGCATTGCCAACATCAGCATCAACATCATCATCAACATCGCCATCATCAGCATCAACCTCACCGTCATCACCATCATCATCACCAGCGTCATCACCCTCAGCAGCAGCAACATCATCATCATCATCATCAACAGTTCCATCAACCTCATCATCATCATCATCGCCAGCATCATCAGCATCGTCATCATCATCACCATCCCCATCAGTCGCAACAACATCAGCGTCATCATCATCGCCAGCATGGCCATCACCACCATCGGCGCCAACCTCACCACCAGCATCACCACCACCGACAGCATCCTGATCACCAACACCATCCTCACCATCATCAACGTCGCCATCTGCGTCATCATCATCAACATCATCTCCTCCCGTCGTCATTCCGCACATGACCCCGACCCCACTCCTCCACCCTGCCCGATTCTTGCCCACAGCCCAAAACCCTCCTCTGATGTCCCTGTGGCGTTTTGCCCCGCCCTGCCCCCAGGTCAGAATTCGCCATCCGACTGACGGGTCATCGTGAACGTTGCCACGGAGCTGCAATATCGAGAGCTCCCTGACGTCGGCCTGCCGCGCCTCCTCGTGACCAGCATGGACCAGTGCAGCATCGGCCGCAGTGCCATGTTCTTCGCCGCGCAGAAGCGCAAGCTGCTCGTGCTCATGAACTGGGATATCTACCATCGGTGCTGGAACGACGTGCTCGGCGCGGCAGGTAAAACATCGAGGCTGAGGCGGTCAATATTGTTCTTGACGCACGTGTGCAACATTCCGTATGGGCCGTGGTCGGAGTCAAAGTTCTTCGCTTCGCGGAAGGAGTTCTTCGCGAAGTTTCTCTCGACGTCGACCATCGACAGCGAGTGGTTCCAGACTGCGGCCGACGAGATCGCGTCGGACAGGGGCATGGCTTCCCCCACGAGCCGCGCCGACATGGAGGATCTGATGCGCGTTTGCGCCGAGGCCGAGCTGCTGCAGAAGAAAGGCAAACACGTGAAGAAGGCTAGGTGGTTCTCCCTCTTCGCTGCGCTCAAGGACTTGATGGCAGATTGGGCACTGCTGCGGGAGGCCTACAGGTACTACCACATCCTGTTCCACGGCAAGGGCGAGGAGGAGTTCGTCGAGGAGATGCTCCACGGAGTCCCAGCGGGCACAGCCCCGAAGGACTACAGGCAGGAGCTGCGCGAGCTCAAGCAGAACTCCAACGGCATATCGCTTGGGGCAAAGCTGGTGACGAGCGAGCTCAAGCAAGACATGACTATATTGCACTCAGTTGTCGAGCCGCACTGGTACCACTTCGGGACGGTGACGGAGACCAAGAAGAACGAAGAGGAGAACAGGATGCACTACGCAGACTTGGCGACTGGCGGGTGGACGTCCCCATTGCGGTCCAGCCTGACGGATGCCCTCGCGGGCCCACGTTCCTTGAGGTTGATGGGCGTCCTCTTGGGCCCGCAGGGCGACGGCGCGCTCTCGCCCGAGACGCTTGCCATGCAGCGCAGCCCGTGCGCCGTCGCGGCCAAGTTCGCGTGCGAGCTTGCGGGCACGAGGTGTATCAGCTCGTCCGAGCACTACGCGTCCTACCCTGGCTCATTCGCGGCAATCCTGGCAGATGGTGTCACCGCGGAGGCCCAGCTTGCGGCTGTGAACAAGTTCCGAGCTGACTGGGCCACCGCGCTCAGGCTAGAGAAGGCTAAGCACTCGAGGGACGACGTCAAGGAGATCCTCAGCCAAGTGGAGTGGATCGAGATGCCCGCCAACAGGATCATCATGCAGATGTTCGACCGCCCGCTGGACGCCACCAGAGTCGACCAGGATGGGTTTGACATGGTATGGGACGCGTTCAGTACTTTCGGCGACTCCCTCGTCATCGAGAATACGAACAACTTGCTGAGGAGGATGACGATGGGGCAATTGAGCGACGTCTCTACCGCTGCAAGGCGGCATCACCAGTGCATCACAAGCACGCTGCTGCAAGAGCGGGGGCTCCCCTACGTCGATATTGCTGACAGCGTGGGCGAGGTGGTCACCAGTCGGAGCATGTGGCATCAGAAAGGGCACAGGCTTGCACCAGAATGGTCTGAACTCATGCTGCCTCGCACAAGTTGGCTTTCGAAGACACCAGAGAAGAGTGCGATTGGAGTTGCGGCATGGCAGTGGCTTCGGCATGCAGACTTGATGGGACTGGTGGACAGAGTCGGTGGTGAGGCGATCGATCTGAGAACTGGTTCGCTGGCATCGCTCATGGTACCAGCTACTGTAGTTCAATCAGTTCGAGATGTCACGATCGGCATCGTCGTTGGTGGGGCTAAGTACTGTTGTTGGATATGGCCGATGGATCAGGTCAGCGCGGACCCGCTGACGTTCGAGATTCGGTGCGCTGCCCAGCCGATTATGACATTCGTGTACAATTTCCATGACTGGCAAGTTTTCGAGACCGAGGTTGCCCCGCCCTGTGTGACGAAGGTGGACCCGCCGCGGATCGTCTGGCAGTGCACGTCGGAGCCCATGTCTGTCCTGCGGTTCGCCCTACTGCGGAAGATCGACCTGACCACGGCGATGTTGAAGCTGGTGCTGGCCGTTTGCCATGTCGAGCACCACGCGAGGAAGAAGGGCGACCTCGTGGCCGCACTCGTGCAGCACGTGTTCGCAGCCGATTGCCCGAAGGAGTTCACCGACGCGTTGATCGCCGACATTTTGCACCAGCCCACGGCAGAGGAGCTAGAGGAGACGGAGATCACAGACCCAGTGGTTGAGTGCCCCGGCATGCTGGACGAGAAGAACGTCAGAGAGTTCGAGGCCATGGCCCTGGCGGCCAAGAGGAAGCAGATCAAAGACATGCATGGGATAAAACGGAAGCGCGACGTGTTCACGGAGGAGGCGGCGTTGATTCGCAAGGACGCTGTCAAGACGCTTCCCGACTGGTGGGACTTGCTGAAGCCGCCCAAGGATGAGGACATGACCCTGAGGATCGAGCTCAGCCGCGTGCAGCGCAAGTGCACTGCGACGGCCAGGTACATCCTGAACGACGGCGTCGCGCTGCCAGCGGGGGTGCCCAAGCAACTGATGCAGAAGACCAGGAGCAAGACCTGGGACCGCGATGACGTCGCGATGGAGTTCGTCGCCCTCCGCACGGTGGTGCAGTGGCTGTGGAAGAAGCACCGCATCGTGACGGGCAAGGGCGCGCCGACGTCCGTGCGGGACTGGCTGGCCAGCAGCAGCACGGAGCCCTACGCGGTGCCTGGAGGCCCCGACGACGAGTGGCGCGGCGAGCTGCACATCGGACTCCCTGCGGCCGCTGCTGGCGGCGACCTTGTTGCAGCTGCAGGTGGCATCGACGTCGGGGACAAGAGTTCGAGGTCGAGCTCGTCGTCTTCATCGTCGAGCTCGGACAGCAGCTGAAGGAGATCAGGAGGCGAAACCGTTCGCTAGTCACTACGTTTTGGATTTGTGTGCAAACGTGCACGCGCCCTTCACCATCCCCATCGCCCTTCTCCTGATCCTCACCCTCGCCCTCCTCGTTACCATCGCCTCCTCGTCCTGTCTCCCCAGCCTCCCTCCACCATCGCATTCGTCGTCCTCCTCATCCTGGTCTGCCCCTCCACCGTGACCATACCACCTTAAGCATACCCCTAACAGTAAATACGTAAGCACAAAGCGTAGCTCAAATAACTGTTGCGTACCACACTGCCACAGCGCTTCAAACCCTAACCCGAACACCCAGACACCTTACCCTTGAACCCATATCACCTAAACACGACTCGCAACCCTGTCCCTAGCACAGTGACCTGAAGCACGAAACCCATACCTGACACCCCGAATCTTAAACCCTTAACCCGACCGATTCCACCTGAGCGGTCTAACATTAGGACACTAAGCATGCCACCTTGACACTAACCCGTACACATTACCCGTATCACCACGTCCCTAACACCCAAACCATAGCGCCCCTAACGCTGGCGCCCTGGCCCCGACGCCAAAGCCCTCGCCCTGCGTGCGGAACTAGCCGCAACCGTACCACCCGCACTCTAACCTTAACGCACTACACCGACAAGTCCCGACACACTCCTGAGACCACCCTAACCCTACCACCCTAACCCCTACCGCCCGAACCAACCCCGACACACTCCCGAGACCACCCTAACCCTACCACCCTAACCCCAACATCCTAACACCCCGAACGCCCTACACAACACTGAGAACCCACACCTCTGGCCCGCATGGAGGCGGGCGGTCCTCGGCATCCCTCTGCCACCCTCCCCGAGGACGCGTTCGACGCCTCCATCGTCATCAAGTGACTCGGAGGTGCCGAGCTGGATTGCGAGGCGAGGAGTGCGCCCGACGCGCCCTCGACTCAACTTGAAAACATCCCTTCTCCCGACGGCTCGGCACCGAGGGCACAAGCCTCGCCCGCGGGGGTCTTCGGTGGCCTGGCCGATCGTGCAACGCAGTTTTTTTTTCGAGGGTGCTCAATGCGCCCCCACTCCCGACCCCCCGCCGATGCCCTCCCGTTCACTTCTGCCCATGCCCACACCCCTCGGCCCCAAGGGGCAAACAAAACGGAGGGGGGATAGGTCGTGGCCCGCGAAGCCCCCCGAAGGCGAGTTCGGGGACGTTCTGGTTATCTTCCGATAGGCTTGCGCCAGCCCGCCAACGCCAACACAGCAGCCATCGCGCTGGAATAAGGACAACTTTGGGTCTCGAGTCGGGGCCCGTTGCACCTCGGCGTTCCCTTCTGTCACTCCTGGGTTTGCCCGAAGTCCGCAGCCAACCTCACGTCAGACATGAGCGATGCGTCGCAGCGGAGGCCCCGTTAAGAATGACTCTGACCGCGCAGACTAAACGCTGACATAGGGACCACTGCGGGCCCAGGAGGGCCTATGGTTGTCGGGCCGTTCTGTAGATCTACGGTTGGGAACCTGTTCGCGCTCAGGTTTTGCCGTGGCCAGGAAGGGCATTGCGCTCCTTACTCGGCATTCCTCATGTTAGAAAGATGGCCGCGGGTCTTGTCTGCCTTTTTCGTCATCCCTACTCGCAACCGCCCTCTACCTCCTCGCCCATCACTCCTTCACTCCTCCCTTGTTCCAGTTTTTTATTTGACTGTTCGCTCCCCTCCTCACCCCCTCGACCGCATCCCCTGCGCGTCATTGCTTTCCTCCCTCTATCCTGATCGTCGTCCTCCCCTTGACTATCGCTCCTCGTTCGCTCGTTGACCTTCTCCTTCTATCCCTGAATATCCTGCCCTTCCTCTTCATTATCCCCCATGCTCCTCCTCCTAGTTCGGTTCTCCTTACCCCTCCTCATCCCCCAGCCTCCCCCCTCTGCCTCCTCCTCTTTGTTATCTCTCCCCGTTTTTCCTGCTCCACGTCCTCCTCTTCCCCCTCCCCCCTCCGCCGACCCACCCATCCTTCCCATCATTTCCCCCATTCGTTTGCCCTCCTCCCCTACTCACCCTCATCCTCATCAGCTCTATGCCCTTCCTTCTCCTCCTGTTCCTCCTTCTCCTGCCTCCTCCTCCTGCCACCGCGGGTCTAGAGCTATTCAAACGCAGCGCTCCTTGTAATGGAGCGCGTGCGCAGTCCGAGTTGCGCGCTCTTGTGCGAGCGCAATCCTCTTTGCCCACCACCCACCGATTTCCTGGTAGCGGGGCTCTACCCCCACCTATAACCTCATCAAGGCAAGTGGGCACGGCGAAAAAAAGCCAAACCCACATATAAACTGTTAATGAAATCCGCGCCTGGCCCGGGTTATTTCTGGACCGGGCCCCTGCCCCTATGACAACGGCTCGGCGGGCTCGGGCGCAAGCAGCACTCCAGGGAGGAAAAAAAACACCCGAACCGGACAACTGGCGTGTTCGAACCGGCCCTGGGCGTTCACTCAACAGCCTGGCCTTGCTTGGTTCCTTCTGTAGGTGCGTCTGCCAAACGGCTTCGCGCGTCGGGGCCTCTGAGGGCCGGGCCCCGCCCGCGCCCTCGAGGCACCGCGGCGAGGGGCGCTCGCGGCGGCAGGCGCCCTGCGCCTGCTCTTCGCCCGCGCGCGCGCGGCGGCCGCCCCGGAGGGCGGCCCCGCGGGGGGCGCGGGCAGAGAGCCCTGCGCGACGCGGGCGCGGCCCTTCTCGCCAGGAGGCCCAACCCATGGGCGAAGTCGGGACGGAGGTTGTTCGCGAGTTTCGGCCTCTGGGGGCCCTCGCCGGGCTCCGGGGCCGTCAGAGAGCGGCTCGGGACGAAAAACCGGTCCTGGGGAACGGGTCGACATGTCTGGGGGCCGCGCATTGAAAAATAGGCGCCATCGGATCTCTGGGTTCCACGCTGAGATAAACGAGCGGCCGCGCGTCGTACCTCCTCTCGGCCCACGACGGCAGGGACGGGCGCGGCAGCTGCGCAAGGCGCTCTGCGGCACGAGGCCGGCCTCCAGGCCATGGCAGCCACACGTCGGACGGAGACGTGTTCGAGAAGAGCGTGCCTCCTTGGACGCGGGCGGCTTCGTGGCCAGGCGCGTACTACAACAAGGAGCTGGTCATCACCTTGGGAGTTAACGGCGGCGAATTCATCACAGAGGGCGCGCCCGCGCAGCTAGACGTGCTCGACGAGCTCTTGGAGGAGCACATCGAGATCAGGAGGTTTGGACGAGCGGGGCCAGGGGCCACGGGCGACAGCAACGGTCGCCTGCTCAAGCAGCACATCGAGTGGCGGGAGTCTCCGTTTCCTCGATTCGCGTGGAAATTCGACAACTCGCACGTGGACGACCTCCCCGCGCTCTTAAACATGCCAGCGGACACGGCCAAGGCTCAGACGAGCCCATGGTCCAAAGCGATGGGTACAGACGCATCCAAGGAGTCGGTCTCAGACGAACGCCTCAAGCGACTGGTGCCGAAGGCGGGCGGGGTGCTGACCTGCCTGTCCCAAGGCGCGCCACAGGCGCAGCACGCCGCGAAGATGGCGATGGCCGAGGCTTCGAAGCCGACGCCCATGGCGGCGGTCAGGCTGAAGCGAGCGGTTCGATGCTTGGTCGGCTGCGCGGTCACGGAGTGGCACCACCCTGTGCCGGATTTGCCCGAAGAAGCGATGGTCCAGGCCAGCAGCGGTTGGGCAGGAGACCCAGACGCGAAGTCCACAGGTCACGGTGGTGCCGTGCGGGGACCATTGCCCAGAGGTGACGACGTCGATGCAGGGGCACGTGGCGACGTCGAGCGGCGCGGCCGAACTGTTGGCTCTCAACAGGGCGGGAGCATCCGCCATCCTGTTGCAGCAGGTCCTCGCGCCATACGACATCACGACTCAAGGAAAAGCCGTCGCGGACAGCTCGGCAGCCAAGAGGATGGCCCACATTGCGGGGTCAGGCCGAGTGCGACACCTAGGCATCCAGGATTTGGGCGCAGGAGCGCGTGAGGACGAAGGAACTGAAGGTCATCGGGCTAGACACGCTGGTGAGCCGAGCGGACCTGGGGACAAAGTATTTGGACGGTTTGAGAATATACTTCGTGCTGAAGCTCATGGGACGAGCGACGAGAGAGCGCACGGCTAGTCACTCGGGCAACTCCACGGCAGCAGTGCTACGAGTAGTCACGACGGCAGCACGCTTGCATAGCGTTGCGGGAGAGTCCGCAGCCACAGCAGCGACGCTAGACACTGGCAGCGCGAGGGGGATCGGCATCGTCATGCCGATGTTCCTGTTCATGCTACTTTACATGCTGTGAGCCACTGTAGCGGCGTGCTACCTCGTCAAGACGCGTTCGAAGGAACGCGCGCCCGACGGCGCGGGCGACGAGGCCAGGACGGACACCCACGACGGGCTGGACAGCGAAGTGACTGGCGAGCGGAACGCCACCGACACCTACGACAGGAGGTCGCCAGCGGGAGGTACCGCGGAGGCGATCGGATCGCCAGCGGGAGGATCCGCGCGCGCGATCGCGAAGGAGAGCATGGGACTTCCGGACGCGAGCTGCAGTCACCCCGAGGAGCACGGAGTGCCAGAAAGAGGAACCCGACGGAGCACCATTCAGCGCCGAGCAGGTGGCCGTCACAGACGCGTTGATGCGGCACACGGTGGTGGCGCTGAGGGCGGCGTGGGGGGGGAGAGGGCTCAGTACGCCAGGCTTGAAGGCGAGATTTGCCAACAGCTTGGCGCGGATGGCCACGCCACCCAGGCCCATCATGGGCCCCAGGCTGACGATCGACGAGCTGGTCGGATCGGCAGCCGCAGCAACGACGGTGCGGGAGGCTCCGCACCGCAGGGCGACGAGTATGCGATGCACGCGTGAGTGCACGGGCGTCTGGGCGCGCCAAAGGCGCGCGCACAATCTAGAAATGCATCGTAGCCTTCTCGGCTTGTAACAGGACCGCCAGCACGCTCGCGACTGCAGCGCAATATGAGCACCCCATGATTTCAACGTTTCGAAGTCTCTGGGTGTGTGAGCCGATTCTGGGCCCCCTGGCCAGTCAACAAGTACAAATACACACATATGCACACATACATACAGCTATACATACCGACCGACCTACCTATCTACCTACCTACATATATTCATGAATACATACATACACGCATACATGCATACGTGCACACATACATCTACACACATGTATACATACATACATACATACATACAGACAGACAGACAGACAGACAGACGGACGGACGGACGGACGGACGGACGGACAGACAGACAGACAGACAGACAGACACACATCTACGCACATACATACATACATGCATGCATGCATGCATACATACACACATACTTATAGACATGCATGCATAAATACATATATGCATATATATATATACAGTCCTACAGACAGAGACAGAGCCAGAGATAGAGACAGAGACAGAGACAGACAGACAGACAGACAGACAGACAGACAGGCAGGCAGACATGCATTTATCTCCGAGGCGAAAGCTGGGGAAGGAAGAAGCGCAAACTCTGTTGCATGCTGCATGCGGTTGGCTTCGGCTTCGTTGGTGGGCACAGTCCTCGATGGTCGCCCCCGGCGCCTCGAGGCGCCGGACAAACCAATTGTTCACAGACGATGGGCCAACCACTTTCCCGTCAACGCCGGAAAAATCCGTAGGAGAAAGAGGAGGGTCGAGGAGGAGGGTGGAAGATCCAGGTTCGAGGATCGATGTTGTCGGGCGGTTTTGATTTCTTCTGAGCCCTCAGAGGCCTCCGGAGGCCTCCATGGACTTTCAGAGACCTCTGGGGGTCCTCCTCCTCTTCCTCCCCGTCTAATCCCTCCTCCTTCCCTCATCATCATCTTCCTCGTGATCATTATCACCACCATCATCATCATCAGCAGCAGCAGTATCATCATCACAATCACCATCACATTCATACGAATCATCAGCATAATCAGCATCAGCATCATCATCAGCATCAGCATCATCATCCTCATCAGCATCATCGTCATCATCATCGCAATCACCATCATCAGCATTAGAATCATCATCCTCATCATCATCATCCTCATCATCATCATGACCACCATTCCGATCCTCCTCACCACCACCATCACCACCATCATCATAATCAGAATCATGACCACCATCGTCCTCCTCCCCATCATCAGCACAATCACCCTCAGATGCGATTATGCGCCAATTGCGTTTTGAGTGTAGCGAAGGAGCGAGTTTATGACGCTGTAATCTGTGCGCTGGAGGTTTTTTACAGGATCCCACACGAACGAGGTCGACATCGCCACCGCGCGTCTGTCACCCTGCCTCGTCAGGCTCGGCGTGCGCCTCCCTGGCGAGCCGACACTGACGACGCCAGGTACCTGGCATGCTTGGCCGCACATGTCGACGGCATGCGACGCCTCGCGAACGCGCCCTCGGCCGCCCTCTGGACTACGAACCAGACGAGAAGACCGCCAGCGAGGCGGCAGCGCGGCTCCACAGCTTCGCAGCCGACTTCGCCCCTGGGCGAGCCGTGGCTCTCACCGCCGCGACCGAGGTGGAGTACTCGCAGCCCCCTCTGGCCGCAGACACGCCGCTACGGGACGGCTCCCGCTTCGTGGGCGACATCGACGACCCGTCTTCAGCCGCCGCGCCGACGGCGCCCCGCCCCTCGCCAGACCCCCTGGGAGCGCCTGCCAGCGGCCTCCCCGGCGGCCCCAGCAGCTTCCCCAGCGGCGACGCCCGTGCCCGGGCGCGGGCTGGCCGCCTCGCGCGGGGCCTCCGCCAGTGCTCCCCGCGGGCGGGGCGGCCCGCCCCCCCCCCCCCCCCGCGGCCTCCCCGGCGGGCGCGGCGCAGGCCGCCTGCGGAGGCCTCGGCGGACGAGCTGGAGGCGGCAGCAGGTGCATCGCCCGATCCCCCCCCCCTGGCCTAGGCTACGGCGCGGGTTCGGCAGCGCCTCCGGGCCGTGCGGTTCTGGCGCCGCGGCCGCTTGCGGGATCTGCGCGGTAGGTGCGGGGTGCCGCCGCTGGTGCAGCAGGGCATGGAGCGCGCGCGCGCCGGCGGCTGCTGGGGCGCCCCAGCCGAGGCTCGGACGCGCTCCGCGCAGGGCGATTGCGGCCGAGGCTCGCAAGACGACGGGCTCAGGGCGAACCCGTT
Source organism: Prorocentrum cordatum (assembly GCA_963575745.1). Lineage (NCBI taxonomy): Eukaryota > Dinophyceae > Prorocentrales > Prorocentraceae > Prorocentrum > Prorocentrum cordatum. Next base: position 176,657 of record CAUYUJ010016722.1, on the reverse strand, counting down.
GTCGCACGCAGAGAGGGGCTTGCAACTGCACCTTTTGGCTTCCGATCCCACGCCAGCGCTGGATGTAAGCCAGCACAGCGGTCTGGCACATTGCCTTCTGCCGCCGCATGGGCGCGGAGCTCGCCCAGCATGGGGCCACGTGAGCGACGGAAAAAGACGGGCTCGACTGCGCCGACATTGGCGCGCAAGCTGCTCGCGCAAGGTCACGCGTGAGCGCCTTCGCTTCCAATGCAGCGTGCCGCGCCAGCGGCCCAGGTAAGCTGCGGCGTAAGGTCACTAAGTCATCTCGCGTAAGACCCGTTTCTGACCGTCGCCCACGTGCCGCCCACAGCGCGCCGCCGCGGTGGACCATGCCGGCGAGACCACGCGGGACTGCGGCGCGCTCCTCGGCCGCCGCGTTGCTCACGCCCAGCCCTGCCCCCGCAACACCATCCGCCTGCGAGCGCACACCGGGGCCTCGAGGACAAGCTGCGCGCCGCGGAGGCCGTCGTAGACAGCCAGCGCCAGGCTTATGATGTCCCAACCGAAGTTAGCCTTGATCACCAGAAAGAATTTCGGGCACCAAGAAAGTACCGAAACTGGTGGGTTTTCACGTGTCGGGCACTGGGAGGCGATGCTCGTTCGATGCTGTTTCGATACGTTTCTGGGTGCTCGAAATTATTTCTGGGATGTGGTCTTAAGTACAATGGGAGCAACATTACGCCATGCCCCTGAGCTGTACCAGGTCATACCGGACGGGTCGATCCGCGATGCTTTCATGGATTTCTTCGTGGGCTTTTGGATCACCGTTCACTGGTGATGGCTGGACGTCAATGTCCGGACACTTTTCTGCAGTTCCTTGCCCGCGACCAGCCAGCCCGCAACGACGACGCGGTCAGCAACGACGCGGTCGAGGCTGGTGGGCGCTTCAGCGAGGGCCCGGCGACGGTCATCGCCAAGTTCGCTGCCACGTCGCAGCTGCACGGGCGCTGCTTGCAGGGCGGCCGCCGTGACACGACGGCGCTCGCGCTCGCTGAGCGCATGAGCACGCTTGTCGTCCTCTGGCGCGCCGACGCGACAATGGCGGCGCTGGGGCACTGAGCGTCCTCACGCGCTCCATCGGCGAGGCATGTCAGGAGTCCGCGACTGGGAGACCTCCTCATGATCATCATCATCATCGTCATCATCATCATCATCATCATCATCATCATCATCATCATCATCATCATCATCATCATCATTATCATTATCATTAGCATTGTCATCAGCATCGTCATCATCATCTCCGCCATCATCACCATCATCATCACTATCGCCATCATCTTAATCATCCGCATCATCAGCATCATCAGCAGCATCATCAGCACCATGATCATCGTCACCATCATCATCATCATCAGCATCATCATCATGTTCTTCTTCATCATCATCATCATCATCATCTCCTCCTCCTCCTCCTCCTCCTCCTCCTCACCATCATCATCATCCTCATCCTCATCCTTATCCTCCTCCTCGTGCTCATCCTCCTCCGCCTCCTCCTTCCCGTTTCCTGTTTCTCCTCATTTTCCTCCCCTTTCTTCTCTTCCTCCTCCTTTCCCACCTGCAACGCATGCAAGTCCCTCCCACCTCCTTCTCCTCCTCTCCCTCCCCACCGCCCCCTGCAGCGCAGGCAAGTCCCCCACCTCGAGCAAGACGTCCCCGGCCCGACTGGGCAGGCGCCGAGCTCTGCCCGCCTAGCGCCGCGCGACACGGCAGAAGAACTAGGACATGTCGTCTTCTCACTAGTTGGATTAATGCTGCTATGATTACTGTTTATAGCTCATCAGTACTAGTAGTAGTAGTACTACTACTACTACTACTACTACTACTACTACTACTACTACTACTACTACTACTACTAGTACCAGTACCAGTACCAGTACTAGTGCTAGTAGTAGTAGTAGTAGTAGTAGTAGTAGTCGTCGTAGTGGTAGAAGAAGTAGTAGTAGTAGTAGTAGTAGTAGCAATAGTAGCAGTAGCAGGAGGAGGAGTAGGAGTAGTAGTAGTAGTAGTCGTCGTCGTCGTCGTCGTCGTAGTAGTAGTAGTAGTAGTAGTAGTAGTAGTAGTAGTAGTAGTAGTAGTAGTAGTCGTAGTCGTAGTCGTAGTCGTAGTCGTAGTCGTAGTCGTAGTCGTAGTCGTAGTAGTAGTAGTAGTAGTAGTAGTAGTAGTAGTAGTAGTAGTAGTAGTAGTAATAGTAGTAGTAGTAGTAATAGTAGTGGTAGTAGTAGCAGTAGTAGCGGTAGTGATAGTAATGGTGGTAAGAATATGAATACGAAAAAAAGGAGTGCTATTATTATTCGTACTGGTTTTAGGAGGCTAAGTAGTACTGGCCTGATCAGTAGTATTACATTATGTCCCCACATCCAAAATGGGTGTCTTGTTTTCTTTGGAAATCCCGCGCAGGAACAGGATCACCCCCTCCCCTCTCACTCACGCACTCACACACACTCACACCACCATCATAATTACATCATCCCCATCACTTACACACTCGCACACACCTCGCATTCTCCAACTCACTCACCCACAACCGACTCATCATCATATCATCAGCATTACCATCATCATCATCACCATCATCATCATCACAACACCATCGTCAACAGAGCCTCGTATGCGCCAGGAAGTCTCAGGCGGGAGCCCCCATCCCTATTGGGCCCGCCGCACATGTTTTGTTTTATCTGAGCGGGTCATCAGAAACCCGTAATTGTCGTCATTTCTGGGCCCGTGAGGCCTGAATATGGAGGAAGTATCAGGCGGGAGCCTCGTCTGTGAGTGAACTACAAGGAAGTCTCAGGCGGGAACCCCCTCCCTGAGGGGCCCGCCGTTCATGTTTTCAACCTAAGCAGGTCGTCGGAATTTTGTAACTGTCGTCACTTTTGGGCCCCTGAGGCTTGAATATGGAGGAAGTATCAGGTGGGAGCCTCGTCTGTAAGCGAATTGCGAGGAAGTCTCAGGCGGGAGCCCAATCCCTATGGGGCCCGCCGCTCATGTTTTCAACCGAGCAGGCCATCGGAATGTTATAATTGCCATTACTTTTGGTACCCTGAGGCCTGACCGTGGAGGAAGTACCGGGCGAGAGTCTCGTCTGTGAGTGAATCGCGAGGAAGTCTCAGGCGGGAGCCCTCTCCCTATGCTGCCCGCCGCTCATGTTTTTAATCCGAGCGGGTCATCGGAACCCCGTAATTGTCGTCACCTTGGGAGCCCTGAGGCTTGGATATGGAGGAAGTATCAGGCGGGTGGCGGCCGCGGTGTATATCCACGGCGTCCTGGACCCTCGGCACCAGCGTGAGAACTTTCGGCTCGGCTACGGCATGGGTATCTACTGGGAGACGCTGGCGAGGTGGATCACAACGCGCGCTCGTCGCGACGCGTGGCGTCTGGGCGTGCCTTTCGTTTTCTTGCAGGCCGTGGACGAGTGCAACACGAGTCAGGGCGATCCCGACGCGGGCCGGCGCCTCCTGAACGTCCTGGACATGCACAAGACCGGGGACATCCACGGCGTCTTGCCGGCCCACGTCGGCATGGAGGTGCGATTCACGGCAGCGCAGGAAGAGTTGACGAAGAAGTTGGGGCTCGCGCAGGAGCAACGGGCCACCAGCGCATCCTTCGAGTTTCACCCCGAGGACGAGCAGCGGCACGAGGAGCGCTCGCTGGCCCAGCTTTTTTCCGCCCCCGCCACCTACCGCGGGGAACCACGGCTGCAGGTACACGGCTTCAGGGAGTCTCCGATCTACCAGGAGGTCGCCGAGGTGCCGCTACAGGGCGCCGAAAGCGCCGACGACGACGACGACGGCGAGGCCGAGGCGCGGGCGAGAAACTCGCTCATGTTCAGGCCCAGCGAGCAGGAGCTCATGCGGCAGAGCTCGGGGCCGCAAGCCGCGCGCCGCTCGGGGTTCACCACGACGCACGCGTCATTGGGCGTCACCATCGACTGCGCGAGGGGCGAGGGCGCTGGTCGCACAGGCATGTCGGACGAGCAGCGGTGGCTGCTCCTCTACGTCATGTTCCCCCGCGCCACGCGCATGCGGAACGCGCTGATCCTGCGGCCGCCGCCGCGAGAGCTCTCGGAGCGATGGCCGCCGGCACCCTTTTCGGAAGGCGCCCCTGGAGTTCGACGTTAGAGCGGATAGCTCCAGGGCAGAGGCGGATCAGCTCGCGGCGGAGCTGGGCTCCGCGCTGCGCCCCGCCCGAGCGCGGCGGCGCCCCGCTCGGAGCCCGCGGGGTTGTCCCAACGGCCTGGTCTCGCGCGCCAGCGGCTCGCGGGGTTGCCCCGACGGCCTGGGGCAGTCCCCGACGGTTGGGCGATTTTGCCGTCGGAGGGCGCGCCCCTGCCAGGCGCGCCAGGGAGGGCGCCGAGGAAAATCTACGCGCGCGCCCCTGCCAGGAGGAAGGAGACGCGCAGGAGGAGAACGAGCGGAGCGGCGATGAGGAGGGGGGGAAGGAGGAGGAGGCGGAGGAGGGCAAGGCGAAAGCCGAGGAGGAGGAGGAACACGAGGAAGATGGGGGGGGATGGAGGAGGCGGAGGAGGGGGAGGCGGAAGAGGAAGAGGATGAGACATGCAAGGTGCAGGACGAGAAGGAACAGGAGGAGGAGAAGGAGGAGGAGGAGGGGGACGGAGGAGGAGGACGGAGAGGGCGGAAGGAAGCATCCGCCAGACGAAGAAGAAAAAGGCGAGGGGCAAGCTACATCGATTATCATGCGGGGTCCTGCCGTCGGGGTAGCTGTTATGTTGATATTGTTAGTGTGTTGGTAGTGTAAGTGGTGGTGTTTCTTCTTTGTTGCGATGTTTTCATTGTTCTATTTAGTAGCCGTAGCATTCGAAATCGAGTTGTATGAGTGGTTGTATGGGGGGTTCGCGCATTCTCTTAGCATTGACATCATTATGTGTGTTATAACTGTTGGTGGCAATATGTTTAATTGCACTGTCAGTTCCTTTCGTAATATCATTAATATGAGCAGTATCAGTATCAGTGGTAGTGTCCTTAGTAGCAGTATAAGTACTGCATCTTGTAATATCGGTGTCCGTCGCGGTCGCATGATTGCCATTATTGGTTGCCTAATCATTCGCATTCGTACTACGTTTGTTATCAGTAGCGTTAGTGTTAGAATGCCTAGCATTCGTATTATTACCCTACAAATAACTACTTATAGTAATACGAGTAATAGTACCGATGTCAGTGTTACTAGTGACGTTTCGCGTATCCCAACCAGCCCATTCACAAACGATGCCCAGGCGAGTTGCTTTGATCACGGAAGCGGAGGAGCATGCAGCAGATCAAGAGTGCAGGAGGCCGTCGAATTGAAGTCTTGGATCACCCTGCGCAGACCCAGGAGCGAACAGCATGCGCCTTCGATGACCTGCCGAATGAGGAAAGGCGGTGAAAAAGAACGAGGGTGATGAGGGAGAGGAGGAGGAGGAGGAGGAGGAGGAGGAGGAGAAGGAAGAGGAGGAGGGGGAGAAAGCGGAGGAAGACGAAGAGGAGGAGGAGGAGGAGGACGAGGAGAAGGAGGAAGCCGGGGAGTGGGAAAAGGGAGGAGGAAGGGAGGCGAAATAGGCAGATGAAGAGGAGGAAGACGAGCAGGACGAGGAGGGCAATGGCGAGTTTGGGGGGTTCTTGGGGCGTTTGGGTGGCCTCTTGGCGCTCCCAAGGGCCTGTTGGAGCGTCTTAGGTGCCTCGGAGAACCCCATGGGGCCTCTTGCTGGCCTCTAGGGAGCCTCTTGGGGGCCAATTGGGGCCTCCTTGGCGCCTCTTTGGGCCATTGGGGCGCTCTTGGGGGGCTTGGGGACGCTTTTGGAGCCATGTTGGAGGACATCGGTTAAAGAAGGGAGGAGCTCCAATTAGCGCTTCCCCTCTAGGGTGCCTAGAATCGTCTCTTGGACCCCCCTTGAGGCGCTCTTGGGCGCTCTTTGGGCCGTCTTCGGGCTCTCTCGGGCCTTTCTTGGGGCTCTCTGGGGCTCTCTTGGAGCTGCCTTGAGGCTTGGGAAGGAAGGCAATCGAAAGCAAAAGGCGAAAAGGCAAAAGTCATCGATTGTCCTTAGAAGTTTGAAAGGTGTTGGCCTCTTGGCGGCCTCCGTGGGACGCTACGTGGCCAGTTGGAACCGTCTTGGAATGGTCTTGGGACCTCTTGGAGCATCTTGGGAGCCATCTTGAGGCAGTTTGGGCTATCTTGTTCCATCTTGGAGGTCATCTTGGGCTCTCTGAGGCCCTCTTGGAGCCGTCTTGAGCCATCTTAGATGCTCTAACCACTCGCGGGACGCCCCGCCCAGGTCCAGGGGAGGGGGAAGTGGGAGGGGTCAAGACACCCTCCTAGATAGCCAGCCGTCTAGCTCACTCCCACCCACCCCACCAACACATGAGCAACACCCGAGCATAAGCATGTTCAGCGGTCGTCTTTGGATGGACAGCTACTGAGAACCAAGACCTACCCCATGTGCGCGACGCTGAGGCGAGGTGCGCCACGCGTGCCACGCGCGCCAGGCACCCCTGGGGCCCGAGCGTGCCAGGCACGCCTGGTGCGCCAGATGCGCCACGTGCTCCGCATGCGCCAAGTGTGCTGCATACGCCAGCCGCGCCAAGTGCGCCACGTTCGGGGCACGTGCAGAGTGTGTCAGGTGCGCCTGCACACGTGATCGGCCCCCACCATCCTTGTCGAAAACCAGTGCCCAGCATCGTGTTTGGTGGACCTGCGCACAGCAGGCCATACGCCACCACCCCCGCCGTCCCTGTCAAAAACTACTTGACAAAGATCGCGGGGTGGTCGCACATGATCCAGATTTAGCCGCGAGGTGCATTTTGTATTTTTGTGTTAGGGATGGTAGCCCTGCGCACAGCAGGCAATATGCTGACCCCCCCGCCGTCCCTGACAAAGACCGTACGAAGTGCTCGCGGGCCTCACGAACATGACTCAGGACGTTGCTCCAAAGTGTACTTTGTTTTGTTTTTTGACAGGGATGATGGGGGGATGGGCACATCGGGTTGGCCGCGCATGTTCCACATGTGGAGGCAGAGTGCGTTTTATGCTGTTGTTTGACAGGGATGGTGGGGGAGGTGAGCAGTGTGTCCTCATTGGTCCTGGTAGGCTGCCGGTCGCCTGGGGGAGGGGGTGTATAATTATAGGAAACAGTGATGAAGCGACCCACCCGCCCGCGAGCCGTCTTGCTCACTCCCGCCCGCCCTCCCAACACATAAGTAACACGCGGGTGTCAGCACATCGCGTAAGAGCACCGCAGAAGCCACGGGTTCCGCATGCACCAGACACCCTGGAGGCCCAAGCGTGCCAGGCGCGCCAGGTGCGGCACGTGCTCCACGTGCGCCCAGTGTTAAACGTGCTCCAGCCGCGCCAGATGCGCCAGCCATTGGGAACCAATAGTCAGGCGATCGCAAACATGGATCATGGGGGCGTGGATTAGCGACGGGTCCCGTTTCCATGGGAAATCGCGGATCTCCGCCGCCGAACGAGGCGGCACTGGCCGCATTTTGAGGAGGACACCTCCCCCGATCCATTGATTTGGCGACCGCGTGCCAAATCCATGGATCGCTAATTCATGTTTGCGCGCCCCCGAAGTAGGGGCGCCACCTGCGTGCCCCGCAACGGATGCTACGCCAGCCACTGTGCACGCCCCAGCGCCTGCTCGTGGCTGCCGGCCACCGCACGCGGGTGGCGCTCTTGGGGCTGGTTTGGACGCCTCTTGGGCCCGGCTTGGAGCTTTCGTAGACATTGTTGGAAGCAGTTGTCTAGGCCTCCTAGTTGGGGTCCGAGCAGATGGGGTCGGAGGATCGCGCGCCGTATCGTCGATGTATCGGCGATGCGGCTCGATGTGGAGCACGATTTTCTCCACCGCTAGAGTCGCCGATGTATCGCCGATGTCGCCGATGCATCGCTGATGCATCGCCGATGTATCGTCGATGCGGCGCGAGCCTCCGACCCCATCTACTCCGACCCCATCTAGGAGGCCTCTAATTTGGAGGCTTCGAAAGCCCATCCGAATCGAAAAGGCGAGAACGCAGTAGCCATTGATTTGTCAGAGCAGTCGGTCGACAACCTGCGCCCAGAGGGCAAGTGGGATCTGCTGGCACCGCGGCCGCCCTTGCAAAATACAAATGCAAAGTGGTCTTGGGGCGGCCGCGCATGCTCCACATGTGAAGACAGAGTGTGTCTTGAATTGTTATTTGACAGAGATGGTGGGGGGGGATCATGGGGTCGGCATTGTTCCAGGTTGGCTGCCAGCCGGGTTGGGGAGGGGGGGGGGTATGTGCATAAGGAACAATGATAAAAGCCTTGCCCGAAGGGGAAGAAGGGGGTTGGAAGAGGAGCCGCTCCAGACCACCTACGCCCAGAGGGCTGGCGGGATTAGTATGACTATTATCCTCACCTTTCTACTCCTTCTTCTCCTCTCTCTCTCTCTCTCTCTTTCTCTGCTGTCGCTACCTTTTACATTGTGTCATCTCCCCAGGCCGGCGACGCCTGGAGTGTATGCTCCAGGAGTCGTTTGGCTGTTAATTCTTGTAGAGCCGACCAGCCCAGGGGTGGGAAACGTTCGACGAACTTTCTTGCCTTCAGTGCTTCAGAGTTCCAGGAGGAGGAGGAAGCGAGGACGAGGAGGAGGAGGAGGAGAACGAATACGTCGGAGGGGTGTTGCCATCGCGACCAGACATACTATTGGATGCCCTTGCGCCTCCTGATCAGACTGTTGATGTTGGGATCCAGACAGAAGATGTCGACCGCCACACCTCTGTTGCTTGCCAAGCGTCGTGCCCAGTGCGAAGGGCGAGCTGGAGCGTTTCTTGCAATGTAGCGTCCATGTTTGGTGACCCCTCCTACCACGGTGCCGTCCAATCTGTGTTTGGGAGTGTCTGCAGGCAAGATCGACGAAAAAACGATACATACAGAACTTACATGTCAACATTTGTTGGAGGAGGTTGCGAGCGACGGAAGATCGGAGCATGTTGTTGTCCTATGTAGGGAGCCCGTGAGGCAGACCCTCAATTTCCCTTCACATGCACATAGCATTGCAACACCTCCAGATGTGAAGAATTATGATTCGACTGGATCGGCCTCTGTACTTGTTGTCTCCCAGACCTCGTGGCAGGTAGGGCGGAGGGCGAATTGGAGCGTTTCCTTGAACGTGGCCTCGATTTCTGTGATCCATCCTGCCATTGTGCCGTCCAGTTTGTGCTTGGAGGCCCCTGGAGGCAGAATCGGCGACAAACCGACGAGTGCAGAAAGTACATGTCAAGAATGGGTGGCGGAGGTCGCGAACGACGGAGGGTCGGGGCAGGAAACTGTCCTTGGGGGGCCCTTGAGGAAGATCCTCAATTCCCCTTCGCATGCGCGTCACATTGCTACATGTTTTTCTGGCTCCCCGTTTGACAGGTGCATAGAGTGACACTTGATTTGAGCATTGAGCATGTGTCCCCGCCGCTTGCACACTTGCGCAATCTGAACGTTAGCCAGCAAGCGCCCAAGAACGGGTGATTGCGTGAGTTTTCGAGCTCGCCTGGTGTGGCTCGAACGGACCTGAACTCAGGTTTGTGGCTCTGCGCAAACCCCAAAAAAATCGGAGGGGCGATCGGCCAATCGTGCCATGTTCCGATTTCCGCTCAGGACGCTGCAGGGACCTCCTCTTGCTGTTTTTCTGTCCCCCACTCCTTGCTCACAGTGATGTGCGTAGCGTTTGATCGCCGCCTCCTCCTGGCGCATGTCTACCTCTTGTTCCCTTTTGCGGTGGCCAGGGGCAAGAGCAACATGCTGGAGGTCGCGCGGGGCCGGCATCGCTGCCAGCTGAGCCCCTTCAGCCTGGTGTTTTCGGCCGAGGCCAGCCAGCCCGCAACGTTGGCGATCTCGCCATAGCATCGCGCCACCAGTCGACTGCCAAGTCCTTGTCCGCGGCAGCCATCCCACTGGCGGCCACAGCCCACCAGCGCGTGCAGAAGTGCGAGAAGCGATTACGGTTTGGAATGTTTGCTTAGTGTGTCGCGCCGCCCGCGCTGGCCCACCACGCTTCGGCGCGAACGCCACTATTTGCGACTATTACAATCCAGGCCTCCCGGATAGGGTCTGAGTAGGCGGAGTCGAAGGATCACGCCACATCGCCGATGCATCGCCGATTCAGATCGCTGTGGAGCCCGTCTTTATCCACGCCAGCGTAACTAGCCGATGCACCGCCGACGACGCCGATGCATCACCGTTACATCTGCGATGCATCGGCGATGCGGCGCGAGCCTCCAACACAATCTACACGCGGACCCCACGTTGGAGGCCTCGGCGCAAGCACCAGCACCTTTAGGCTCAAGGACCGCCGTGACAGCTGGATGCCATGACACTGTAGCGGCACCGTGAACACCAATAAGACCGTCTGAATCACCATCCTTGCCTCCCTCCCCCCCTTCGCCCAGCGTTGGCTCAGACGTCCTTCGCGGGGATGGCGGCCCCGCGCCAGGCCCGCGTAGACATCGCGCCGCAGATTCGGCTCCGCACTGGCGCGCCGACCCCGTCGCACAACGACCGACGAACGCATGTCCAGGCTGCCCGAGCGCCACCGCGTGCATTGCAGGCGATTGAACGCGGGCTTCCGCGACATGCAACACCGCGGATGCCGGCCCACGCGCTTGGGCACTGGTTTGGGCCAGGCACTATCCTCATCCAGTATTAATGAACCCTCCCCCCGTCATCGCTAGCACCACAGGGAAAAATCCACGTGGGCGATTTTAGCCGAACGATAACTTTAGCACCGTGCCAAACAAACAGCAACAAAGAAACCCAAAGCTTGTGCCGGGGGTTGGAGCCACATCATCTTCCAGGTGCCAGAATATCGCTTCCGCGCGGGAAGCGTTAGTGATCGTATTCTTATTCATTGTTTTGCCAATCGGCGCGAGCCCTCGCACCCCCCCCCATCCCCCCCCCCATGGAGTAAATCTTGTCTGTTTTTGGCGCTTGTTTCGAGCAGGTGGAGCCTCCCCCATAGAGCGCACTGATGCAAACAGTCGCAGTGAGCAGAGGTCCGGAACCAGACCCCCCCTCCCCCAATGTCGAAACGCCGAATAAGAAAACGTTCGCTTATCCTTTTGCCAGAAGGGGGGCCTTGAATACTTCACAGGGCTACTGAGTTACTGGTAGGTATTCCAAGTCCAACGAAGGACCCGCCCGTCGCTCCGTTCTCCCCCGCTCCGTCGCAGCACCGTGCGCAGACTTGCCCAACTGTCCGCTATTGTCATGAACCATAGATTTGCCTGCGCAGCAAGTATCCTTAGGAGCAGGCCCCTGCAATGCTTCCGAGTCACCCCATCGCCTCCACGCCTCTTCGCCGGCTCGCGGGCTTGCGGCCCCCCTGGCGAGCCGGCGCGCTTTCGCGAAGCGGTGGGTGCAAGGTCGGCACAGCTCTCGGGCGGGATCAGCTGGGTGGGGGGGGGCCCGCATTGTTCCTGGTTGGCTCCCAGTCGCCTGGGGGAGGGGGTGTATCTTAATAGGGAACAGTGATAAACCCCTCCTCGAAGGGGAAGAGGGAGGGGTGGAAGAGGAAGCTCCCCAAACCACCTTACCCCCTAAAGGGCTGGTGGGATTTCAGGCGTTGCGCTCCCGCCCAGAAGTCGTTCACCGCCACGTGCAAGAGAACCACGCAGGGGCGCTAGATGTGCAGGCGTCAGCCCCTGGCGGCACCACGTCGACCCCCCGCGTGCGTGATGGTGTCGAAACGGTGGCACCTTCAGAAGCCAAGCGAAGGCCGGCAAATCTCTGGCTGCTATAGAACCGAGCTCCGGGAACTTGTGTCTTGCCTTCCGGGAAGCAGCCTGTTGACTACAGTCGGGGCCCTGAAGAAGGAACCCTTTTGGTTGGGGAGGGGCTCCGCCTTCCTTAAGTGTTTCACAGCTTGCCTCAGGTTTTCCTTATGTTTTCGATCGGAAATCGAAGTTTAACTTATGGAAAAAGGGGACTCGTTCTTTATTTAGGGTTCCTTTGGTCAACGCCTCGACTGTATTCGGCGCGCTGAGAGTCCTATGCCGGGAGTCTGTTTTTCTTCCCTTCCGGGGCGACCGCCGTCTTAGCAGCCACGGCTTCGCCAGCCCCCGCCCAGCTTCCGGCACCTGGGCATTCGGCGGCAGGGCTCGGCGTACAGTCGGGGCGCTGAAGAAGGAACCCTTCTCGTTTGGGAGGGGCTCCGTGTTCCTAAATTGTTTCACAGTTTGCCTTCTGTTTTCCGTAGGTTTTCGATGGGAAATCGAAGTTGAACTCATGGAAAAAAGGGGCCTCGTTCCTTATTTCGGGTTCCTTAGGTCAAGGCCCCGACTGTACCCGCCACGGGAGCGAGCTGCTGGAGGGGAGCCGAGGAGCCTCGAGGCCGGCTGGCGCCAGCGCGGCGCCTAGAGGCCTGGCCCTGCGCCGCCCGAGCTCGGCCCCGGGGGCTCCGGCGTCCTGGGGGCGAAAACGCTGCCTCCGGGGGCCTCCGGACGTCGGGCCATCAGCGAGCGAAGAACGGTATAACATATTTGTTTTCGCCGTCGGGGACACCTGCCCCTGGGCGGCTGGAAAGTTTATACCCCTACGGTGCCACCGTAAGGCTATAAACTTTCCAGCCGCCCTTGGGCTGGTGTCCCCGACGGCGAAAAAGTTTATTTTATACCGTTCTTCGCCCGTTAACAGGGGGCCCACGGGGGAAAGCATGCACCGGTGCCGGCACAGAGCAGCGGGAAGCCCCCCAGGAGGCCGTGGAGGTCTCGGGGGGGGGGGGCACGTCGTGAAGAAAAAGCACAACGTCGGAGGTCGCGGGAAGCTTTCTCCACGTTACGTTTTCTGCGGTTCTCTATCTATGCTTCTCTCTCTCTCTCTCTCTCCTTCTCTCCTTCTCTTTCTCTTTCTCTCTCTCTCTCTCTCTCTCTCTCATTATCTCTCTCTCTCTCTCTCTCTCCCTCTGCACTTACAGTTGTGCGTGTATACGTATACAAATATGTGTACATATATATATATATATATATATATATATATATATATATATATAAGTATAGCCCTCCGAACCCCACAAGAACCCCCCCTTTCTCCTGATTCCATATGAATTTATATATGATTCCCACGATTCCCGGACTCAATTTTGAGGCTCTTTTTGGGAAGACTTTTTGGGCTCAAGTTCGGAGCGATGTTCACCCCCCGCAAATGCACCCGTTTCCACCAGCCCCAGATACTCAATCCCGCAATACACGATCCCGATACTCAACGGGCTCCCGCCCCAAGATGAACTTGAAAATAACCTACTCAACTCCCTCCGTCTCCAACACAGCACCCAGTACTCAACAGCCTTTTTCTCCAACACAACACCCGATACTCCACAGGCTCCCTCCCAAAGATGAACTTGAAAATACCCTTCTACTCAACTCCCTCCGTCTCCAACACAGCACCCAGTACTCAACAGCCTCCTTCTCCAACACAACACCCGATACTCAACAGGCTCCCTCCCCAAGATGAACTTGAAAAATAACCTTCTACTCAATTCCCTCCGTCCCCAACACAGCACCCAGCACTCAACAGCCTCCTTCTCCAACACAAAACCCGATACTCAACAGGCTCCCTCCCCAAGATGAATTTGAAAATAACCTTCTACTCCACTCCCTCCGTCTCCAACACAGCACCAAGTATTCAACAGCCCCCTTCTCCAACACAACACCCGATACTCGACAGGCTCCCTCCCCAAGATGAACTTGAAAACAATGTTCTACTCAACTCTTTCCGTCTCCAACACAGCACCAAGTATTCAACAGCCCCCTTCTCCAACACAACACCCGATACTCCACAGGCTCCCTCCCCAAGATGAACTTGAAAATAATGTTCTACTCAATTCCCTCCGTCTCCAACACAGCACCCAGTACTCAGCAACCTCCTTCTCCAACACAACACCTGATACTCAACAGGCTCCCTCCCCAAGATGAACTTGAAAATAATGTTCTACTCAACTCCCTCCGTCTCCAACACAGCACCCAGTACTCAACAGCCTCTTTCTCCAACACAACACCCGATATTCAACAGGCTTCCTCCCCAAGACGAACTTGAAAATAACCTTCTACTCAATTCCCTCCGTCTCCAACACAGCACCCAGTACTCAACAGCCTCCTTCTCCAACACAACACCCGATACTCAACAGGCTCCCTCCCCAAGACGAACTTGAAAATAAAACCGTCTACTCAACTCCCTCCGTCTCCAACACACCACCCAGTACTCAATAGTCTCTTTCTCCACCACAACACGTATACACGTGTGTGCGTGTGCGTGCGTCGGTATATGTTCCCCCCTCAAAAAAAAGGCAACATAACCAACAAAGCATCCACTGATCGTTCATCCTCGCCCATCCTCCTCCTCGTCCCACTTCTCCTGTCCGGTTCCCCCTCTTCGAAGCAACACAAAACCAAGAATACACATCGTGTGGCGCCCTGGGTGCAAGGAAACGCTGTGTATGTCCTTGTGTGTTTGGTTGTTTTGGTTTGGGAAACGAGGAAACACTGCGTCATTTTGTTTTGGGGGTTTATCGGGTTCGGGGTGGAGAGGGGGGGGGCAATGCGCTCCTCGTCCTCCTTCTCCTCCTCCTCCTTCTCCGTTCCTTCTCGTCTTCCGTTCCCTCTCTTCCTTCTCCAAACACAATTCCTCCGCCTCCTCCTCATCGTCCTTTTCGCCCACAATCCTACTGCTCTTTCTCCTTTGCGTGTCCTCGTCTTTGAAGCAACACGAGACCAAGAATGCACAGCGTTCTGTGCCTTCGGTGCAAGTAAACGTTGTGTATGGTTTGTTGTGTTTGTCGCTTTGGCTTGGGGAACAACGAAGCATTGCGTATGTGTTTGCTTTGTCTTGGTCTTGAGAGGCCCCGAGAGGGAACGGAGAAGGAGGAGGAGACAAGGGCGGAGGGGAGCAGTGGAGCCCCCGAAAACACAACAAGTCCCCCCCCCCCCAAAAAAAAAGATACGCACGAATTTCTTGCTGCACAAACCAAAACAAGCAACATAAAACAAGGCACAACGCTTCTTTGTACCGAGGGCGCCCTGCGCTGTGTGCTCTTGGTGATAAAGGTTGATGGGCGAGGGGGAGGGGGAACTGTGTTTGGAGAAGGACGAGAGAGGGAAAGGAGAGAGCGAAGGAACGGAGGAGAAGGAGGAGAAGAAGGAGGAGAAGAAGGGGGGCATTGGGGCCCCCAAAACCCAATAGACCCAATAACCGGAAATTGCGCAGTGTTCGCTTGTTCCCCAAACCAAAACACCCAGCAAAACAGGAAACGAAAATGTACAGCGCCTCCTTGCACCGAGGGCGCCACATGCTTTTTACTGCTGGTCTTGTGCTGCTACAGAGGAGGATGATGGGTTCGGGGGGGAAGAGAAATCGTGCGTGGGGAAGGAAGGGGGGGAAAGGAGAAAGAGAACGAGCAGAGAAAGAGGGGAAGAAGGAGGAGGAGAAGGAGAGCATTGGGCCTCCCAGAACCCAATGAACCCAAGCAACCAAAATACAACAGCCAAACCAAACCAAACCAAACAAAAACAACAAAAACAAACCAAACCAAACCAACAACAAAAGCAAGCAACCAGAAACAAAACAAAACAAACGAAAACCAAACAAACCAAACAACAACAACAACAACAACAACAACAACAACAACAACAACAACAACAACAACAACAACCTCGACAACAACAACAAAAACAGCGCTGTCTTGCACCGAGGCGCGCCAAATGTTTTGTACGATGTGTTTTGTGTTGCTTGGAAGAGGAGGGCGGAGGAGGAGGAGGAGGAAGAGGAGGAGGAGGAGGAGAAGAAGGAGGAGGAATTGTGTTCGGAGGCACAGGAGGGGAAAGGGGAAAGAGGAGGAACAGAAAAGGAGCAGGAGAAGGAGTAGGAGGACCAGAAGGTGTTGTGGTGTTGGTTGGTTGGGGGATGTTTGGGCGGCCATCTATATATATATATATATATGTATATATATATATATACATATATAGATATATACATAAATGTATATATATATGTGTGTGTGCGTTTGGGAAAAAAACATGTGTACATAAATGCACATGTGTGAATACAAAGTGTGTGTGTGTGTCACGTGTGCACTTGTGCGTGTGTATTTGAGTATGTGTGCGTGCTTGACTGTGCATATGCGCGTGCTTACATTTATGTATGGATGTAAATGTTTGCAAGCGTACGCCCGTCTGTAATTACTCAGTATCGCTATACCTCTCTGTCTCTCCCTCTCTTGGTCTCTCCTGTCTCTCTCGCGTTGTTCATGGTGTCTCTCGTTTTCTCTCGCTCTCTCTCTCTCTCTCCCTCTCCCTCTCTACCTCTCTCTCTCTCGATCTCTCTCTCTCTCTCGATCTCTCTCCCTCTCTCTCTCTGTCTCTATATCTCTCTCTCTCTCTTTCTCTCTCGCTCTGAGCCTCAAGTCGGCCAGGGGTGGACAGGCTTTCCACAAACGTGATAGTTCCTTTCACGTCAGTCCTGCCAGAACCACGCGGCGATGATTCGCGAGCGTTGCAATCTGGCCGTCTTGGGCGATTCGCCTTGTTTCGGCATGTATTGGGTTAACGCGTTGTGTCGTTTGAAGCGCTCCTGGATACGCTTGTGTAGTACAAGCCATGTCCTGGAGCAGAGGATGCCCTCCCGGCGCGTGCACCGAGGAGTTCTGCAGTTGTGCCCGGGGCACCCGCGAAGGGCTGTACGATGAGCCCTTTCTGAAGTTCCCTGCCCGCAACAGTCCTTACCGCCGACATGGGCTGTGTACTCGGGAGACGGTGCACGAATGTTGTCCCGAGCTGGGGCACCTTGGGTAATAAATCAATCCTCCGCTGGCCTGCGCTTCAATAGTCCTCGTTGACGACAGCAGCGCACAGGTATATCAGAAAGACCCCAGGGCTCGTTCCGTTGAGAAGTTCACGCCGCCCCGCCGACCCCCACAACACGGGTTTCGTGACGATGTTCTGGGATGCTCGGATGCCCCACAGGGGTACAGAGTTCTGGGATGCTCGGATGCCCCACAGGGGTACAGTGCAGGAGGGGGGGAAACGATATGATGCGGAGGATGACGACAAGGAGGGGGAGGAGGAAGGGGGAGGAGGAGCGGGAGGAGTTCCAGGAAGAGGGGTGATGGAGGTCAGGGGCCGGCAGGACATGGGACTCGAATGGTCAACCGAGTTCGCATTGCAACGAGACCGAGCAAGGGCGCGCAAATCACCCAATCACTGCGCCTCATTGGCCATGTGAATGGTCGATGCGCGTGTGGCCGAACAGTCGGGGACAACTTCGGGGCCACGATTTGAAGGTCATGTTGGTCACCCTTCGTGTCATGTTGGGGCTTTATTGCGTCCATGTCATTCTAAGGGGCCAGGACCGTGTTGGGCATGCCTTGCGACAAAATTTCATGGTTTCGCAGGTTTTGTCAGTATTCCCCTGGGCCCCTTAGTGATGTGTTGGGCCTCCTCGAGGCCTGTCGGGACCGCAGAGCTCTGTTGAGACCCTCGTCGGGTCCGTTGAAGCATTGCTGGGCCCATCGTTAGTCGGAGCCCTCTTGGGCCACCTCGCTGATGTCCTCAGTTTGTTGAGGCCTATCCGAAGAAGCAAAAGCAAGACCGCCAACATCTGTGAAAGACAGTGCTTCCATTGTGTTTGCCCCGCAGAGTTTCTTCGAAAGGCTGCAGGAACATCTTGGAGCCACCCTGCGGCAAACTAGCATCATCATGGAAGTTATCCTGGCGAAGGACCCAGCCGACTGCAGCTGCGAGTGTCGCGAGGCGGGTAAGACTAAGGAGGGGGCCCCGAAACGTGTGAGGGGGGGTGCCGAAACAGGCAGGGCCGCCATGCGGACGCTGCTGCTGAGTCTTTTGGCGGAGTTCCTTCTATGGGGCCACGAAGCAGGCGAGGGGTGTGCCAGAGTGGGTGCGCACCACGTGGACGCTGCCACCTGGGGGCCTTCGGCGGAGCTCCCTCTGCAGGGGCCACGAGGCGTGCGAGGTGTGTGTGTGTGTGTGCCGAAATGGGCGCGGTGCCGCCGTGCGGACGCAGCCCCTGTGGCCTTCGGCGGGATGCCTGATGGGGCCACAAAACGTTTGAGGGGCATGCCGAAACGGGTGGTGAACCGCAGGCGAAAGCCCTCCTCCCGTGGGCTTCGGTGGAGCTCCCTGTGGGGCCACAAAACTTGTGAGGGGCGCGGAGAACCACCAGCCAAACCTCCTCCGGAGGGGCTTCGGTGGAGCTCCCTATGGGGCCACGAAGCGTGTGCGAGGTATGGAAAAGCAGATGCTAAGCCCCCGCTTAGGGGAGTTCGGTGGAGCTCCTTGTGGGGCCTAGGGTCGTGCGAGGGCGTGAGGGAAATTATGCAAAACCCCTCCTGGGTGCTTCAGTGGAGCTCCTGCTGGAGCCACGCCACGAAACGTGTGAAAGGTGTGCGGAGATGTGCATGTGGAGGGCACAGACAGGGATGGAAGGAGGGAGGGAGGAAGAGAGGAGAGCAAACGCGGGACTATGTTTTTCAAAACGAGGACGCAGCAGCGCATAATGGTTGGTAAGCTAGCCTGGCGAAGAACCCAACACTTTCTAAACAAAGCGCGAGTAGAAAAAGGACGGCACAATGCACAAGAACACGGTGAAGGATCTGCAAAACCCCGACATTTTCGCCAAAGACGGTCAGGCCGCGGTGGAGCCTCCAGGGTGCCACGAAGCGTGGGAGGGGTGTGCCGAAATGAGCGGGGCGACGCCATGCAGACGCAGCCACTTGGGCCCTCGGTGCACCTCCTTGGGTGCCACAAAAGGTGTGAGAGCTGTGCCGAAAGGGGTCGGGCGAGACCATGCGGACGCAGCCACTGTGGCCCTCGGGTGGAGCTCCCTGGGGGCCATGAACCGTGTGAGGGATGTGCCGAAATGGGCGGGCGGCGCCATGCGGACGCAAGCATTGGGGCATTCGTTTGAGCTCCCCGTGTGACCGCGAACCGTGCGAGGGGTGTGCCGAAATGGGCGGGGCGACGCCATGCGGCCGCAGCCATTGGGGCCTTCGGTGCAGCTCCCCTGGTGCCGCGAAGCGTTTGAGGAGTGTGCCGACATGGGCGGGGCGACGCAATGCGGACGCCGCCATTGAGGCCTTCGGTGCAGCTCCCTGGGTACAGCGAAACGTTTGAGGGGTGTGCCGAAATCGGTGGGGCGAGGCGATGCGGACGCAGCCACTGGGGCCCTCGCTGGAGCTTCCAATAAGGCCACAAACCGTGTGAGGGGGGTGCCGACATGGGCGGGGCGACGCCATGTGGACGCAGCCATTGGGACCTTCGGTGGAGCCCCATCTGTAACCGCGAACCGTGTGAGGGATGTGCCGAAATGGGCGGGGCGACGTCATGCATTCGCAGCCACCGAGGCCCTCGGTGCAGCTCCTTGGGTACCACGAAACGGTTGAGAGGTGTGCCGAAATGGGCGGGGCGAGGCCATGCGGACGCAGCCACTGGGGCCCTCGGTGGAGCTCCTTGGGGGCACGAACCGTGCGAGCGGTGTGCCGACATGGGCGAGGCGACGCCATGCGGACGCAGCCATTGTGACTTTCGGGTGGAGCTCCTCGGGGACCACGAAACGTGGGAAGGGTGTGCTGAAATGAGCGGTGCTCCGAGATTGGCGAGGCGACGCCATGCGGACGCAGCCACTGAGGCCCTCGGTAGAGCTCCCTGGGGGGTAGAAAGCGTGTGATGGGACTGCCGAGGTCGGCGCGGCGGTGCCATGATAACGCACCCAGTGGGACCCAGGTGGGGCTCCCTGAAGGCAACGATCCTCGTGATGGGTGTGCCGAAGGGAATGCAGCAAAAGCCGCAAGAGCGGCAGCGATGGGAGGAGGAACGGGGAGGAACGATGAGGAGGAGGTGGAAGAGGAGGAGAGAGAGAGGAGGAGAAGGAGTTGGAGGAGGAGGAGGAGGAGGAGGAGGAACGGATATGAGGAGGTGGGGTGAGTACGCGCGGCGCTGCGTCTAACACAGGAGTGGCAATACTGGAGGCTAGCTTGGGCAACGTTGGAGCCATCTTGGGCGATTTGGTCGGTCTGACGGGCCAGTTGGGGGGGGGGGATGGGAGGCCTCAGGGCAGGGCTAGGGAGGTGCGCTGAGGAGCTTGTGGTGTGGGCTCTTTGCCACATTGGCCTGGCGAGCCATATGCAGTTGTGAGTAGCGCAGTTGTGAGCATCCTGTTCGGTGGAGCTCAACGTGGAGCCACGAACCGTGTGAGGGGCGTGCCGAGATGGGCGGGTGGAACACATGCAAACGCCGCCACTGGGAACTTCGGTGGAGCTCCCTGTGGGGCCACGAAACGTGTGAGGGGTGTGCCGAAATCGGCGGGGGGGCGCATGCGAACACGCCCATTGGGGCCTTCGGTGGAGCTCCTGATGGGGCCACGAACCGTGGGTATGCCGAATTTGGCAAGGGGGACGCATGCGAACACCGCCACAGGGGCCTTCGGTGGGGCTCCCTCTAGGGCCACGAACCGTTTGAGGGGTATGCCGAAATTGGCGCGGGGAACGCACGCGAGTATTGCCATTGGGGCCTTCGGTGGAGCTCCAAATACGGCCACGGACCGTGTGAGGGGTGTGCCGAAATGGGCGCGGAGGGGCATGCAAGTGCCACTGGGGCCTTCGGTGGAGCTCCCTCTGGGGCCACGAACCGTGTAAGGGGTGTGCTGAAATGGGCGTGGCGTCGCCGTGCGGACGCAGCCATTGGGGCCTACGGTGGAGTGCCCCATGGGGCAACGGACCGTATGAGCGCTCCGCCGAAGCACCTGCCGCAGGGTGCCAACATGGGTGCGGGGGACGCGTGCGAGAACCGCCACGGGGGCCTTCAGTGGAGCTTCAAACAGGGCCACGAACCGTGTGCGGGGTGTTCCGAATTGAAGCATGCGAGAACCGCCAATGGAGCCGTCGGTGGAGCTCCCTATGGGGTTGGTTGCAGGTATGTACAGATCGTGGGCGAGCCGTTGGGCATCGTACTCATCATTCCCGCACAGTCAACCCGCATAGTAAGGATTGGCAACCTTACCAAGGTTGCTCTTGCGTCCTTCCCCGTCGGCCCATCCTTGGCATCGTTCGCTGGCCAACCTCGTTCGAAAAACGTCAGCATGGCCCTCCAAGGCCCTTGCATCCATACCGCGCATCCAGGCTGTGCGAGCTGACCGTACCAGTGCCTTGCGTCCAGCAGCGCGGCGGGCTGCGCTACGCACAGCAGCCAGGACGCGCGAGCAGCGGCGGCGGGCGGCGCGTCGCTGGCTGCGGCTGCACCCCCCCGCGCGCCCTCGGTGGGCCGGCCCGCGCGCTCGCTTGGGGTGCCGGTGCGGAGCCTGGCCGGAGGCGCCTCGGGGCGACGTTCTTTTGAGCAGCGTGTCTGCACGGTGAACCCGCACGGTAAGGATGAGCAGCTGTCCAGGAGTACCCACCGTTCATGTCTAATTATTCGAGCGTCCTTTGATTTGTTGGGGGGGCCGAGATCCTTTCGTTTCTGATTCTCCTGTCCGGGGCCTCTTCCTGGCCAACAGGGGGCCAGGAGCAAATAGGAACGAGCACAATTAGAAGTGAGCACGATTAGAAATGAACGACGTGTACCCTGGCATCCTTCCCCTTCAGTCCATTCTTGGCCGCTTTCGCTGACCGCGCCCCGCTCGCAAAGTGTCGGCATGGCCTTCCAAGGCCCTTGCATCCTTGCCGCGCATCCTTATCATGCGGGTGGACTGTAGTCTAGGTCTCTCACATGGGGTCCGAGCAGAGGGGGGTCGGGGGATCGCGCCGCGTCGCCGAAGCACCGGCGATGCGGCTCGATGTGGAGCCCGACCTTCTCCACGCACGCGGCGCCGATGCATCTCCGACCCCGCGGATGCATCGCCGACGCACCAGCGATGCGGCGCGGTCTCCCGACCCCATCCGCTCGGACCCCATCCTCCTCCTCCTCCTCCTCCTCCTACTCCTCCTCCTCCTCCTCCTCCTCCTCCTCCTCCTCCTCCTCCTCCTCCTCCTCCTCCTCCTCCTCCTCCTCTGGCCTGCCGCTGGCGCCAGGTGGGGAGGGGCCGGGGCCCCCGAAGTCGGCGGCCCACCCCCGTGGCCCGCCCTCCCTCGCGAGTGGCGTGAGGCCGTGCGGGGCTGGCTGCCGCAAGCGAGCGTTTTTTCTTGTGCGGCGCTGCGGCAGTGAACGAAGGGGGGGGGGGGAGGGGGGAGAGCATGCTACTCCGGATTTCGTAACAAAAGGGAGGGGGGCACAACCCTCCCAGACGAGAGGTTTTGGACCCTCCCAGACCATCCATCAAAGGGCGGCCCTTTGCCCAGACCCCCCCGAACCCTCCAAGACAGCTCAAATCAGACCCCCCCCGAATGTGGACCCCCCACACTTTGTTATGGAATCCGGAGTACGCATGGAATGAAGTCAAGGACGAAAACATGAACTGATTGGCCATGGCGAGGCGGCTGTGATGCCCACCTCTAGGACCTCTCTCTGGTGCGAATCCGGCCCCGAACTGAGTTCAAGAAGATGTTGAGGTCGAAGGCCTATGATGACCCTCTTCCCAAAACGAGCCTGCTTGAGATCGACTGCGTGCATCGGATGCCGGGCAGGGGCTGCGAAATCCGTGGCTGCTACAATCGACCTCCAGGAAGCTGCCTCCGTCCTCCCGGGCAGAAGCCCGTCGATTGCTTCGCGTGCCGCGCCTCCTTCCGGGAAGCTGTTTTTCTCCCTCCGGGCAGGCCGTCTTAGCAGCCACGGTTTCAGCGCCCTCGCCCAGCTTCCGGGAAGTTGCCTCCGTCCTTCCGGGAAGAAGCCCGTCGACCGTTTCGCGTGCCGCGCCTCCTTCCGGGACGCTGATTTTTCCTCCCTTCCGGGAGGGCCAAATCGACCTCCGGGAAGTTGCCTTCGTCCTCCCGGGAGGAAGCCCGTCGACCGTTTCGCGTGCCGCGCCTCCTTCCGGGAAGCTGTCCTCCTCCTCCTCCTCCTCCTCCTCCTCCTCCTCCTCCTCCTCCTCCTCCTTTTCCCTCCGGGAGGGCCGTCTTAGCAGCCACGGTCTTCGCCGCCCTCGCCCCGCTGCCGAGTTGTGCCCGTGCGTCCCTTCCTTGGGGGAGGCTCCGCCTGCGCGAAGCAGGCGCCCAAGACAGCCAAGATCTTGGCATCGCTCGGACGTGTGCATTTTTCCTTCGGCGAGGAGCATCGAGGAGCATCCTTGATCATTTGGGGAAAAAACGCACGAAACCGAAACAAAACACAGGGAATGGACGTCCGAGCGATGGCCAGAGATCCACTCCAGGGTTGGGGGGGGAGGTGCGAGGGCCCGCGCCGACCAGCAAAACAACGGATAAGAAACGGGTCACCGAGGTCGAGGAAGATCAGGAGAGGAAAAAACACACAGACACAATGAATCGTCGACTCCCCAGAAAATACAGGAAAATATGAGAAGTGGTGGGGAAGACAGAAACCCAGAACATATGGGAAAAATCTGGGGAATCGTTTTATTTGTGTGTAGTTATTTGTGTGTGTGTGTGTGTCCCAGGGCCCCTTCAGGTTAGGGGGGGGAGAGGTGCGAGGGCCCGCGCCGACCGGCAGAACAACGGGTAAGACAAGGGTCACCGAGGTCGAGGAAGAAGACACGCCGTGAGCATACAGTCGGGGCGCTGAAGAAGGAACCGGGCTCCGTGTGCTCGTTGAGCCCGCCGGCAGTGACGGTCTTCGCGATCCCGCCTCGGATCGCGCGCCCACGGGCCTCCCCTGCTGGGATCGCCTGGAGCCGCGCGCTCGCCTCGCGCAGCTGCGCCCGGTCCCGAGCCTCCTCCAGCTCCTTCTTTTTGTCGCGGTACCCTTTTCGTTGGGGAGGGGCTCGGCGCTCCTTGTTTGTTCCGCAATTGGCCTTTTGTTTTCCTGAGGTTTTCCATGGCAAATCGAAGTTCAGCTTATGGGAGAAGGTGGCCCCGTTCCTTATTTAGGGTTCCTTAGGTCAACGCCCCGACGGTAAGACTTCGGCGCTCCGCGCGGATTTCTCGGATCCGCGCTGGGCCCCCTGGAGGCGCCTCCGCACCGCCCCTGGCGCGCGGAGCGCGCCAGGGAGGGGGTCCCAGCGCGGATCCAAGAAATCCGCGCGGAGCGCCAAAAGTTTTTGTTTATGGCATTGCTTTCTTCCTCTACGAGGGCGTCGTTGTTCCGAGTCGCATCGCGACGTTCCGTCTGCAGCGCCATTGGCGGCCTCCTCTTGCTGCCGTCGGGCCCTCTTCAGCGGCGCCTCGAAGCGGGGGAGGGGGGCAGTCTTGCGGGGACGGAGGAGGAGGAGCAGCAGGAGGAGGAGGAGGAGAAAAGCAGGAGGAGGAGGAGGAGAAGAGGAGAAGGAGCAGAAGGAGGAGCAGGAGGAGGAGATGAGGACTGAGCTCGCATGGAGGGGGAGCAGCATAGAGGCGCTCGCGACAGAGCTGACATCCTACCCCTCCCACCCATCCCTTCCCATTGCGCTTATTTGTTCTATCCGCCAACGGGTGAAAGGAAGAGGAGGAGGAGGAGCAGCAGCAGCAGGAGGAGGAAGAGAAAAGTAGGAGGAGGAGGAGAAGGAGGAGGAGGAGAAGGAGGAGAAGAGGCGAAGGAGCAGAAGGAGGAGCAGGAGGAGGAGATGAGGACTGAGGAGGACGACGAAGGAGCAGGGGCGAGTAAGGGGGGAAGAGAAGGACGAAAGGGGAGGAAGAGCGGGAAGAGGAGGCGGAAGATAAGAATGTTGGATGATGGGGGGAGGTAGGGTGAAGAAGAAACATACATAACGATAACAGTAGTAGTAGTAGTAGTAGTAGTAGTAGTAGTAGTAGTAGCAGTAGTAGTAGTAGTAGTAGTAGTAGTAGTAGTCGTAGTCGTAGTCGTAGTCGTAGTCGTAGTCGTAGTCGTAGTCGTAGTCGTAGTCGTAGTCGTAGTCGTAGTCGTAGTCGTAGTCGTAGTCGTAGTCGTAGTCGTAGTAGTCGTAGTAGTAGTAGTAGTAGTAGTAGTAGTAGTAGTAGTAGTAGTAGTAGTAGTAGTAGTAGTAGTAGTAGTAGTAGTAGTAGTAGTAGTAGTAGTAGTAGTAGTAGTAGTAGTCGTAGTCGTAGTCGTAGTCGTAGTAGTAGTAGTAGTAGTAGTAGTAGTAGTAGTAGTAGTAGTAGTAGTAGTAGTGGTTGTAGGTGTAGCTGTAGTTGTAGTTTTTGTAGTTGTGGTAGCAGTAGTAGTAGTAGTAGTAGTAGTAGTAGTAGTAGTAGTAGTAGTAGTAGTAGTAGTAGTAGTCGTAGTCATAGTCGTAGTAGTAGTCGTAGTAGTAGTAGTAGTAGTAGTAGCAGTCGTAGTCGTAGTCGTAGTCGTAGTCGCTGTCGTATTCTTACTACTACAGCTGCTACTACTTCTAGTAGTAGTAGCAGAAGTAGTGGTAGTAGTAGCAGTAGTAGTAGTAGTCGTCGTAGTAGTAGTAGTAGTCGTCGTAGTAGTAGTAGTAGAAGTAGTAGTAGTAGTAGTAGTAGTAGTAGTGGTCGTAGTAGTAGTAGTAGTAGTAATAGTGGTAGTGGTAGTATCAGGAGTAGGAGTAGGAGTAGCAGTAGTAGCAATAGTAAACACCACCGTAATAGAAATAATCGTACGAATAACACGAGCAACAATGAAAATGAACAGTAGTCGCACGAATAATCAGCATGCGAACCATAACCATAATCATAGTAATAGGGCGAATCGTAGGAAGAAAAGTATGCATAATAATACCACTCGTAATAATAGTAGTACCAGGAACAGTAATATAAGTAGCAGTAGTAGCAGTAGCCAAAAAAACAGTAATAATGGTAAAAGTAATCATAATGGCACGAATAAGAATATCGGTAAGCATAGCAACACCGTTATTAATTGTGAGAACAACAATGATACTAAGAACAAAATCAAGCACACTGATGTTGTTAACTATAATAACAATAGAAATTATGAGAGCAATAGTACAATTAAAGGTCTTGGCAATAGTAGAGTACCGATAGTAAGGGCAATATTATAATTAGGAATAGCAATTCCAATCATAATAGTCAGAGGAACGATTATAGTGATAAGACGAAGCATAAGAAAAGGAAAAAGAAGACGCAGAGTGACGAGATGACAGAGGATGAAGAAGTGGAGCTGTCACGACTTCTGAATAGCAAGTGCCACCTGCCATCTTCATATATCTTCATGATCGCGGTCCCTGCGTCACCAGCCCGCGTAAGCGGCGGGATTGCGCAGAAGCAAACAATCTGTCAGTGTGCAGGCCAACCATTATTCAAGTCACTTCGCGAGAATCTTCTCAGTGGCCTCCGCAGGGACTGTGCCGCAGAGGTGTGTCCTGCTGCGTGGCTACGCCGCTCTTGGTGTTACACCACCAAGCCCGCGCAGCCACGCAACCACTGACCTTGAACCACCCACACAACACTAAATCGATCGCGGGCGCACTCGGCGCTGCAACCAAGGGGCGCCACGCCGATCGCCCCGCGCTGCCAAGCAGTAGGATGCCCACTGGCGGTCTGGGCGTCAAAACCCGAAACACTCACCCCGGCAGCCAAGCAGGAAGCGTCCGCCGCCGGCCATGGCCGCCAAGACCAGACAGACCAGAAGGACACAGCGACACGACGACGACGACCAGCAGCAGCAGCTGCGGCCAAAAGCAGCAACCGAAGCCCCACTTTTGGGCACGACGGGGCGTGAGTGTGGAAATCCCACTCCAGTGCCCAGTGCCACAGCCCCTCGTCAATTGTCCCACCCACAAAACTGCGCATGCTTCAGGGTCGAAAATGAAACGCTGGGGCCTCGCAGAAGCAAGTGTCGCGAGACCCACAAGCCAGTAGTTGCCCAGGGCCACGCAGGATAGTTGGAACAAAGAAGGAGGAAAGGAGGGGGGGAGGAACAGAAGAGGAAGGACAAGCCGTGTGCGCTCGGGCCATATTTGTCATCATACCACTACCGCCCATCCCTTCCAGTTACTCGGAATTGTTTCTATCAGCCGACGGGTGCCACAGCGCACCTGGAACCACTGAAATGATCCCATGGTGCTATACGCAATCAGATGGGGGAGCTGTGCACATTTGGAGGAGGAGGTTGTCGATTAGAAGGAAGATGAGCAGGAGGTAGAGGAAGAGGATGAGGAGGAACGGCAGCAGGAGCAGGAGTACGAGGACTGGGAGGAGCAAGAGGACCAAGGGAAGGCGGAGGAGGAAAAAATGAGGGGGGCGACAACTACGAGGAAGGACTCGGATCCAGAAATGTGGCCCGCGCTGAGGCGAGAGCGCCACCTGAAATGAGGCAAGCGCTGCCGCGAAAGCACCGCTTTGAAGCATTACAGAGTCCGACCTAAAAAACAGTGAAAAGCGAACAAACATTTGCGACGGACAAAAAATATCGCTCGGACTGAATTTGGGAAGAGAGGAGAGTAGGATTCGAATCATGCAGATGTGGAGGAAGAGGGAGGAGGACGGGAGGGACAGCCGCGAATGTTGGATAGCTTGCATCACCCGCAGTATTGGTTGCTGGCAGTTGCTCTAGATCACACATTCTCGCAACCACCGGGTTGAAGGACACAGCGTTGAAGCTAATCTGTTGCTGGTGCCGCCACCCCGTTGCCCAGGGCCCCGTAAGATTCAGGGACAGGGAAGGAGGGGGGAAAGAAGGGAGGGGAGCAGGGAGACAGACGATGTAGGAATTGGGAGTACTTGGGAACCAGCTATAAAGCTTGATTCGTGTTTTGTTAGCCACAATTTCGAACGAGCGTCAGCGCCCAGGCCATATTTTGGAATTGAGGAGCGTTGGGCCGCGAAAAGTCGAGAGAATCGAAAGAACGACGTCAGCCAACGTGGACCCGCAAAAGTGCGCCTGTAGCCATATACGTTATGCGCCTGGGTGGAGCAGTCTATCTGGCGCGATCTACGTGGTGCAATATACAATTGGGACCCATGCCAAGAAACACACTGCTTGCCTCCAGGGTGTCCTGGGATTCTTGGGTTTCGATGGCTGTGCTGTGGAAGGCGTGACGTTCCCACACCAAAAAACAATGGATGTCCTGGGGTCTGAGTGTTGGGTTTCTGGTGGAAGGTTTCTTGTGGACTGCCCTCCATTGTATGTTCTGTCATGTATACTGTGCAGCATATGCTATGCAATCATTGTGGGGTGATCTACGTGATGCAATACATGTTATGGCCCTATGTGGTGCAGCCGACGTGGTGCGATCTGCGTGGTCAAGAAGATATACATACATACATACATATATATAGATATACATATATATGTGTGCAGATGCATGTACAAACATGTACACATACACCTGCACATACGCATACATACATACGTACATACATACATAGACATAAACATACATATAAACATACATACATATACGTATGCTTATACATATATACATACTTATATATGCATATACACATACGCACACATACATGCATGCATGTATCCATGTATGTGTGTGTGCGTGTGCAATATACGTGGTGCAAAATATGTTGCGCAAGTACACACTAAGAATTTGAGGTTGACAAACCTGTTGATCGCGCAACCACCCCACCCACCCATCCACCCGCAACTCGTTTTGCAAAGCCCATGCGGGGTCGATTGCGATGACTGCCGCGCGTTGGCTGGCGCTTCGGCGCGGCCGCGTTGGCGCGCGCAGGCTCGCGCGCAGAGCGGCGAGCTAGTTTGGCGCGACCGACGCGGCCGCGGGGGCGCTGACCGCTGGGCAGTTCCCACCACGCCTGACGCGCGGGCATTTCAGTACGAGTCGGCGATTCGGGCGGGCGCGCTAGCATGGCGACGTCGACACCGGCGGACACAATGATGACAGCATTTATGATGTTGACGACGAGGACAATGACGACGGCAAGGCCAATGACGGCGCCGATGCGGATTGCGCCGATGACGATGGTGGTGTCCACGTGTCGGCGACGACGGCTCCAGAAGGATTTCGGCATGCGCGCGTGGCCGACGCGCGAATGGCCCACATGGTATAATAGAAGGTCGCGCCGCCCCTTCCCTCCACAGCAGGCGTGCAAGGGCGTTCAAATGATTCCGACGCGCGCGCGCGAGGTGCCCGCGTGTCCGCACGCGATGAACATGTTGACATACACAAGAAAAAGAAAAGGCCCGGTTGCTTCAAGAATTTGCAAAAACATGCACGCATATTGTTTTGAGAAATATGCAACCCAAATGTGTTTATATGTTTTGGGGAATTTCGATTTCAGAATCCGTGCGGGGCTGGTGTTTCAGTTATTTCGGCGTGCACGCGCGACGACGCGCGCGCGTAAATGTTGCCACGCCTGTTGCGCATGATGTTCGGGAGTTCGTGGCTTTTGATCAACAAGCGCGCATCGCATTATTTGTCAGGGATGAGGCGGCGTGTCGATCCCGACCTGGTTGGGCGGTGTTGAAGTCGTATGGTAAATGACTGACCGGGAACTGCCGCATGCAAGCTGCAGCACGCGAGGCCGCGCGAATAACCCAAGGGTGGGATTGAATTGCCTGCTAGAATGCAGAATCTGCGTAGTATGGAATTACGCACATATACATATAGTCGTGTAAAAGTATGTATGTATGTATGTATGTACATACACATATTGCAATGTTTGTTGCACAATCTGTGTGGGGCAACATTTGTGGCGCAATCTACGCGGTGCAATTCATGTCTGTTCGTGGTCAGTTGTCAACCCCACTGCTCGCGCAACCAAACCACCCACCCACCCGCAAAGTTGTTAGCAAAACCCATGCGGCTGTGATTTTGAAGTGGAGCTGACCGCTGGGCAATTCCCAGCGGGCACTTCAGTACGAGTCGGCGACTTGGGCGGGAGCGGTATCATGGCAACGTCGACAAAGGTAGACACGATGATGGTAGCAGCGATGCTTGTGACGATGGTGACGACGACGACGGCAAGGCCAGTGACGGCGCCGATGTTGTTCACGCCGACGACGATGACGTCGTCCTCGCGCCAGTGATGAAAGTTTCGGAAAGAGTTCGACATGCGGGCGCGGCCGACGCGCAAGAGTGGCCCGCATGGTTTTACTTGACACGGATCGCGCCCCCCCTTCCAAGCACGCGCGCAAGGGCGCTCGAATGATTTCGAGACGCGGCGAGAGAGGCTCGTCCGGTTAAATTCAACGAACACGTTGGAGACCAATGTTCCCCTTACGCAGTCGCAGGAGCGTGAGCCGAGGCATGTTTAAAAATTGGCGTTGTAAACCACATCTGGTACGGGGCTTTCGGGACACTCATTTTTTGGAAACCCTCACGAAACCGATAGTGTTTGAAGTTATTGCGGCAGCACGTTCGCAAAAGCGTTCGAGTGATTTCGCGACGCGGAGCGAGAGGCACGTCTGGTATAAGTGTATGAACATGTTGAATATGTTATGGTTTTCTTACGAACTCACAAGAGCCCGAGTGCAATTTTTTGTTTGAGAAACCTCGTTGCGAAACCATCGGAGGTGAGGGGGTGAGATCGAAGTGGAACGGAGAGCCCCCCTACCGGGAAATCGATTTCGGTTTCGTGTTCGTGCGTGCCGTGCGCGCGGGCGAGGCGAAGCTGCGTGGGCGGGCGAGAGGAAAGTCTCCTGTGGCTGAGGCGCGGCCGGACCAAATGTGTCTCTTCCAGGCGGCCGGTGGCGCGCGGTGTCCCGCCGGTGTCCCGCTGGTGTCCCGTCGGAATCCCTGTGGCTGAGGCGCGGCCGGACCAAATGTGTCTCTTCCGGGCGGCCAGTGGCGCGCGGTGTCCCGCCGGTGTCCCGCTGGTGTCCCGCGGTGTCCCGCGGTGTCCCGCGGTGCCCCGCGGTGTCCCGCCGGTGTCCCGCGGTGTCCCGCGATGATGATGATGATGATGAAATGATGAAATGATCAAATGATGAAATGATGAAATGATGATGATGATGATGATGATGATGATGATGATGATGATGATGATGATGATGATGATCATGATGATGGTGATGCTGATGATGATGCTGCTGATGATGATGATGACGATGATGATGGTGATGCTGATGATGATGATGATGATGAGGACGATGATGATGATGATGATATGATGATGATGGTGTCCCGATGATGATGATGATGATGATGTCGATGATGATGATGATGACGATGATGACGATGATGATGATGATGATGCTGATGGTGTCCCGATGATGAGGATGATGATGATCATGATGATTATGTTGATGATCATGATGATGACGATGATGGTGTCCCGATGATGATGAGTATGATGATGTTGATGTTGAAGATGCTGATTATGATTGTGTCCCGATGATGATGATGTTGATGATGATGAGGTTGATGATGATTATGGCGTCCCGATGATGATGATTATTCTGATGGTGATGATGATGATGTTGATGATGATGGCGTCCCGATGGTGATGATGATGATGTTGATGCTGATGTTGGCATTGATGATGATGGTGCCCCGATGATGACGATGATGATGCTGATGATGATGCTGATGATGATAATGTCGATGATGAGGATGAGATGATGGTGATGGTGTCCCGATGATGATGATGATGATAACGATTTTGATCATGATGGTGTCCCGATGGTGATGCTGATGATGATGATGACGATGACTGTGTCCCGATGCTGCTGATGATGACGATGTTGATGATGATGATGATTGTGATGATGGTGATGATGACGATGGTGGTGTCCCGATGATGTTGATGACCGTGATGATGATGATGATGATGTTGGTGTTGATGATGAGGACGGTGTCCCGATTATGATGATGTTCGTGATGATGATGTTGATGTTGATGTTGTTGATGATGATGATGATGACGTTGATTGTGATAGCGGTTGTGATATCGATAGTGAGATCGATGGTGAGACCGAATGTGATATCGATTGTGAGATCGATTGTGAGATCGATTGTGAGATCGATAGTCAGATCAATTGTGAGATAGATCGAGTGAGATCGATTGTGAGATCGATCGAGGGAGATCGATCGAGCGAGACCGATACTGAGATCGATAGTGAGATCGATAGTGAGACCGATCGAGTGAGACGTTGGTTCCTCCCCCCCCCGAACCTCCTTATCACCCGAAGGGTGGTCGTATAGGTAGGTGTATATATATGTATATATATATATATATATATATATATATCGGAGGTGAGGGGGTGAGATCGAAGTGGAACGGAGAGCCCCCCTACCGGGAAATCGATTTCGGTTTCGTGTTCGTGCGTGCCGTGCGCGCGGGCGAGGCGAAGCTGCGTGGGCGGGCGAGAGGAAAGTCTCCTGTGGCTGAGGCGCGGCCGGACCAAATGTGTCTCTTCCGGGCGGCTGGTGGCGCGCGGTGTCCCGCCGGTGTCCCGCTGGTGTCCCGTCGGTGTCCCTGTGGCTGAGGCGCGGCCGGACCACATGTGTCTCTTCCGGGCGGCTGGTGGCGCGCGGTGTCCCGCCGGTGTCCCGCCGGTGTCCCGCGGTGTCCCGCGGTGCCCCGCGGTGTCCCGCTGGTGTCCCGCGGTGTCCCGCGATGATGATGATGATGATGATGATGATGATGATGATGATGATGATGCTGATGCTGATGCTGATGCTGATGCTGATGCTGATGCTGATGATGATGCTGCTGATGATGATGATGACGATGATGATGATGATGGTGATGCTGATGATGATGATGATGATGAGGACGATGATGTTGATGATGATGATATGATGGTGGTGTCCCGATGGTGATGATAATGATGATGATGTCGAGGATGATGATGATGATGACGATGATGATAATGGTGTCCCGATGATGAGGATGATGATGATCATGATGATTATGTTGATGATCATGATGATGACGATGATGGTGTCCCGATGATGATGAGTATGATGATGTTGATGTTGATGATGATTATGGCGTCCCGATGATGATGATGATGATGATGATTCTGATGGTGATGATGATGATGTTGATGATGATGGCGTCCCGATGGTGATGATGATGATGATGTTGATGCTGATGTTGGTAATGATGATGATGGTGCCCCGATGATGACGATGATGATGCTGATGATGATGTTGATGATGCTGATGATGATGATGTCGATGATGGGGATGAGATGATGATGATGATGATGGTGTCCCGATGATGATGATGATGATAACGATGGTGATCATGATGGTGTCCCGATGATGATGCTGCTGCTGATGATGATGACGATGATTGTGTCCCGATGCTGCTGATGATGATGATGTTGATGATGATGATTGTGATGATGGTGATGATGATGATGGTGGTGTCCCGATGATGTTGATGACCGTGATAATGATGATGATGATGATGTTGGTGTTGATGATGAGGACGGTGTCCCGATTATGATGATGCTGGTGATGATGTTGATGTTGATGTTGTTGATGATGATGATGATGATGATGATGATGATGATGACGTTGATTGTGATAGTGGTTGTGAAATCGATAGTGAGATCGATGGTGAGACCGAATGTGATATCGATTGTGAGATCGATTGTGAGATCGATTGTGAGATCGATAGTCAGATCAATTGTGAGATAGATCGAGTGAGATCGATTGTGAGATCGATCGAGGGAGATCGATCGAGCGAGACCGATACTGAGATCGATAGTGAGATCGATAGTGAGACCGATCGAGTGAGACGTTGGTTCCTCCCCCCCCCCGAACCTCCTTATCACCCGAAGGGTGGTCGTATATGTATGTTGTTATATGTTTCGGGGACACTGGATATTGAATTCCTAGCGAAACGATGGTTTTCGGAGGATTCCGGCATGCGCGCGCGACGACGCGTGTGTGTATTTCGCATGTTTTGCAAGGGCCTCTTGAAAACTAAGGGCTCCCGAGCTGGGTCCTGAGGATTCTCGGGAGGTTCCAGAGGCCGCCAGAAACAGCTCGAGACCGCTCTCGACGCCCCGTGAGCGCTCCAAGACGCGCCAAGATGGCCTCAAGAAGAGTTAAGAGACCCCCAAGACGCTCAAAGAGTGCTCCATGAGGCCCCCCAGAGGGCCCCAAGAACCCCAAATCGTCCCCCATTCCCGGAAGAAAACATACATTCTTCAGCGTAAGATTCTCGGGCTTCCACAGCTTTCCCGACGGCCAAAACGGCCCCTCAAACCGCCCCAGGATGGCCCAAGAGGCCCACAGGAGAGTCCCAACATGGCCCCAGGAGGCCCCACCACTGCCCAAGAGGCGCCCAAGACGGCAACAAGAAGTCCCCAGGAGGGCTTCAATATTGCCTAAGAGAGCCCGTCAGACCGCCAGCGGCTCCTAAGAGGGCCCCAGAGACCCCAAGAGGCCCCCAAACAGCCCGTAGCGAGGACCCAAGAGGCGCCCAGACAGGCCTGAACAGGGCCCAAAGAGGCTTCAAAATTGCTTCCAAGGGAACCACATGCTTTCCCAACATATGGACACACACGCGTGTGTGTATATATAGATTTATAAATATGTATGTGTATATGCATGTGCATGTGCGTACAAACACATATGGTCATACTTATACAGAAATGTGTGTGTGCGTGCACGGATGTTTTCATGCATACATGCATGCATGTATGTATGTATGTGTAGATATGCGTGTGCGTGTATATGTAAATGCATGCATGCATGCAAGCATCTGTGTATATCATGTGTAAATATAGACGCACAAATATGTGTATTAACAAGTGTATGTATATATATGGACACATGCAGATGTATACGTGCATGTTTGCCTATGTGTGAGTAAAAGTATGCATTCGTACAGGTATACATATACATTTGCGTCTATATACATATACACTGTGGTATAAATATGCATATATGTGTATATATGCACATGCATGCATACAGATGCGTATACGTGTAACTGTACGTGTGCTTGTATGCATGCATCCATGTGTATACATGTATATAAAGTGATACGTGTGTGTGTGCGCAGATTTGATGTACAAACAGCCAGGCCCGGGCCCCGCCCCCTCCGGAACATCGAGGCGTGTTCGTTGACACCCTGGAGTTTCGCCTCCAGGAGGGCCCCAAGACGACGCGGGAAAGTCTCCAGATCTGCTGGGGTATTGGGGGCCCAGGGCCCAGGTCTGGACACCCTCCCGGAGTCCCCCCTCCCTCTTGGCGCACCCAAAACATGTTTGACCCCTTCCAGAGCCTCCCCCCGCCGCTCAGAGCAGCTCCGGCTGGCACCAAAAAACCACCAGAGCGGCCCGACAGGGCCGAAGACACCCGAATATTGTTTCACGAGGCTCTGGAGGACCCGAAAACGTCTTAAGAAGGCTCCAAGATGCACTCCGAGAGGAGCCCAGGACCCCAAAATTGTTTCATCCCCAAGGGAAACGTAATTGCGTCGCATATTCGCATTTTCGGTCCGCATTTTGGTTTTTCACAGCGTCCTGAATGGCCGGAGAGGCCCCCAAATTCGCCCCAAGATTGCCCAAGAGGCCTCCAAGAGGGCCCTATGACGGCCCAAATGTGCTTCAAGAAGGTCCAAGAGGCGCCCAAGGTCCCAGAGGGGGAACGCCAGCTACCATTTCGAGCCCTCCGCTCACAGTGGGCCTCCAAGGCCGCCAGCAGCCCCGCAAGAAGCCCCCAGGGGCCCCCAAAGAGGCCCCCGAACGGCCCCCAAGAGGCCCCAAGCAGCTTCAAAAGTCGCTCCACGAGGCGCCCGAGAAGCATGCCAACCCCGAAATACAGGTCAGAGTGGGGGGGCCCGAGCAGTCGTTCACTGTCCCTGGGTGCGTGGCTGAAGTGGGATTCCGCGATACGGATTATTGTTGTTGGTGGTGTTGGAGGTGCTGGTGCTGGTGCTGGTGCTGGTGGTGCTGGTGCTGGTGCTGCTGCTGCTGGTGCTGTTGTTGTTGTTGATGGTGTTGCCGTTAGTGTGTTTGCTATTGTTGTTAGTGGTTGTTCGTTTGTTTGTGTGTTTGTTTGTTTGTTTGTGTGCTTGTTTGCTTTTGTTGATGCTGGTGTTGTTGTTGCTGGTGTTGTTGTTGTTGGTGGTGGTGTTGTTGTTGGTGTTGTTGGTGTCGTTGGTGTTGTTGGTGTTGTTGTTGTTGCTGTTTGGCGTCGCCCCCCCACGACCCACCCGCGACCCACACACGACCCACCCGCGACCCACCCGCGACCGACCCCGCGACCCACCCGCGACCCACCCGCGACCCGGCCCGCGACCCACCCGCGACCCACCCGCGACCCAGCCCGCGACCCGACCCGCGACCCACTCGCGACCGACCCGCGACCCACCCGCGACACACTTGCGACACACCCCACGACCCACGAACATTGCTTTAACGGAAAAATCGGCGCCTGCGGCGGGCTCGCTGTGGAATTTGTAAAAAGTTGGCGCCTGCGGCGGGCTTCTTCAGAGCCTCGCACACTGCCGACGTCCCCGCCGCCCCCTCACTCTTCTCCGCAACTGCGGGGGGCTCCGTATTCAAGAATCCTCTGGACCAAAATTCAGGCACAGTAGTGGTACCGGCCAAAGGCCATAGATAAGAAGCAAGCAATTGGTTTGGCGACGGACCCATCCTTATGCAGTCATGTGTAGCGCAGGACACGGGCCTCTCTTCATACACTGCGCGCCGCGGGACAATGCGAAAAGCGGGCTGCTGCGGAACACGCGTGAACGGGTGCGCTGAGTTTCTTGTGAGGCACGATCCGCGTGATGGGTGTGCCGAATAATTCTGATGCCCCCGCGCAAATACGCCCATTGAGGCCGCAGGTAGACCTACTCCAGGCAAGACCCGTGCGAGGCATGTTCCGGAATGGGAAATGTGCGGGGGGGGGCGCCATACGAAGCTGCCCGTTGGTGCCGTAGGTGGAATTCAGCTGGGGCATGATTCGCGTGACGGGTGTGCCGACATCAGCGGGGGGGCGCTGTACGAACCTTGTCTTTGGGCCTGTAGGTGGTGGTGTTCCTTGTGTGCACGATCCGCGCGATGGGGTGTGCCGCAATGGGCGGGGGTGCGCAATGCGATCCTTGCCTTTAGGGCCATAGGTGGAGATCCCTGTGAGCCACGACCCGTGCGAAAGGTGTGCCGAAGTAGGCGGGGAGACGGCATGCGAACCTTGCCTCTGGGACCGTCCGTGGAACTCCCTGCTGGCCACGACCCGTGTAAGAGGTGTGCTGCAGTGAGCCGGGCGACGCTATGAAGTTTTTTCCCTATAGTGCCGCACATGCAATTACTTGCTGGGCACGATCCGCGTCAGGGGCATGCCACGATGCGAACCTTGTCTCTGGGGACGTAGGTGGAGATCACTGTGGGGCGCGATCCCTTTGAGGGGTGTGATGGCATTGGCGGGGGGACGCTAAGCCAAGCTTGTATCTGATGCCGGCGGTGGAGCTCCCATAAGGGGCACAATCCGTGTGACACTATATGTCCTCCGACGCCGAAAACTTTAGACTACAACCAGAATTTGCTAGTATATGCAGAGATGCATGCACACACACACACACACATACATGCATACATACATTCATGCATACCTACATTCATTCATACAGACCTACATACATGCATACATACACATACATGCACGCATCCATACATGCATGCATACATACATGCACATGCATATCGACCGACCGGCCTACCTACACGTACGTACATACATACATGCATGCATGCATATATGCATACATGCATACATGCATGCATGCATACCTAAATGCATGTTGCTATACATGCATACATTCATACAGACAGACAGACAGACAGACAGACAGACAGACAGGCATATAAATATACTATACAGTCATGC
Organism: Prorocentrum cordatum; assembly: GCA_963575745.1. NCBI lineage: Eukaryota > Dinophyceae > Prorocentrales > Prorocentraceae > Prorocentrum > Prorocentrum cordatum. The sequence goes on along the minus strand of CAUYUJ010016722.1, from coordinate 138,930 downwards.
ATGCATGCATACATACATGCATGCATGCATACAGTCACAGACTCATATGCATACATAGATACATACGTACATACAGACATACATACATACATACATACATGCATACATGCATGCATACATACATACAAACAGACAGACAGGCACACAGACAGGCCGACCGACATATATATATATATATATATATGTATATACACGATACATTCATCTATACATACATGCATGCATTCATGTTTATAGATATTTATTTATATAAATACACATACACACATTCACACATACAGACAGACAGACAGACAGACAGACAGACAGACCGACAGACAGGCAGGCAGACAGACAAACAGACAGACAGATAGACACACCTACAGACATACATACACGCACACATGTATATATGCAGATATGCATGTGTGCATGTCTTTCTGGGTATCCTTGAGCACGCGCGGTGGAATGTAGCCTGGTCAGGATCCGCCCTGCGCTGCCAGTTCGGAGGCTCTGGCCAGCAGTGGGCGCGCGGAGGGAGCGGAGCGCGAGGCGAAGGGACCTACTTCGCCCCTTGCCGCGAGAGGCCTGGCCGCGAGGGGGCCGGGAGGGCGAGGGCCAGCAGCGAGGAGAGGAGCGGAAGTAGAGGGGGGGGGGGGGGGCAGAGGTTCCAGCCTGGAGGCCGGTCCACGGGGCTGGGGAGGAGGAGGAGCAGGAGGCGGAAGAGGAGGAGGAGGCGGAAAGGAGAGAAGGAGGAGGAGGAGGAGGGAGAAAGGGGAGGAAGAGAAGGAAGAGGAGGAGAAGGAAGAAGAGGAAGAGGAAGAGGAAGAGGAAGAAGAGGAGGAGGAGGAGGAGGAGGAGGAGGAAAAGGCCAGAGAAAATTGAGAAGGGGAGAGGAAACGAGTCCTGAGAGAGTCGAGCAAATGAGGGCTGACAAGCCTGAGACAGACGAAGGTGATAAGGGTGCAGAATATATTTTTACGTAAAAAATGGCCTGGAAGATTGTCCACTGGGCTGTGTCGGTAGAGGAGGAGAGGGAGGAAGAGGAGGACGAGGAGGAGGAGGAGGAGGAGGACGAGGAGGGGGGATGGGAAAGGAGAGGAAGGGGCCGAGACCGAGAGGCGGAGGGAGAGAGAGACCAGGCCCTGGGAAGTGGGCCGTGGGGGGGATCCGCCGAGCGAGGGCACGAGGAGCGGAGCGGCAGGATGGGCAAAGTAAGTGGAGACCCTGGCCTGGAGGCCAGTTTGCTGGGCGGCGGCCCTGGCCTGCAGGCTCGCGCGAAAGCCATCGTTCCTAACATTACACACCTGCGAAGCATCGACAGGACCACCCTTGCGGTGACAATGGAAGGCTGGGGGGATGGGTGCAGGCGTCAGTTTGCAACCGGCGTCGGATCGGATTCGCGATCGGCGGATCTTCTGGTCTCGACAGTCTCCCTGCCCTCCGACCGAACCACGGGACAACCTGTGCCAACCACAGGACAAGCACGCAAGAGCCGCTGGGGATATTCCAGGGCAGCCATGAGACAACTCCACTCAGGAGGGGACAAAACACACAGGCACAATTGGTCGTCGACTCCCAGGAAAAGATTGGAAAATATGGGAAGTGGGGGGGGAGGACAAAAACCCAGAAAATGTGGGAAAATATGGGGAATCCTTTTTGATTTGTGTGTATCTATCTGTGTGTCTCTGGGCCCCCTCACACGGGACAACTCCACGGGGCTCCCGCGGAGAGAGACCGCGGGACAGCCACGGGACACTGGTCGAGCAGCCACGGGGCAGCCGCGAGGCAGCCGCGGGGCGGCCCCTGGGCGCCGCGTGGCCCCGGGCCGGTCGTGGCCGCCTCGCCGCCGCCCCGCGCGGACAGTGCGTGGTCCAGCCTACACTCGGGAGGGGGGAAAAAAACACAGACACGATGAATCGACAATTCCCCAGAAAATATGGGAAAAGATGGGAAGAGTGGGGGAGGGCAAGAACCGAGAAAATATGGGAAAATGTTGGGAATCCTGTTATTTGTGTGTATTTATGTGTGTGTGTGTGTCCCAGGGCCCCTTCATACACCACTGAGCGAACAGCAGATACCGTGTTCGTGCTGCTCGAGGCGGATTTCGTCGCATATTCCCTCGCATCTTGCGATGGTGTTTCTGCGGGTGGGCTTCTGCCTCACCGAGGTGCTCGTCCTTGTCATGGTGGTGGCGCCCGCAGAGCGTGAGAGGTGTTGGCGCTGACCTAATTAACAAAAACACAAATTGCACGACGCAGCTTGTTCCACATAGCCTAAACCACACAGGGTGGCCGAATTTTTTGCCACACAGAGTGCACCACACCTCTTGCCCCACGCGGCTTGCACCGCAGCGTGAACCACACAGCTTACACTACAGGCTGTAGTATGCACCATCTAGCCTGCACCACATAGCTTGCAGCATATAGTTGACGCATCCAAAGTGCAACAACCTACTGCTTCGTGTCCACGCTGGCAACCCGTGGTTTGCAGAACCCTATACATGCGCGGTGCTATAAAATCAGGTCCAACGCAATGAGGTGGCATACAATGCAAAGGACCGGACAGCATAGCAACACTAGTGCATCACCACTTGACACATCATGCCACGTGAGCATTATGCACATGCGGACTGTATGACATAGCGTCACATAAATGGCATAATATGATCCCGCAGTATCGCACATGATTGTACGGCATAGCGTCAGTGACATGCCATAGCAGCGAAAGACATCGTTGAGCAGCGCATCGCACAGCAGAACGCAGCATGGTGTTGCATAGCATAGCATTGCATAGCATAGCATAGCATAGCACTTTTTGGCGTGAGGAACAATTTGCTCCAAAGCCTTCACGATCGCTGCACTCCGAAGAAGCAGAGGCGTGCTTGCCAAGAGCCCGGCAGCCCGCACGCGAGTGGGTTGCGTTGCCCGCGCCCTCCTCGCAGACCGATCGCCGTCCGGTGTGTCACTTGGGCGTTCTCGAGGCCCCATCTTGGGGCAAACGCCGCACGCCCCGCGGAGCCTGCGGGGAGCCTTGGGCGCAGACATCGCCTTACTCGTCATCCTCCTGTTCCTTCCTCTGCGTCCCTCCTCCCCCCTCTTCTCTGCCATTGCTGCTACTCTTTCTCATCATCACCTCCATCATCATCACCATCAGCATCAGCATCATCATCTCACTCACCACCACAAGCATCACCATCATCATCACCATCACGATCACCATCATCATCATCATCATCATCATAATCATCATCATCATCATCATCATCATCATCGTCATCATCATTATCATCATCAGCACCATCATCGTCACCATCGCTGGCAACGACAACGTGGCGGCGGAGATGGTGCTTCGCTTGCCCGTCGTGGCGCTGTATGTCGTCTGGGGTGCCTTTGTGAAGCGCTACGCGGGCATGGACGACGGGCGGTGCAAAACCGGAGAACGCTTCTGCTCATTTTCCTCCCCAAGGAGCTCAGCGCCAAGAGCCTCCAGGACTTCTGGGGCATCACGTTGCTCAGCGTCATGTGCAAGTGGTGCGATGTTTGTTTGTGTGTTTCTGGAAGCTTGTCCCGAACTTTCCACCTTCGGCTCAGTGAACATGTTGGGCCTCGTGCAGAAAATGTCCACAGCTCAAATCACAATGCCTCTTCCTGTGGCGCTGGCCAAATCATACGAATGGCTCTGGGCTTGCCCTGCTTTTGTTTTCTGTGGGGGCACTCTTCATTCTGCAGGCTTTCGACCATCTCCAAGCTGATGTACTGGATGCGACCTAATCGTTGCGCCAGGTTCCGCAACATCTGGCGGCCGCACTTTTCTGATAAGGCATTGGCAACGTCGTGGAGCTACTGTTCCAGGAAGCAGCCATCGATGACCGGGTGGCCTTTCTCGCGTGAAAAGGTATCAGCAGCTTGGGAGCCCCGCGGAAGGGGAATATTCTTATAGTTGACAGCGTGGCTCGGCCATGCGCAGAGGGGTATGGGGGGAGGGAGGGGGCTTCTTAGAAACACTCCCTTTCGTAGAATGCGCGGGTGCCCCTTCTAAGAAGTTTGCGGTTGCTTATTAGAAGTTGTTCTTGGCGCGTTTCTGCGAAGCAGGTGGCTGGCCTCTACGAAGCTTCTAGAAGCAGTTCCGTGCTTCGAAGAAGGTGCTGGGATGTTTCTACGAAACGGCGCGCCCCTCTCTTCTTAAAAGGGCGGCCGGCGCCTTCTGAGAGGCAGGCGCCTTCTAAGAAGCCTTCCCCCTTCTGCACACTTGTGCGCGCCGCCAAGTTGCGGCATGTCTTGCAGTCTGGCGAAAGTACCAGTGGGGCATTGTTGTTGGGGCCGCAGGGTCACGCACGCGATCTGCGCAGACAATATGTACCTCTTGGCGGCCACAGTTGAGTCCATCCAGATGATGCTCGACTATCTCGCGCAAGCGCTCCATAACACAGGCTTGCACTTGGCAAAAAATGTTATGTTTTCTCTCAACAGTTCCAGGCCGACTAGATATGATACCATTGTCTTCACCATAGCCAGACGCTGCTACGGAGGGACCGCCAGTCATTTCGATGCTTCCACGGTGCAACTTGGGGTCGAGATCAGCGAAGACGGCACTGCCAGCCGAGCAGTGCAGCATCGGATGGCCCTGGCTCTCAAGAGCTGGTGGGCGGAGCCACCTCTGCGCAATTCGCAACTGCTCAGTCGCCTGGAACGCACGCAGCGCTGCTCAGAAATTATCCCACCCACACTGCTTTTAGGTAGTGAGTGTTGGATCTCGGGGAAAGAAGGGTTGAAGAGAGCACACGGCATTGATGGCCACGTCCTTCGTTCCGTGGCGGCGATCCCCAGGAAATTTTCCGAGAACCTGAAGATATACATGATCAGTTCGGCACGTGAGGCTCGTGAACTTTCGGGCGGCTCGGTCACACCACCATCCTTGAGAGGCTCCTTCAACAAAACCACCGCCTAGCAGGCCCCGTTTCTGAATGGATTTGGGCCAGCGACCTTATGGATCGCAAAACGCCCAGACTATGGCTGTCATATCTGCTGAACCACATGCTGGAGGACACTTGGGTGGAGCACCCCGCGTCCAAACGGCCGCGGATTGTGGACACGGCCATTGCTTTCGGCGTCAGATGGGCTGCAGATGAGGCGCAAGAAACCCACGTCCAACGGGCATGGTGGCGCCATCGCAGCACATGGGAAGACCCTCATTTGCGTATCTATGGCTCTTGTTGCAAAGAGCGCACCAAAGACCCGCAGGCATGGCAGCATTGTAAGCAAAAGCTTGTTTTCGACGATTAAGAGGAGATGGATATGGGAGGGCGTGCGAACTAGTGGAGGAAGCAACACGCCTGCTGACTTGCCGACCCTGTCAGACAAGAGCACCGCACCAGGACTACCCCTTCACCACGCCGCTGTAAGACTGCCGGCTGACTGGCATCATCTCCGCTTCCAAAATTGTTTCGACGGAGCGCGCCGCCCGAGCGGCCGCTTGTTGCGTCATTGAGATGCTGACGCCCGCGGGCTGGCAGATCTGGAAGCAGACCCGGTGGTACATCCCGAGGTGACGGCCACCCACGCCGAGCAGGAGGCGGCGCTTCTTCTGATCCACACCGTGAGCGGCCTCTCTCAGCGCAGCAGCAGCCAGGAGTTTCTCGGCTACGTCCACCACCTTGGATGACACGAACTTTGGTGCGATTCGTGTCCTGACAAGCGTTCCTACGTCTCTTGTCCGTCTCCTGTCGCGTGCATATCTTGAAGTATGTTTCTTCTGTCCCTGGTACTGGTTGACACGACACAGTGTTCAAGAGGCCAAGAGCAGTTGACCATGCCGCCCGCGGCAGAAAGAGTCAGAAATCAAAGCGTCACCATCATCATCACCATCATCGTCTGCATCATCTCCAACATCGCCATCAGCATCAGCATCATCCTCATCATCAGCATCACGATCATCATCTCCACTGTCATCATTGGCGTTCCCCTGCCTCTACAATTTGGCAATATGAATACTATTCTCCTCTCTCCCATGGTGGCGTCCAAGGAAATGGCCGGCCCCCCTCTGCGTACTGGTTTCTTACACACAGGATTTCCTGGAAACGGGTTTGCGCTTGTGTTGTTTTTCGACATGCTGGTCTCGCTGAAGCGCTGGCTTCATTTTCGGGCTACCGCTCGTTCCGAATCGTGCTCCTGCTGCAGCGCTGGCTTCATTTCCGCGCTTCCGGTCGTTCCGAAGCGTGCTCCCGCTGCAGCGGTGGCGTCATTCTTTCCAGCGCCAGGCCACTGCATGGTTTTCGGTCCTCCCAAATAAACCCAAAAATCAAAAGAATGGCCTCCCGAAGAAACCATCGCAATTGATTGCACATTCAGTGCCGATTCTTTGATTTGTTGGGCCGCAGAAGCCCCACCCCTCATTTTGGGGCGTCGCCACGGCATGCTGTCAGGCTACGCGTCCTCATTTCTGCGCTTGCGCATGTTGTTTTTTCCCAAATGCTGCTCTCGCTGAAGCGCTGGCCTCATTTTCGGGCTAGCGCTCGTTCCGAATCGTGCTCCCGCTGCAGCGCTGGCATCATTTCCGCGCTTCCGGTCGTTCCGAAGCGTGCTCCCGCTGCAGCGGTGGCGTCATTCTTTCCAGTGCCATGCTACGGGATGGTTTTCGGTCCTTCCAAGTAAGCTCCGAAATCTTAAAGATTGCATCACGAAGAAACCATCGCAATTGATTGCACATTCGGTGCTGATGATGTGATTTGTTGGGCCGCAGAAGCCCCCCCCCTCATTTGGGGGCGTCGCCACGCCATGCTATGTCAGGCTACGCGTTGATCTTCAACACCATGCTACGCCGTGTAATGCTACGCCATGCTACGACATCCGATTGCGCGAAAGGGGAGGAGATCTGCGCCATGGTAAGGGATGGGAGGGAGGGTAGGACGTCAGATATGGCGCGAGCGCACCTAGCTTGTCCTTTGCCCCTCCATCTCCCCCACTTCCCTTCCTCTTCACTCCACCGCCCTCCTCTTCACTTCCCTCCTTTCTTCGAGAGCAGGGGATTGTGAAGTCTTTTTGGGTTCGAGAGGAGGAGGAGCAGGAGGAGGAGGAGCAGCAGCAGCAGCCGGAGGAGGGGGAGAAGGGGGAGGAGGAGGAAGAGAAGAGAGGAGGAAGGATGATGAGGCTGCCATCACAGGAGGAGGAGGAGCAGGAGGAGGAGGAGGAGGAGGAGGAGAGGGAAGCAAGGAGTAGGACGACTCGCTGTGGAAGAGACTCCCGCCTAAGAGGCTCCAAAAAACTCGCGGTGGAGGAGGCTCCCGCCTGAGAGGTCCCCAAAACAGTAAACAGGAGGAGATTCTCGCATGAGGGGCAACAACAAAACGCGAAGAGGAAGAGTCTCCAGTTTGAGAGGTCCCAAAATAAGCGAAGAGGAAAAGAGTTCCGCCTGAGACGTCCAAAACAAACCCGAACGTGAGGAGGTTCCCGCTTGAGAGGCCCCAGGAAAACCCAAACAGGAGGAGTCTCCCGCCTGAAAGTTCCCAAAAAAACAAAACAGGAGAAAGTTCTCGCCTGAGAGGTAAAGAAAAAACAAAGGAAACTCAAGCACCATGCCCCTCATCCTTTCAACGGTCAAACATACACGCGAACACACACACACACACACACATACATACATACATACATACATACATACATACACACACGCACACACATTCAGACACGCACGCACAACACACACAACGCACAGCACAATCACACAAACACACATACACAAATCAAAACACAAACCCAACACAAAAAAGTTCCAGCGGAGATGGCGGCCCTCGTCAATGTATTTGTGGCAGCGGCGTCGTTTCTCCTCTGGGCCGCCGAGTGTTTGCGTTTGTGTTGGACCGTTAAACGGATGAGAGGCATGGTGTCTGGGTGTCGTTTAATGTGTACAGGACCTTTCAGGTTGGAGCTTTCTCCTGTTTGGGTGTGTGTGTGTTTTTTGGGGACCTCCGAGGCCGGAGTTTCCTCAAGTTTGGGTTGTTGGGAGAATATTGCAGGCGGGGTTTTCTTCCCTTTTCGTGCGTTTGGGGACGTCTCAGGTGGCGGCCTCGTCCTTTTCTCGCGGTTTCTGACTTCTCAGGTGGGAGCCTCCTCGCCAGAAAGTGTTCTGGGAACCCATCAGGCGAGAGCCTCTTCCACTGAGCTGCTGTCGGGCCTCCCAGGCGGGAGCCTCCTCTTCGGTTCTTGCTGGATCTCTTAGGCGGGAGCCTCCTCCTCTTCGAGGATTGGTTCGGAGGGCCTCTCAATCGGCAGCTTCCTCATCCGAGGTTTGGCCGTCTCCAGCGAGAGCCACGTCTGGTTGAGGCTCCGCGGGGCTGTTCAGGCGGCAGCCTCTCGCTGTCCCAGCTGATTTGAGGAGGCGGTGCTGGTGTGAGAATGACGACCAGGAGGACGAGGATGAGGAGGAGGAGGATCATTGCAAAGCCAAAACTCATCAACGTTATTGCAATAAGGCCTCCCTCCAAGTTCCCTTTTTCATAGGCCCCAACAAGTTTCATTTTCATTGAGGGAAGTGCCCCGTTGGAAGACAGCCGTTTGAAAATCTGGACCTGTGCCAGAACACCATTCCTGTGAATTCAACGCCGCGAGTCACCATTACTGTTGCGTCTTGACGATCCTGAACCTTACCGTGCCATTCCTGGCACTTCAACACCGCGACCCAATGTGATTGCTGCGCCTTGACGTTCCGACATCGCGTCAACGCACCATTTCTGAGGCGCTAACCCCGAGAACTCTTGAGCTGCTGCAGGCTCTGCAGACGAATGAGTGCGGCGCTGAGGCGAGAGCCGCATTTTGCGAAGTAGCCGCCCCTCCATCCGCAAAACCCATGGAAACTGTTAAAACGAATGTCCAGCCGCCTCCAGCGCCGCGAGAGGCGCCGGAGTAGCCAGCCGCGTGCAGCGAATGCCCCCTCGGCGGGGGCGCCCAGGCAACCAGACGCGCTCGCGTCGTGAAGGAGCCAGGGCAGGCGGCCGGTCGGGTGCTGCTGGCTGGCCTCTGTGGGATATCGCTGGGCCCCGGGGCCGTCCAGGAGATGCTCGGGGCTTCCAGGGACCCCGCGTTGAAAAAATCAGGGCGACGCGCGTTGGGGTAGTCAGCGGCTTCGGCGGTCGCCCCTGTCTTCCACGAGGAGCCCCAGGCGCCCCTGGGCTGTCCCCGCGTGTTGCGTTCGCCGAGGCTGTTCCACCTCCCACCCCCCCAGCCACCCCCAGAGCTCCGACGTCGTGATTGTTTCAAAGAGTGGCCTCCCAGAGGTCTGGACCCATTCCCTGCGGCTGGCTTCTCATCCCGAGCCGTCCCTTTTGACGGCCCTATGGCCTGGCAAGGGCCCCCAGAGGCCGAAAACGGCCGAGAAATGTTGTCGCGTTGTGTTACCGCGCGAGGATGGCGGGGTCGTCCGTGCCGCGCAGGCTGTCCCACACAGACGGCCGCAGAGGCCGGCGAAGGGCCCCAGCAACGCGCGCGCGGGCACCTCCCAGGGACACCCTGGGAGCGCCGGGGTCCCCTCGGGGTCGCTGTCGCGCCCTCTGGCAAACTCCGGCCCTTTTGCCGAGAGGGCCGAGGCGAGGACCGAGCAACCCACCGATGGATCCTACCAGGATCGGATGTTTGGGCGCGTTCGTCGGTTTATTGCCTCGGGATGCGTTCTGGCCCCTGCGCCTCGGCGGGAGCGTTCCGTGGGTGCCCAGATCGTCCCGAACGGCCGCCAGAGACCCGAGCTATGACCCGAAAACCCAGGCCAGGGCCTGGGCCCGTTCCGGTTCGATCGATCCGATTCGATGTAGATTCCAGCCAGCTCGATCCCTCCCGATTCTGGTCTTCCGATGGTGCGGTGCGGCCAGATGTTCGCAGGGCGTTGTTGTGCACCTTGGCGTTGCAGAAACAACAAACATATTAAAAAAGGACGAGGTAAGTCCAAAGATGCCCAGACAAGCTTAGCGGAGGGCCCTGGAGGTCCCCGAGCGCGAGCCGAAGGGCCAGCAGAGGTCGCCGAGCCCTTCGGCGAGGCAGGAGAATAGGGGAAGGAAGGCGATCGTTTTCTGATTCGTTGTTTTGACGATCGGCGAGGGCCCTCGCCCCCTCCCCTCCCCCCGCCATGGAGTAGATTTAAGTCGGGCCTGTCCCTCTACAGGAGGAATATTCAAAAATAGTCAAAAAATAGTCTGGGGACGATTTTTTCCCTACCTAGGCTCTGCCTAGAAGGGTTCTTACCGTGTTGGCTTAAAGGGCCGGGCAGTGTTCCACGCCCCGGGCGGTTCCCCCAGGATCCGCCCCGCGGTTCCCCCAGTTGCGCCCCCTGGGTTCACCCAGCTTAGCTTAGGTAAGCTTAGCTTAGCTTAGCTTATCTCATCTTAGCTTAGCTTAGCTTTGCCTAGCCTAGCCTAGCTTAGCTTAGCTTAGCTTAGCTCATCTCATCTTAGCTTAGCTTGGCTTAGCTTAGCTTAGCCTAGCCTAGCTTAGCTTACCGTACCTTAGCTTAGCGCAGCGCAGCATAGCGTAGCGCAGCATTAGCACAGCATAGCATAGCATAGCATAGCCAAGCATAGCATAGCATAGCTCAGCATAGCATAGCATAGCATATCATAGCATAGCCTAGCAGTGCTTAGCATAGCACAGCGAAAGTGTAGATGTAGATGTAGATGTAGGTGTAGGTGTAGATGTGGATGTAGGTGTAGAGGTAGGTGTAGATGTAGATGTAGGTGTAGATGTAGGTGTAGATGTAGATGTAGATGTAGATGTAAGTATCGCTGTTGATGTTGATGTAGATGTAGATGCAGGTGTAGATGTAACTATAGCTGTCGGTGTAGATGTAGATGTTGCTTTCCTAAATGCTCCAACTCCTAGGTAGGGTCGCACTGGGATAATTGCTTATGTTTGGGCTATGTGTTGGCATTGTTTGAGTAGTTTCAATTTGCCATCCCAAATCCGAATGTAGGGGGACATGCCCGACGTAAGAGCAGATCTTGGCTGTTTTTTGGGCGCCCGTTTCGAGCCGGTGAAGTCTCCCCCCTTTGGACGCACTGTTGCAAGCCGTCGCACCAGGCAGAGGTCCAGAGTCAGACCTCCTCCTCTTCCCTCCTCCTCCTCCTCCTCCTCCTCCTCCTCCTCCTCCTCCTCCTCCTCCTCCTCCTCCTTCTCCTCCTCCTCCTCCTCCTCCTCCTCCCCCTTCTCCTCCTCCTCCTCCTCCTCCTCCTCCTCCTCCTCCTCCTCCTCCTCCTCCTAGCCCTTCTGCGCCAAGTTGCGTTGCAGGGACGTTCTTCAGAAGGGCACGCGCTCCTGCGAGCCAAGCGATCTGACAAGATACCTTCTTTCGCCCAGTGCGCTTTCCCGCCATGGCGCCGCCAGGCTCCGCCCAGCGTGCTGCCCCTCCGCGGGCTGCCAGCTGGCCATGGCGTACGGCGCGATCTCTCGAGAACGATTGGGGACACTGGGACTTTTCGCCAGGATCCACATGGACGTGCAGTTCGTGTGGATGCAAGAAGAATAAACAAGGATGGCAGCAGTGCAAGAACTGCTGGGCCTGGCGTGCGACCCCGAGGATGGACCAGCCATGGCCGCAGCCGCAAGGTGTGTGGGGAGCCGCTGCAGGAGGTCCCGCGCCTCCTGGTTCGTGGGCACCCGCTGGGAGCCTTCTTGCTGATGGCCTTCCTCGTCGCCCTGGCCCTCAGTTCATGGCTGGTGGGGGTGGCTCCCCGCCCGCGGGGACCCAGCTCTCCGACATCGACCAGCTGCGTGGGCTCGTCGACGGCTTGCGTCGTATGGGCGACCCCGAGTCCGCTGAGAAGTGGCAGAAGGAGCTCGACATTCGACTTCAGCGCCAGAGCGACGAGGCCAAGACCATGGTCCCTCTGGAGCACCAGGTCAACCATGCCTTCAACGAGATGCGTGCGCTGGAGGCCAAGCTCGGGAAGAGCCTCACCACGTTCGAGCGTCTCGAGGGCGAGCTGGACCAGCAACGTGACCGTGTTCGAACCCTCAGGTCCGAGTTGCAGGTGGCCGAAGAGAAGCACAAGTCGCTCGCCAGCCAGTTGCAGTCATCCGCGGGGTGCAGACCTGAACCAAAGCCTGGTCCACAGCTCAGTATTGACGACCTCCCCAGCGGGAAGACTCTGCCCATCTGCCTGGACAGCCTGCTCGCGGCCGAGGAGGAGTACGAGTTTTCGGGCGAAGATAAGCGCGAGGCCACCAAGAGGCTGGAACAACTCCAAGAAGTTATCCTGGCTGCGGGGCAACAACTTTTCGGTGATGCTGCTGCGAAGTCCAAGGCGTTCGAGGATGCTCAGGCAGAACAGTTCAAGCGTCTACAGGCAAAGCGTCGCAGAATGGGTGAACAAGATGACGCTCACGCTGCGGGAGGTGCTACCCCTGGAGGTGCGCCCAGCGGAGGGAGTGGCAGTTCTCCAGCCGCACGTGCTGCGCCTCCTGGCCAAGGAGGTGAGGGTGCTGCTGCGCCCGCGGCGGCGCCTGCTGGAGACTGCCCACCAGATCCCGCGGCTGCCCCTGGTGACGTTCGGGCTCGTGCTGACCGAGTGTTACATGCAGCCCCCCCCCCCCCGCAGGTCCCGATGCCTGAGGGGGGGGGGGGGGGATAAAGGACGATTGCTGCCTCCCGAGGGAGGCGCACATGGTGTACCTGTTCTGAGTCATGAGTCTTCGGCAGATTGCGTGTCTGTCAACTTTTTGGAGCCGACAGAGGGTCGACCTCATTCCTCCTCCCCACCATTTGCCGCGGGTTTGTTCGAGAATCTGGGTATGAACGCAGGAGCGGCCGGCGTGGCTGTCTCAACTTTTTTTCGGCTCGCCGTGCTTGGAGTTTGCAGGCTGACGCCTACGCCGACGGTTCTCGACCTGCCCGCCCTTCTCTTTTGAAAGCTGTTCGTCGCACGCTGGCAAGGGCCAAGTCGGCCCTCATGCGTAGCGACCCTAACCCTCCTCGTAAGTTTTTGGAGCTTCGTGGGCCTCTCATGCCTGATGCCTCACCCAGGCTTCAGGAGCAGTTGCTGCGGCCTCTGGAGGCCGACGCTTTCCCGCTGGACCAGCTCGCACCAGTCATCGAGACCTGCAATGTTTCTGGTTGGGGATCTGGACAGCTTTGGTTGCAGAAGGCGGCTGCCGACGTGGTGGTCGCGCAGGAACATAAGCAGTTGCAGCACCAGCTGGTATCTGCACCATCGTGGGCTATTCGCCATGGGTGGAAGAGCCTGTGGGCGGCGGCGGTGACGGCTAGTGGAGGCGGAGCCTCTGCTGGAGTGGCGCTGTTCGTGCGTGAGGCGCTGGGATTGTCTGCGCCGCCTTCTGGCCATCAAATTGTTGCTGGACGTGCGCTGGTTGGCGTCGCGGACATCCCTGGGCAGACGCAGCTGGCCATCATGTCCGCCTATTTCTACGATTGCCAGGACTTATCGGACGAAAATATAGATTTGCGTGTCCTTGGGGCAGGCCCTGGGTTACCCTTTTTTCCTGGGGGCGGATTTCAATATGGAGCCGACCACGCTGCTTTCGGGTGGCCTCGGAGGCAGGCCAGGTGAAATCCAGCTTTTGATCCCCGACGGGCATACTTGCAAGTCTACGGCTGGTCTTAAGCAGTTCGATTTGTTTATTGCCTCAGCGGATGTTGCTAAGGCTGTCAGCCAAGTCCAGGTGATCCGCGAGTGTAGCCTCACCCCCCACTCGCCCGTGCAGGTGAAGTTGCATCCCAGGCTGGGCCGACTCCAGGCCCTGGCCTTTCGGCGTCCGCCGCCGCTCCCCACGCGCCCCCTGGCCCCTGTCCTGGTGTCTGAGGCGGTTCCCGCACCTACGAGGGCCCACGAGGTGCTGGAGTCGGCTCGGGCTGCGGTGGGGCAGGGGGATTGGGACAGGGCCCAAGAGGCCCTCGATCGCGCCTACAAGCTTTGGGCGAATGCTGCGGAGCGCGAGGCGTCCGCGGCCACTGGTAAGGTCTTGCCCGTGTGGGGCTCGAGAGGGAAGCCCCCTCAGATGGTTTGGAGGCCCATCTTGAGCAGAAAGGATCCTGCGTCTCAAGGGGCCTCTAGCAAGTCTAATGAGTTGTTCGCTTGCAGGTGGCTGGCCAACATGGTTTGTCACTTCGAAGGCTCCTGGTCTGCGGGCAGCCAGTCGGGCATCCTCTCGGTGCTCCATGCCTTGGAGTCGCCGCCTCAGTTTTCGCAGTACTTAGGGCCAGCTGCCAGCTATCTGTCAGCTCTGCTCGAGATTATCCGTGAGCTGCCGATGTACGAGGCCAAGGACGGGCCCGTCTTCGACCGTTTTACCCACTTGGTGGGCACCTTCCAGGTTGTTCTGTCGGAGGTGGAGGCGGGATCCAGGAAGAAAGCTATCCAGGCATGGAGGGAGTGGCTTCTTTTCAAAGCGCATCGGGGGGCCCGACGCGTTCACCTGGTCTCCAAGGGGGCCTCTCCTTGGACCCCCACCACCACCCTGTCCCTGGACGGGGTGGTGGTGGCTGACCCTTTGTCTTTACTCAGAGCTGAGGCTTCCAAGTTTTCGCAGCTTTGGGGAGACGGAGGGAAAGGGAGTTGGTTCGAGATCGGAGAGTTGGCCCCGCCTCTGCCGCCCGTGCCTGTGGAAGCCATAAGGGATTTCTCTAGGAAGTTTAAAGGCAATACCTCTGTCAGTGTGGATGGCTTTCACATGAAGCACTGCCGTTTGATGAGTGACGCGTCGCTGCTTGCGGTCGTGGACCTGTTTGCCTTTATGGAGCTCGCGGCCTTGATCCCTGTCCAGATCTCCGTCACTCTTCTTTCCCTTATCCCTAAAGCGAGCGCGGGATTCCGCCCCATCGGGAACTTCTGCGCCCTGCACCGTGCGCATGGGAAGGTGAAGCGCCCGCTGGCCCAGCAGTGGGAATCCACCCACGCTCGCGAGTATTTTGCGGCGGGCCCCTTTGAGGGGGATCAGGACGTTGTTTGGAGGCAGGCGGTCCGTGCGGAGACGTCTACCCTGTCTAAAGACGAGGCGGCTACGGTGCTGCTTGACCTCTACAAGTATTATGAAACCATTAACCTGAAAATGTTGTTGTGGCGCGCCAGGCAGATGCATTTCCCGATGGCTATCGCTCGGCTGGCGATTGCCATGCACCTCCAGGCTCGATGTTTCGTCATTAACGGGTTCGTGGATGGGCCCTATTGGGCCCAGGGGGGAATTATTGCGGGATGCACGTTCGCCACTACTTTTATTCGGGCGTATGCCATTCAGGATCTGGACAAGCTTGAGATCCCCCCCCCCCCCCAAGGTGCACTCTAAGTTGTACGTTGACGATTCAGGGGTTAGCGCTACGGGCACTAAGGGATACATCGCGGCCACTTTGCCGCTTGTTGCTCGTCAGCTGCATTCGGTCTTAGAGGACGGGGCGGGGGCTAAGGTCAGTAATGACGAAGGGAAGCGGTCGCTGATTTGTTCTTCTAAGGCGCTGGGACGCGAGCTGGCCGCCGAGCTTGGAGGGCCGGCTGGACCTCTTGTCGCGTCCGCGCCGAACCTCGGGGCTGATGATTGTGCTGGCCGGCCCCGTCGAGTCAATAGACGGAGCGCCAAGCATAAAAAGCGTGAAAGGAAAACCGCGGGGTTCGTTGCTCGGCTGGCCCGTCTGCGGCCCACGATTGGGGGCCGCGTTGCCCGAAACGTTTTTGCTTCTGGGGCCTTGGCGTCGGAGCTGTTCGGGTCCGAGGTCCATGGGGTTTCCGATTTCGAGCTTTTGACTTATCGGCGCCAGGCTGGATCTGTCCTGCAGCCGTCGGCCAAGGGCCGATCGTTGACCGCTTTGTTGCTTGCGCACGGAGAGCCGTGTTGGCATGCGAGTGTTGCTCCGATTATCCGCTGGTCTAAGGAGATCAGGTGGGCCCATCATCGGTTGCATCGGCACACCTTGTCTCTGCCTGAGCTTCGCGCTGCTTGGCAGGCTGGTTTCGAGGGAGAATCCCCGCTGTGGCGAAGTGTCTCGGGGCCTGTCACGGCTCTTCGGAAGTCTCTGGAGCGCATTTCCTGGAGCACGCCTGCCTTCGGGATCCTGGTCACCGATGTGGGGGAGGAGCTCAAGCTCACCGAGTTTTCCCCCCAGATGATCCGCACGCTTTTGCGTAAAGCTGTTTTGAGGGGCCTCGAGTGGGACCTGGGGGCCAGACTCAATATGAAGGGGAGAGGTTGTGTTGATCCTGTCCTCAGCTATCTCCACAGCTCCAAATATACCCCTTTTCAGAAAGGTTGTTTGAGGGCTTCTTTTTTTTTGCCAGGCGATTTACACCCGCCATCGGGCGGCCAGCCTTGGCTACGTGCTGCCTACTACGGTGCGCCCTCTCTGCGGTGATGGCTTAGACACGCTTAGACATCGCCTCTGGGAATGCAAATTCCCCGAGGTAGTCGCTTTGCGTGATCAGTTAGTTCGTCCGGATATCCAGGAATGGGCAACTAAGGCGGATGACAACTTGGCCTGCTATGGCGTCTTCCCCCAACCCCTCTAACTTCCCGCAGCCCCTCGTGGAGGGGGGCATCAAGGTGGACTGGGCGGAGGAGGAGGGCGACATTGTCAGGTGTTTCGAGGGGGGCATGTTTGTGGACGGCGCTTGTACCCGTTACAAAGTTGGTGATTTGAACCGCGCTGGTTGGTCGATCGTGGTTGTGTCCAAAGAAACGGGGAATGCTATTGTGCGAGTGAAAGGTCCAGTGCGGGCGCCGTGCCCACAGACGCCGCAGGCTGCAGAGTATCACGCCATGTCAGTTGCTGTGCAGTGGGCGACGGGCCCATCCACGATTTTTTCTGATTGCCAGGGCTGCGTGGATTTTGCACAGCTGCCATGGCCTGAGATGTGTTCGGGCAAGCGCATGTATAGTGGCATGGCTCAGCATTTGAAGGATCACTGGTCTCAGGTGCAGCTGGAAAAGGTCAAGGCCCATTTAGACGTCCGCGATGCCACCGATGATCGGGATCGGTATTTTCGGCAAGGCAACGATTGGGCTGATAAGACGGCCAAGGAGGCGGTGCTCTTGCATCCTATGCCGTCGGCCGCCGAGCTCGAGGGCCTTGATCAGGATGTTGCTATTGCCAGAGCCGTCGGCCGACTAGGGGCCAAGTTGCTACCTCTCTGGCCCCGCTTAGTGTTGGGCCCCAATGTCCAGCGTGTTCCTCCTCCCCCTGCGGAGCGTCAGCAGGGGGAGAAAAAGTGTGCCCATCAGTGGAGCTGGGTGGGTACCTACTGGCAGTGTGCTGCGTGTCTGCGAGGCAAGCGCGGCATGCCTTCGACCCAGCCACCGGCTGGGAAGTGTGACGCTGTCCTGAAAGTTTCACCTGCCAGGCTCCGCGCGCTCGGACACGTGCGCGTGCTGCTCGATTGCTATGACGGGTCCTTTATTTGTATTTGTCACAAGTGCGGGTATACGACGTCGGGGGGCCACTTGAGGAACCTTGACAAGAAGTGTGAGCCAGACAAAGTGGCCACACACACACAGCAATCCGTGGACTAAGTTGAAGAAGGGGCTCCATCCGAAAAAGTGTGGGGTCTCCGTCGATTTAAGCACGTTCTGCCATCTTTAAGTTTTTGCTTGCGTGTCCGTCTTTCTTCCCAGCACGGCCCGATGCGTCTGGCCCTTTTGGCAGGCATCCGTGCTCTACCCCACATCTGGGGCGAGGTCTCCAGTCGTCCTGGCGCTCGTTGCACCAGGGGCTGGAGGCCTCGTCGTCCTTGTGTGGGTGGTCGTGTTTTAATGTGGTGTGTCTCTCCGCTTTTCATTCTTTCGCGATGCTTTGGCTATACATCTGGGGCGAGGTGTTGTCGTCCAGGCGCATCAGCACCTGGGGCGGGTCTCGTCGTCCTTTTGTTCGCCTTTCGTGTCGCACGTGTCCGCACGTGTGCCAGGCACCCCGCTTCAGGGGGAAGATGCGCGCATAGCTGAAGGTTTTCTTTCAGTGGGGCACGGGGGTAAATCTATCCCGACTGTCGCTCCAATGGCGCTTGCTGTGGCCAGGTGTTTTGTCCCTGGCCCCAACGCCTGGCCCTCCGTCTTGATCGTGCGCGTGCACGCGTGCGTTTCGTGTGGTGGTGCCTACTGCTCTGGAGTTTGAGGGCTATCGCCCAATTGTCTTTTGTTGGAGGTGTTGCTGTGGTCAGGAGCTCAGGCTCCTAGCCCCAACACACTCTCAGCCCAGCGCCTGGCTGAATTCCGCTCGTCCTCTTGTTCAGTCGAGGGCCTGCGGGCTTGGCGGCACCTCCACTTGCAGGATCCTGCTTGTGGCATTGCTCCCCGCCTAACTCTGGTGGGTTTTTTGTCGTGCGTCCTCCTGTGTCGAGGGCCCCTTTTTCTTGCTCCTCGTGAGGAGGACTGTGGCACTGTGCTCTGCCGTGCCTCAGATCGGCCCTTGTCCAGGTGTAGCAGGGTCCCCTTGGTCCCTGTGTGCCTGTGAGGGGCCACTCAGAGGTGGGTCTCTGTTGTCTGGTCTCGCGGGGCGCCCAGGCACACCCACCTCTCTTTCGCAGATGAATACCGTGCCGACCGTTCAGTGCGGTCGGTCACGGCTCGTTTGCTGATTTCCCTCAGGGCCTCGCCCACCCTGAGTGGTGTATGTGGGCTGCAGCATGGTCCCATGCAAAAAAACAAAAAAAAAAAAAAAAAAAAAAAAAAAAAAAAAAACCTCCTCCTCCTCCTCCTCCTCCTCCTCCTCCTCCTCCTCCTCCTCCTCCTCCTCCTCCTCCTCCTCCTCCTCCTCCTCCTCCTCCTCCTCCTCCTAGCAAGCGTTCACAAGCAGGAGTACCCTTCAGTCGCTGAAAGTATGTACTTCTGGACTCCCAGAGCCCTTCCGATTCCAGTGATCGGTGGGGTTTCGCCTTCTCCGCCCTCCCAGGGGGGTGGGCGGATACCCGACCTTCTTCCAACGCCTTCCTGCTTCATGGTTCCACCTACTTCTCCCGACCGCTGCGTAGGAGCACGTCCAGCAGGGATCATTTCGATTCGATCGATTCGATCCGATGTGGGTGCTCCCGATTTCGATTCGATGTCGATTCGACTCGGCGCAGGTTCAAGCCGATTCGATTTCGAGTCGATCCCGATCCGAGTCGATGTCGATCCGATGCGCCGCCCCCCCACGCTAGACATCCGACGTCGTGCTGTCTTGTTTTTCTCGTGCTGCATTGTCTTTTATTGGGGGCGTCGGCTCCTCCCCCTCCCCTGCGCCGCCTCCCTGGGCCGCCCCAGGGGGGCCAGGAGGGGCCTCCCTGGAGTTGAGTCGGGCACGTCCCTTTACAGGAGGAGCATCCAAAGATAGTCACAGCATGATACGGGGACGAATCCTCTATGATTGGTTATCGTGTTTAGACCTGTTTTGCGCGTATGTTTTGTTTTTCGTCCCAGATCCGCTTGTGGGAGGACAAGCCCGACCTCACCCTGGAGGCGGGGAAAGCGGCCCACAATCTGATGATGCTCCGACCTACTTCAGCCTTGATCACCAGGAAGTCGAGCACGAGGACAGTACCAACACTGGAGGGTGTTCACGCGTGGGGCCCTGGGAGGCGAGACTCGTGCGACACTTCGCCAGCGTGTCGGGCAGTCACTGTTGCAATACCTTCATGGGTGCTCGGCAGGCGTTCTGGGATGCGGTCCTCAAGTGCGATGGGAGCAGCATAGCCACAATCGTCCGTCGCGAGGCTTCCCGCGACGCGAGGACCCTCAGATCTGACGTTGCAGAACAGGGTATGAAAATCGCCAGAAATCACCACCGCAGCCTCAGGCCCCATCTTTCGGCTGCACTCCTCGAGCCGGCTCGCTCCGTGAGGGCCCTGGGGCCCGAAACTTGGCGAGAACGCTTGTCTCGAGATGAGGAGGAGAAGGAGGGGGAGGATCGAGGATCGAGGATCTAGCTTGAGACACCAGGCCCTCAGGGGACGTCAAGACACGAGCAGGAGCGGGAGCAGCAGGCCGCAGGATTTTTGGTTGTGAGGGCCAGGCGGTGGGGCGCACCGGCGCCGCCGCGATAGGCGGTGGGGCGCACCGGCGCCGCCGCGATGCTAGGCCTCTCAGGTGGGGTCCGAGCAGGGTCCTCACTCCCTCCTTGGGGAGGGAGAGGTGCGGAGAGGGAGGGGGAGAGATGGGGAGTAATAACGACGGGGGACGATGGGACCCGAGCAGGGTGGGGTCGGAGGAGCGCGCCGCATCGCCGATGCATCGCCGATGCGGCTCGATGTGGAGCACGATCTCCTCCACGTCGACGACTGCGACGGCGATGCATCGGCGATGCGGCGCGATCCTCCGATCCCATCTACATTTCGAAACCGACGATGAGGTGCATCCCTGCCTCCTCGCCCCATCCTCAACCGCGCTCGATGGCCAGCCCCGATCGAGAAGCTCCGGCATGGGTGCCCCAGGGGCTCCGCGCCCCCCTCCGGGGGAGCAAGCAACGACATAAACATGAAAGAAAGCTCGGAGGTCCGCCGCACGGGGGCCCCAGCACCGACCCGAGGAAACTCGCGCGGATCTCCAAGCTTTTAGGTGTATGGCATTGGTTGTCTGGCCCAGGATCGGCCACTCGCAAAGTGGGGTATGGGGAGGGGAGAAGGCTTCTTAGAAGCACGATTCACTCTTAGAAGGCGCGGACCTTGTCTCTAGATGTAGGGCTGGCGCCTTCTAAGAAGCAGCCTCCTTCTAAGAAGCCTCCCCCCTCCCTCCAAGCCGCTTTGCGCGCCGCCAACAAGAGGCTCCGCAACATCCTCGCGCATCCTTCCTACCACCCCAGACCCCCGACGTCGTGATTTGTTCACAACGTCGACCCCCAGAGGTCTGGACCCCTTCCCCGGGACCAGTTTCTCAGCCTGAGTCGTTTATTGACGGTCCCGAGGCCTGGTGAGGGCCCCTGGAGGCCGAAAATAGCGAAAAATTTGCCGTCGTGATTTTTTCACGACTGGAGGACGAAAATAGCGAAAACCTTTCCGTCGCAATTTTGTTCACCACGCGGGGGGGTCTGGGACTTTTTGATTCTGCCCAGACCCCAGCAGGGAGGCCTCTGGCGGTTCTAGGCCTCCCAGATGGGGTCCGAGTGAATGGGGTCGAAGGATCGCGCCGCATCGCCGATGCATCGCCGACACATCGCCGATTCGGCTCGACGTGGATCCCGATTTGCTTCGCGCGGACGTCGCCGACGTCGCCGACGCGTCGCCAATGCATCGCCGATGCAGCGGCGACGCAACGACGATGCGGCGCGATTCTTCGACCCCACCCAACAGTCAAGACGCTGAAATAAGGAACAGTTTGGGTTCGGAAGGGGCTCGATGTTCCTTAGGTTCCTCCAGTGATGTTCATCTTGCCATCCTGGGGCACGGAGGCGATTGCAGGGCCAAGAAGGAGCTTCGTTCCTTATGTAGCGTTCCTTCTTTCAGCGGCCCCACCCTACTCGGACCCCACCCAGGAGGCCTCCATTGTCGGGGCCGCGCGGAGGTCGTGCGGCCTTCCCCCCCGGCCGCCCGAGCGGGGGGCGGATAGCAGACGGTCGGGCGCTGGCGAGGCGTCCCGGCGTGCCTTGCAGGCCCACCAAGGAGGGGCCTTGAGGCCCCTCTGTGGCTTCGGCGAGATGTTCTCGAAACCTTTCTGGCTTGGCACTGCTCCGACCCCATCTGCGGTCCACCCGCACAGCAAGGATGGGCAGCCTTCCCAAGGGCACCCTCGCATCCTTGCCTCCTCGCTCCATCCTTCGCCGCTGTCGATGGCCGCGCCCCGCTCGAGAAGCCTCGAGCCTTACAGTCAGCCCAGATTAGTAGGTCGACCCTGCCAAACCAAGGGTACTCTTTTGCCCTGTGTGTTCGCAACACACGCCTTCTACATTACCGTGGCAATGTGGCCCTCGGCCGGGTCTTGTGCCCTCTCGCGTGTCCTCTCCGATCAATCCCGACTGTATCCTAGGGCTCCCAACTTCGCGCTCCGCGAAGCGCGAATAACTTCGCGCTCTCGCGCCGCCCCCCCCCCCAAGGCAGAAACGGAGGACGAGGAGGAGGGGGAGAAGGAACGAGGACCGCGAAGCGCGAAGCGCGAATACCTTCGCGCCCTCGTGGGAGCCCCTGGCATCGCGCATCCTCACCACACCTGGCTGGACTGCACTCGGACCCCGCCCGGGAGGCCTCCGGCGATGGCCCTCGCTGTGGGAAGCTCCGTCGCGGTGCGCGGCCTGCCCCGCGGGGCGGGCCAGCGGGGCCCAGGTGCCCGCCCGCCGAGGCCGAGCGGGCACCTGCCAGCCGCGCCCAGGCCCCCGTCGACTCCAGCCCTCCTCCTCCTCCTCCTCCTCCTCCTCCTCCTCCCCCTCCTCCTCCCCCTCCTCCTTTTTTTCTTGGCCGAGCTCAGAGCGGTCCAGCCGCTGAAGCGTCAGTGTGCTCGGTAGTCGGCGCCCGACTACCGAGCGATGCAAGGGCACAGATGCCTCGGTCTTCTCCGAGGCCCACAGCGCGCCTAAGACGCAGCAAGGAACATGCAATCTCTGTGCCCGTCGACCAAAATCACCTGAAGGTACCCACCCTCCACCCAACCACGTGCTCGGACGGGCACAGAGCCAGTACTGTAGCCATCGATAGACGACAACATCAGGAGCAAGTAAGAGAAGAGGAAGACGAGTAACATCTAGACTGTGAAGAGAGGGAAGAAGAGGCTCGCCCCTGGTGGCACGCCGCCAGGACGGCGAGCGACAGCTCAAAGCACGAATTTGGGGGACGGGGAGGCTTGGGGTGGCGCTCGACGGTTTGTTTCACCCGCCTTACCACTTGCGCCTCCCGTGCCCTCCCCGTCCCCTACAGAAGGCCACACAGCCTCCCCCTTGGTCGGCCCCTCGATAGTTCAACTACTCCGTGGTAGCGCGGAACACGAGTAAGACCCTCGTACCCGAGGGGCCGCCAAGGAGGGGGACGAATACGATTACTCCTCCTCCACCGACTCCAATCAGAGAACTCCTCCTCCAAGATGTGTCGCCCTAGGCGACAGAACATGCGGTAGCCGCGCGGCACCTCACAGCCTAAGGCTGGGCAAAGCACTGATACAAATCCACCCTCACTTACGCACACATCCAAAACAACTTACAAGCTCCTGCGAAGACTCGCCGACAGAGTCATGAAAAAACGGGCCCTTTTGAAGGCCCGTCCAATCAGTACACCAACAGCCCGTGGAAGTTCAACCGCTTGGCTCTGTTGTCCATGGTAGTCATGACAGCAGCGTACGGGTCCATGGTGACGCAGTTCTATCTCGTAATCACAATGTGTGTGAATAATCATCATCTCTCTAGCATCTGCAGCACCAAACATACAACTATCAATCTCAGTGTGGCCCACTCGGGCACCAATAGTCCCAAAGTCTGGCATGAAGTTCTGAATATTGTCATAGGCCTTGCGCTCCACTATGACCGCCACTGGAACGCCAGCCATGGTACCTGCTTGCAGTAGTCTCCACGCCGACCTCACTTGAGAATTGTCGCCAGAAAAGCTCTGTCGGCGTTGGGGAGGCAAACGTCGGATACCCCAGGGTTCAGTTTGGGTACGCCTTTGGTCAGGTCCGACTCCATGCCACGTTTTCCCACAAAGATGAATAAAAATAGCCCCTACATGGCCTGACTGCATACGAGTGACGATCATCCTCATCTGCGACTCCTGTAGTCCAACAACCGTGCCGTCCTCGTCCTGCCCAGGGTATGTTTCCATTCCAAGGCCACATGCATGATGAAGCGCATCTGAAAACTCAACGTCGCACTCGGCTTGAAAGACATTGAGCAATACCATTGTACCGAGGTCGCCAGTCTGCATGCGTCGAACTGCGTTGGGTACCTCACGTACTGGTAACCATACCTCAGGGGCTTTGACAGGAACAAGCCTGTCACCTTTGCCGCCAAGTGGGTCTCCATAGCGAGCCCGCTGTTTGACCACCCTGTAGTTGTATCCTTGCTGAACTTGCTTCCTCTCACGTAGTAGATCTTCCTGCCGTAGAAGTTCAGCTTCATCAGCGGAGAGAAGGTCCCCATTGTCCAACAGCCATGATATACACCTGTTGCCTCGTCTGCGCAAGTGCCGTAAAAGATTGGAGCGATCTCCAAACACTGTGCCACACGCTCCACACTGCGTGCCTCGTGCAACCAGTTGGGCTCCATCAATCGGCTGATGATCCAAAAAGTGTTTGCGCCAGGCCGACTCCTTCGAGCATACCCATCCACAAGTATAGCACACGAATTTCTTCTCCAAGTCCGCAGTGACCGTCGGCGCCATCTGGGCGTTAAGACTTCTTTCTGCCATCTGCATTTGGACATTCTCCAGTTCCCTATACACATGATACTCCCATGCAGTCTTGACTTCATTCAAGAAGCTCTTCGTGTTCAGTCTGGCGTACTGGAACCACTGCTGCACCGTCCACGCTGCGCGAGCTCCATCCTTGCTGTAACTATCAAGCCACTCCAAGTCGTCACGAAGCAGTGAGACCCAAGATCCACGTTCGTCAGCCAACTGGTCGAGGAGAAACCATAGGACGACAGGAGCCTGCAAAAACATCTTCCCAAAGTACATTAACCTCTTCTTACGAATAATATCTCTCAGATGCAGTCTCCTCGCAGAACATAGAACTTGTTCGTCGTTGTAGAAGCTGGTGGTCTGGCGATGGTGCTGCAAGCCTTGTGCCACACGATATGTCGATATTCGAGGTGTCTCTAGCCGTTGTAGGAGTGACTCGCTGAGCGCTGTCCACGTCTCGGCTAGGTAGGTGAGATGCACGTTGGCCAAGGTATCAACAAGATTCGTTTTCGCTGGCCTCGTCATACCCCCAAATTTCGAGATCATCTTCTTAACAGGCATAGCCGCAATCTTCTGCTTCTGCACCAAGTGTGCTATCCGAGGACCCATCTCGAGGCGACGGTTGATCATCGTCCCTAAGTACTTGTACTCCTTCACCACGTGCACCTGGATATCCCACCGTGTAGGTATAATCAAAAGTTCATCTTCATTATCCAGTCGATCTCTCAAGTCGACAGGTGCTTGCCTGCTAGGTATGATAAACATGGCTGACTTGGATTTCTTGTAGTTAACCAAAAAGCCGTGCGAGAGCATAGCCACATGGACTGCATCCGCGACTTCACCAGCGAGTTGTATAGGATCTTGTCCTGCCTCAACAGACTGCATAATTAGCGCATCGTCAACGAAGGAAATATCTGTGAGGTGGGGGTCGTCTTGTAGTTCCGCAGGTGCAAAACAACTCTGGACTCCATCCACCCGCAGCGGCAAGCTGGCACCTAGCGGTCGTAGGGCCTCGTCAATGCTCTTGAGAGGCTTGCAGAACGCTGCGTTGAAGATCGCGTCGGCTAGAGAGCTTCCTGGGCGCGAGCTCCTGCGTGACCTTGCGACAGTATTGATAGTATTAGTGCCGAAGTGCGTATCTCGATGTCCTTCGATCAGTAGGGCCAAAAGGTGAGGGTGCGCTCCAAGGCCATCCAAGGCTGCTGGTTGTGAAAGGATAAAGGTCAACAGGGGAAGCATCGCTATGGGCAAGTCGTGATGATGTATGATGTATTCATCGTCTCCATCTGGGTCGCCGAGTCGAGGTAGAACCATACTGCGCACCACCGAATAGAAGGCCTGTACCAAATCAATAAAATACAGAATAGCCGATCGGCCTTGGAGCTGCGCCGCTTGAATAAACGAAACTGCGATGTGAACCAGCAGCGCAGGGCCTTTGGCAGGTCGACCTCCACACTGAGTATCGCGGAGGAGTATGTCAAGATATCGTGTGAGTTGCTGCCGTAGAAACTTATGCCAACACTTGCTCACCACCCCATTCAACAAGATGGAACGATACGTTTGTAGTTGCTGCCCAGGTCCGCCTGTTTTAAGTAAAGGAAACACAATGCCATGCTTCCAATCGAAGGGCTCCTGCTGGTACACGCTCGTCTTGAACATAATCGGCCCGTAGTGCCGAGCAGCGGCGCGAGGGCAAATACGCAAAAGATCGCCATGTATATCATCCTTCCCTGGAGCCTTACGCCGCTTGACTCGTGAAAACATTCCTGCCACCAATCCAACATGCGGTAAGCACGCAGTGTCCAACTCTGCACCATCAATGTCGTGATGCAGGCGCTCATTGTATTTTGTCCTCAAAGCGTTATCGTCCATTAACTCTGCGTCCTCGATGTTCGCGAAGTATTCCAGTATCATCAAATCGGCTTCCTTGTCCGTCGTTGCCACCTGCCCTGCCGAGTCCACCAGCATAGGATATCTGCTGGACTTTCCCTTCCTGCCTCCATACTTAAGCAGTATCTTAAGTAGTCGCCATTCCCCATGTGGTTCGTTGTTCGCAGCACACACATCCATCTGCCTCGAGAGGTCTTCCAAGAAGGCCGCGCGGTCAGCATCAACCGCTCGCCGAACTTTCTTAGCAGTATTAGCCAAGAATGTGCGAAGGTGATCTTGAAAGTCGTTAGCCGTGAGGCAGCCCTCCCGCATTTTTTGCCCATGACAGCGAAGCTGACGAACATCAGGTTGCCAAGGCAGTTCCTGGCGAGGTCGAAAGAGCGGATCATCCAGATGGTGAAGTAGTTCTCGCCAAGGTGGTCTGGCTTCATTGTGCTCAGGAAGCCATCGCCGTGCCCGCATAACGTACCTACGTAGTCGTACAAGTTCCATCGTAGACTCAGAAACATATCCTTTATAAGATGTCAATCTGTTGGTACCAAAACATGTTCTAGCAGCACGCCTGACCAACTGATTCGTCATTTCAAGATGGTCATTTACATCGAGCTCCCACTCCGGCAGTACTGCGTTGTCCAAGATGGTAGTGAACTGTTTTACCTTGCTCTCGTCCTTGAGCTTAGACTGATCAAGATGCAGCGCCGAACGCTGTTTGCCAACTGTGCGAACTCCGCTCGTCCTCAGATCCAAGATAACTGGATGATGATCTTCTCCATCGCTGTAAGAGTCGAATCCATAGTCAACCTGGCATTGAGTTACTGTGTCAGCCCAATGTGAGTCCAGAAGTATGTGGTCAATACGATGTCGGACTCCAGCAATAGAGGTATATGTGTGTCCACCTTCATGCGGGTGCCAAGTAGAAGCAAGAGACAACTGGTGTGCTTCTAGTACTCTGCGCATAGCTTTTGCAGGTCCATCGTCGCAGGCAGGGACACAGTATTCTGGATGAAATCTGCCAACTAGCTCCCGAGGCCCACTCGAAGATACATCTGCCTGCCCGATCTTGGCGTTCATGTCTCCAAGTACGATAGCAGGAGGCCACCGCGACATCATCTCCTGAACATTGGCCCACCAATCAGTGTACGAAATGCTCTCGTGCCTCTCGTGCGGGGCGTGCACCACGTAAACGAAGATATCGAACTCGGTTGTCGTCAGCCTGACCACCAAAAGCCTCGGGTCCTTGTAGATTAGTCTGACATTGTTTTTCTTGAACAACTTCTCGCCATTTGGCACTGAGCAATACGGTTTGTTCATGTTCACTAGCAATGTGCAGCCAAGCTTCGACTGCTCTCCTGAGCCGATAATGTAGAAACCGTCTCGAATCCCTGGTGCCGCCGGTGATGGAGCCTCCTGCAGGCCAACGAGGTGCGCTCCCAGTTGCTGAAATTGGAGCCGTATCTGCTGTCCTCTGTGAAATTGCCCTGCTTGCGGCTCCCCCATGTTGGCACGCTGTGTGTTGAAAGATATAACCCGAAGATTCACGCTGAACGGTATAGTCTTCGTAGCTGTCCCTGTAGGTACTGCAGTCGGCTGGAGTATGGCTTGCTGTCGTATTGCCTGATATGTGAAGCCATGCTCCGTGAACTTGGGGTAGGCCGCGCTGTCCAAGTCCTCTCTATCTCTCAACATTGCCCATCCCCAGTTCAATACAGGATTGAGCTGTACTACCAGTTGCTGTGGAAGAGGTGGAGGTGGATGATCCTTCGCATGCTTCGCAATGACATCCGACATCTCGTTCCAGGGGTGCCCGTCATGACCAACTGTGTGAGACAGGGTAATCTTCCTGGTACGTCGGGCAGCGTCAAGGGCGTGGCTCCCAAGTCGAGAGAAAGGTTCTTCCTGGGCCACTCCTGACGAAACGCGACACATCGCGGGTTGGCAGTCGCACACCACCTCCACCTCGACGTGCGCCTCGAGCTGCAAGGCATATAGTAGCGCCCATAAAATGCCTGCCGTCTCGGTGGTCACGCTGTTGATCTGGTGGTCGGACAGCTCCACGTTGATGCTGTCAACCACGTAGGCGCTGAAGTAGCCCAGGAACTTGAAACAATCGCCGTCAGTTGCCAGCACTGTGCAAGCCCAAGCTGAACTCGTAGGCTCACTATCGTGATAGGAGCCGTCGCAGAAGATGAAGATCTTGCTCACTGCATTCTCCAAACTCCGCGAAAGGGACATGGCCAGCATGCTATGCTCGTGGAGCGACATGCCAGCAAGATTCCGTTGCAACTGAATGTGCCATCGAAGCCGTTGAAACACCAGGTGTAGTGGCTCAGGCGTCTCCAGTGAGCAAAAACGTCCATAGCAATTATACTGAGGTGAGACCTGGGCGTCAAGGTGCCCGAGCCTTTCTTCGGCTCTCGGAGTGCCTTCGATGAGTTGTGCATCGTGATTGCCACAAACCACTGGAGCAGCTCCGCTTCCCAACGTTTGCTGAGGTATATGTGCGGACGAGTCCGCAAAGTCACTTAGAAATCGAGCATCTACTCTGACGGTGGTTCCCAGCCCACTCAGTCCAAGACTGGGAACCCGTAAAGCGTGGGCCATAATCTCCGCTGAGGTCTCAGCCCCCGACGCTGGCTGAGACCCTTCCCATGCGCTCAGGGGCGCTGGGACGCGCCTTGTTCCTCCCCGCGGTGATCAGGAGGAACGTCCACTGGTTGCTGAAGACGTGCATCAGTGGGTACTCGAGAGCGATGTATGTCGCCAGCTCCACCTTGCTCAACAGCCTGGCTTGACGACCATTCGCCGCTCGTGGTGGCGACTCCACCTCTCGTCTTCTCATCACGTGTGCGACTATCTTCAGTAAGAGGCGGAACACGAGGGTACAAGAATTGTCTCCCATACTTCCGAGCTGGCATTTTGTGCACCGTGCTCCTGTCAGTGTCCTCTTCCCCTGAACGAAATGCCTGCTGAGCCGCGTCTGAAGGTACCTCATCTTCAACATCTGCAACATCCAGACCTTCACCGTCGCGATGTTCATCTCCACGGCCGACCTCCTCCGCTAGTTGTTGTACAACCTCGAGTCCGTACTTGGCTAACTCTTCCTGGTATTGTTCTTATTGTTCTTCTCTGGCTACCTTTCTGTCATGCATCAGAAGGCTGATTTCCTCCTCTTGAATGGCCTCAAGTTCAGCTGCTACTTCCAGATCATACCTTTGAGCTGCGTCCATGATGTCTTCTGCCGAAACTGCGTCTGCAGAGTCCATCGTAGTGGAATAACGATTTGGAGGCACATCACGAGAAACTTCAGCCGATAGTTCAGGTACCGCCGTCGGTGAAGAGTGCACAGAATCAACTTGAACTTCTTGTCGGTGCTCGGCTCGTTGCTGTGCCTCACGCTGCTCTGCCTTCTTGTATTCTGCATTCCGAACCACTGACATCCGTACCTCTTCAAATGCATAGACCTGCCGTTCCGCACGTAGCCATTCTTGAAAGTCAGCTTATTCCTGCTGTCGAGCAGCGTCCTCATCAGCAAGCGCAGCATCCACTGCCCTGGTCATGGTAGAGGGTGGTGAGGAGTAAATTGAAGAACATAACGGCGAACCCGCCATATACCTCTGGCACTCGTAGTCGATGTACATCTCGCTGTCGCGCTCAGCCTGCCTCTTCTGCAAAAGCAATTCGGCTTCAAACTTCTCAGTCTCGTTCTCCACGCTGCTGCCAAGCTGAACTCTGGATACTCCTGTCTTACCATATGGGTTCGTCCGATTCGATCGCGGGGTAATTCCTTTCCCTTTTTGAGCACGAAGCCGTCCGATCTCACCTTCATATTGCTGCGTACGAGCCTCTGCTGATCGGACTGCTTCAACGAGCTGTTGTTGTCGTACTTCATCTTGTTGCCGCTGCTCCGCTAATTCAAGCCACACCTTCTGGTACTGCTCGTCGTTCTCGGCCTTCATCTCCTGCACCTCTCTGAGTTCACAAGCCACTCTTGCCATCTGACTTCGCTTCCACTGCTCCATATCCTCGGTATCTTTCTGATGTTTGGCTTTGTCCATCTCGATGAATGCCTGACGCTGTTCGTCGACCTCCTCTGAACGACGCTGGAGCTGATGCATGATCATCGTGATCTTGGCCATCTCCTCCTGCCCAAAGCGCTGTACTTCCATTTCACGGCTTGCAAGTTGCTGCCTCTGGTGCTCCAATTCCTGTTGCTCTCCGCTATGTTCCCGACGGCCGCACTCGATCTGGACCTGCAACTGCCTGTTCTGCTGCTGTAACATTAGGTTGTGCTGATGAGCTGCTGCCGCCGCCCTCTGCTGCTCCAGCCATTCGTTGTGTCTGGCCGCCTTACACTCGCTCTCGTAAACCTTGGCCTGCTCCTTCGTGAGTAGTTCCGTCCTCGGCGCTGACTTGGCCACCGATGTTGCCGCCACTGAACTGCTGCTGTCAACCGTCATGTAGCAATCAGCTTCCCTGCGAGGTGGCTGCGGCGTCACCTGGGATGGCGGTATCCGCGGAGCTGCTGTCGTCGGCGCTTGTGTAGCTGGGGTCTGCATCTGCTCTGGCATCTGTAACCCAACTGGAAGAGGCTGCGGCGTCTTCTGAGCACTAGATGAGGGCATCGATGCATACGACAAAAGCGCAGATCTGTGTGACGAACTCCCAGGCATACTTCCTGCTGTCGTACGTGCGCTAGTGCCACCGTATGGATCCATTCTGACTGGCGAAGTTGAAGGTCGACGGGCATCGTCCTGCGCTGGGTTCTGCACTCCTAGCTGCTGTACTGTGCCTAGACCTCTGGAGACCTGCCCTTGCGGCTGTCTCAAGGAGGCCTGGCAGCGCAGATGTTTGCCGTCCACAATTGGCGTTGGCGTTGGATCACGTCTGGAAGGAAGTGGCGGCGGCGGTGGTGGCGGTGGTGGTGGTGGTGGAGGCTGTTCTTCATCACCTGCTCGAAGATCTTTCTGAAGCGCCACCCTCCTGTCGTAGCCGATATCCACTTCAGTACTTGATAATTCTGTTGCATCTGCCTCTCCTTCAGCTGCCTCCCGAAACAAATCATGGTAGTAGTCCAGCAGCGTCTCTTCATAGAGCGCTTCCTGTTTCAGTGTGTCTATCTTACCCTCGATCTTATGCAGCTTCTCTTCCGTCTTCGTAATGTTATCCTTCGCCTCACGCCGTTGAATTGCACAAGGTTTGAGTTGCCACATCATCCATTTCATGACACTCAGCTCCTTCTCTTGAGTGATCACGCATGTTCCCAAAC
The DNA here is from genome assembly GCA_963575745.1 of Prorocentrum cordatum. NCBI lineage: Eukaryota > Dinophyceae > Prorocentrales > Prorocentraceae > Prorocentrum > Prorocentrum cordatum. Next base: position 107,536 of record CAUYUJ010016722.1, on the reverse strand, counting down.
GCCGCCCATGTACGATGACTTCTGCCGTTCTATGCATTCTTTCCTCCAAAGATTTCCGATACTTGGCTACGTCTGACTTCGGCGGTGGGCTGTACATGGCGTGATTCAAGGCGTACTTGCTCGTGCTCATCATCGTCTCCTCGAGAACTTTGGCAATCTCATTCCTGAAAGTGGCGCTATCTCGATCACGTCGACGCTGGTCCGCTTGCTTCTGCATCTGCTTCCTCCAAGTATTATTACAACTCTTCTTCGCACACTGCCATGAAGCTGGTTCATTGCTCTGGCCACAATCGATGCACGTCCATTTGCCTGGCTTCGCCATGCTTGAATGATGCGCCGCCAAGATCTTCTGCGCCTTTGTGACCCTGAGGAGTATCCTGGCCTGAGCACGTAGTCGCCGCTGACGACGATGTGCGGCGCCCTCAGGGCGCTTGGCCGTCTGGCCTGCTCCTGGAGCGGCCCACCGCGCGCCTCGCGCGCAGCCTGGCCCGCCGCGGGCTGCCGCCAGGGGCTGCCGCCGCTGCGAGGGATGTGGGGGGTCCTCCCCCTCGCTGCAGCCCCTATCGCGGCCGCCGCGCTGCCGCCCGCCCACGCGTGGGGCGGCGTCCGCCCCACCCCGAGTGGGCAAACGGCTCCCCCTCCTCCTCCTCCTCCCCCCCCCCCTCCCCCTCTTTTCTTTGCCGAGCTCCGAGGCGGTCCTCCTCCGCCTGCCCCTCCCCCTCCTCCCCCTCCTCCTCCCCCGCCTCCACAATTACTCAATATGAATACTACTCTCCCTCTTCCCCTGATGACGGTTTGACAGTGTCCGACCCCCCCCCCCCCCCGCGTATTGTTTTTGTTACACACAGGTTTCCCCGGAGTTCGGTTTTCGCATGCATTTTTTTCAAAATCTGCTCTCGCTGAGGCGCCGGCCTCATTTTCGGGCCCCGCTCGTTCCGAATCGTGCTCCCGCTGCAGCGCTGGCCTCATTTCCGTGCTTCCGCTCGTTCCGAATCGTGCTCCCGCTGCAGCGCTGGCCTCATTTCCGCGCTTCCGCTCGTTTCGACTCGTGCTCCCGCTGCAGCGCTGGCGTCATTTCCCGTGCCATGCCACGGCGTGCAATGCAATGCTAGGTTGATACTACGCTTTGCGGTGCTCTTCTACGCCATGCCATGCCGTGCTCTACAATGCATCGCGTACCCTTTCGGGATCATTGCCCTGCTCGACATCCGACTGAGCGAGTAGAGAGGGGATCTACGCCATGGTAAGGGATGGGAGGGAGGGGTAGGATGTCAGATATGACGCGAGCGCACCTAGCTTGCCCTCCCCCCTGCCCCTCCTCCCCCTCCTCCCCCGCCTCCTCCTCCTCCCCCTCCTTCTCCTCCTCCCCCTCCTCCTCCCCCTCCTCCTCCTCCTCCCCCGCCTCCTCCTCCTCCTCCTACTCCTCCTTCTCCTCCTCCTCCTCCTCCTCCTTCTCCTCCTCCTCCTCCTCCTCCTCCCTCCTCCTTCCCCTCCTCCTCCTCCTCCCCCTCCTCCTCCTCCTCCTCCTCCTCCTCCTCCGCCCCTCCTCCTCCTCCTCCTCCTCCGCCTCCTCCTCCTCATCCTCCCCCTCCTCCCCCTCCCCCCCTCCTCCTCCCCTCCTCCTCCTCCTCCTCCTCCTCCTCCTCCTCCTCCTCCTCATCATCATCATCATCATCATCATCATCATCATCATCATCATCATCATCATCATCATCATCATCATCATCATCATCATCATCATCATCATCATCCCTCTCACCCTCATCCTCCTCCACCTCCTCCTCCTCATCATCATCCTCCTTGCCTTGAAATATCTCCGGCGCGTTCCGGTTCTGAAGCTTCCGAACCTCGGGGTCAGGCGAACGCTGGCCATGTACAACACTTTCTCTTTCGGCCACGTCGCAGAGTGTTATTCCACCACGTCCGAAGCAGATCGTCTCGGACGGGAACCCATCCAGACCCTCATCGTGGCTCCCAGGAACGCTCTCTCGTGCAATCTTCTGAAGTCGGCTACGGACCTTGGCCTGCTCGTGCGGGCGAGGTCTCTCGTGTGCAGGGCCCAGGCGGTGCGGTACAGATGTGCCTTCAACGCGACGGCTTGCCACGGGGCTGGTGAACATCTCGACGAGGCCAGAGGCAGCGACGACAAGGCCGTGGTCACTCATGTCTGGGAAAAGACGGTGGCAGAACAGATGTATCGTCCAGATGCGTCGCACGTATCAAGCTCTCCCTGAGGAGAACCCCCCTCCCGACTCGTCTCGATGAACGTATGCAGGCTCGCTGCAGCATCTCTGCCACAGACGAGCTAGATAGGCGATTCGGGTATTTCCATCCTGGGGTGGCCCCTGCCCAGCTCGATCTGACCGTCTCGCATCTCCGTCGCTTGAGTTGCCCTTTTTTCCCCTGTCCCCACGAATGCTTCCACCCACGGCCGCAGTTCTCGTGGGTGCGCCGACGCCCTGGCTTCTCAAGGTTACCGCTCCGTCACGGGAGCCCGACAGAAGTGCCAAGGGCATCCAACAAGTCTCGATCCTCGATCTCTGGTCTCGGTCACCCGCGGGGACGGGAAGGTAACAGCGCTTCGCGCGTCGCAGTCCGGGCCGGAATGGTTGCTCTTCTCCGAGGGGGCGGCGCGTGGACGCGAAATGCGCGACGTTGGGTGACGTACAGTCAATACTCTGAGATATGGACCGTTTGGGGCTCCAGAGGGGCTTTGGTTTTCGTTTTCCTCCTCCTCCTCCTCCTCCCCCTCCTCCTCCTCCTCCTCCTCCCCCTCCTCCTCCCCCTCCTCCTCCTCCGCCTCCTCCTCCCCCTCCTCCTCCCCCTCCTCCTTTTCCTCCTCCTCCTCCTCCTCCTCCTCCTCCTCCTCCTCCTCCTCCTCCTCCTCCTCCCCATCCTCCTCCTGCTCCTCCTCCTCTGCTTTTTGTTCGCTCCTTGGGATTAGGTTGGGGAATTCCTTCGTGGCCGAGGCTCGCCGTGGGCAGACAAGCCTCTCGTCGTTCCTTGCTCGTCGTTCCCTGTGACAGCACGATGGCTGCAGCTGGTCCACGCGGACGGGCGCCGCACCCGTCCCGCCCCCGCTCGATCCTCCTCCTCCTCCTCCTCCTCCGCCTCCTCCTCCTCCTCCTCGTCCTCCTCCTCCTCCTCGTCCTCCTCCTCCTCGTCCTCCTCCTCCACCTTATCCTCCTTCTCCCCCTCGTCCTCCTCATCATCATCGTTATATTATTCGTATTCGTTACCATCAGCAGCAACATCAGCAGCATCATCATAAGCAGCAGCATCATCAGCATCATCAGCAGCATCATATCCATCATCCTCATGATCGTCATCATCATCAGCAGTATCATCATCACCATCAGTACCATCATCGTCATCATCATCATCGTCATCAGCATCAGCATCAGCATCAGCATAATCAGCATCAGTAGCATCATCATCATCATCATCATCATCATCATCATCATCATCAGGAGCAGCATCGATATCAACATCAACAGCAGCATCATCAGGCAGACAGATCACATTCCCCCGCTTGGCATTGCAGGCGCCGTCGCGTTTGCTCTGCTGCCAGGCGGCTTCCGCAGGTCGACAAGCTGAGAGGGCCTCTGCACTGACATCACGGGTCTCAAGATCTTCTTGTGAGTGGAGCTACAGACAGTGTTGGCGGCCCTCGCCCAGGTAAAAGATCCAATGCCCAGAAGGAGCCGAGAGGTGCATGCGTGGCAACACGACAGTGCGACTGCCAGGGCAAGTACGCGTGCAACGATAATCGCTACCAGTGCGGTCGTGACCGTCGTGGTGTGCCTGATCCAGGGCTTGCTCCTCCTCGGCAGCGAGCGCCATCAGCATCCAAGCGCGGTGCAACAGTTCCCCGTCGCGACCTCGGCGCAACGGGGACAAGCAATGAAGAAGAAGGGCGGTGACAGTCGCGGTGGGTCTCCCAGTCTTGCCGATGAAGTTTCCCAAGCACGACGAGCACTCAGGACTTTGTGTAAGTTGGGCCTCGCGAGTGACTCCGCTGTCATTCAACAGGCTCGACGAGACTTACAGCTTGCCGAGGAGAAAGAGCAGCAGACTCGCGCACCTGGCGGCATGTTTCGGAGATCCCTTGATAGGCATGCGGCATAAACGAAAGAGGTGGAAGATCTGAAGAATGTGGTCTCAGACCTTGAGGCAAAATTACCCGAGAAGCAGACCTCCCTCACGACCGCCACCACCGAGCTGCACAACATTCAGCCTGGGGTCAAATTGGCCAGGACCACCGTCCTTGCGTCCACAGCGCAGGCCTCGACCACAGCTCCTGTATTACAGCATGCAATTTAGCGTCTGCAAACGGTGGCGGCAGGGGCTTCTGCAGCCATCTTGGCCGGCAACCCGCAGGCCATGCTGCAGACGTTCGCCAACCAGTTGGCGCAGCTCCAGTCCGTCGTGCAGCAGCAGGCGCTGCCGCAGCAGGCACCACCAGCGCAGGCAGCAGCGCCTGCGCACGGAGGGGCCGCCCCTAGTACACTTGCACATCCCTGTGAAGCCTTACTCGGTCAGCAAGGAGGTGCTGGTGACGCAGAGATGGGTCAGGACAGTTGACATCTACGTGGTCTGTCTCACTACACCGCGACGGCTCAACAATGAAGCCCGTCCCCTCCATGACATTCCTCTGTCTGAGTTGGCCGCAGCACTTCTTCCAAAGCCTGGGCTCGCTCCAGGCTCGGATGTCGCCAGGCAGGTGGCCCAGGCGCAGGCCAGTGTCCGCACAGGAGTCGGCTGATAAGCGCGTAGCATGGGCACCCAGCCAGTTGTGCTGGGCTCAAATACAGGGAGTCGGGCAGTGACGAAAGGCACCATGAGCGGCGTGGGGATATCACTCCACAGAACATTGAGCGCAGGCACGCTATCGTGGACATTGAAAAGTGTTTCGATCGAGTGCAGCGGGCTGTCATGATGCGCGCTGCCATCAAGCACAGGTCCCCAGAGGCCTTGGTACGTCTAGCACTGCGCATGTACACGTACGAACGACGTTTGGCATATGCAGCCTTGGGGCCAAGTTGCAAGACTTGCTGGGGCCATCCTCCTAGCTTTTCGCTCGCTGCAGCGGGCATCGTCTTGGGCATTCGCGGCGCGAACCGCCCATGGAGGTATTGGATCGCAGGCAAGCCTCTCCATCAGCTGTTCGTTCAGGACCGAGCTCGCGATGCCGCGGTGCGCAGCTTGTAGCGCGACTGGGCTGCTCGGCCTGATCGCGGCGCCTCTTACACCAGGAATCCTAAGGCCCCCATGGGCTACTGGCTGGAGCCCATCATCTCGCTCTTGGGTAAAGCTCGTCAGGAAGATGATCCTGACAGGCCAGATCCCATGTCCTGCCATGTTGTCTCCGGGCTTTGGTCACGGGGGGATGGTGGCCCTGCGAGACGAAAAGTACACGACAACACTGGCACGGCACAGTGCCCATTGGGCCCAGCGGTTTCAGTCTACGCAGCGCACACGCCCTGGACGTGCGCAGGCACTGATGACGGTCGCAACGATTCTTTCGACCTAGACACTGGCGCCCTTGTGGGCGAGGGGGCTTCTTCCGAGGGCCGCTGTTCCCGCTGCGACCACCTCGTGATGACGTGTGCCCGTGGCAGTCGATGCATGGGGACTGTCGAAGGATCACGGGGCACGTCTTCTCGGATGAGGCTTGCCGCAGGTGTCACTCCTGGACAGCAGCGTGTCGGGCGGGGCGGGGCGTCGCCCAGGTCGAGGATCACTGCGTCCTGCTGTGCGTATACGGGCCTGTGCCTGGCCCAATTCCAAGATCCCCCGGGGCTGAGCTCTACGCCGCTGTCCAGATCCTGAGGGTCGCCATGCCGCCGCTCACAGTCTACACAGACCACTTCGATCTGCCCAGCGGCCTTGCTCGTGGGCCTCCTGGGGGATGCCCATCGAGGCGCCCAGGGACTGAGCTCTGTGGTGTGAGGTCCGGCGCAGGATCGAGGACTTGGGAGGCTCCGGCTCTGAGTTTCAGATCTGTCATGTCTCGGGGGCACCAGAAGGGCACGTCTTATGTGGCCCGAGGGAAGCGCTGGGCTGAGTCTGCGGCTGGCCAGGGCCGAGATCTCCACGCCGCCCAAGACAATGATGCTCATGTGGCGAAGCAGCTATGCAAGGCTGCTCGAAAAACGTTTGCCTGGATGGCCAAGCCGCACGCGAAGTGTATGAGGGAAGCTGCCCCAGGTCAGGATCTTTTTTGAAAAGCGACGAAAGGCGCGAAGTGGAGCTTCTGCCCGTAATGTTGCTCATCCTGACCCTGGGTTTGGGCACGTGTTCTTTGAAGTTGGAGCCATGTGGCGTTGCGCGATTTGCTCCAAGACCGTTCGGTCCGATGATCAGCGCAAGATGTTCGCAAACCGCCGCTGCCTTGCGAAATAAGTGCTTTATGCGAAGTTGCGTTCCAGGGCGTCAGGCTCTCAGGACCCTCAGGTTGAATATGAGTGCCAGTCTCGCATGCCACCCTCTCACAACGCTTCGTTCAGAGGCGACGGTGCTGGTCCTTCGGGAACGATGGCCGTTGATATGGATGCGATGATCACGGACGAGCTGGCGCATCAAGCCGAGGTCGAGGGTGGGGGGGGAGAGTCGTCCCCGCCGTCGTCGTCGAGGGATCAGTGGACCACCTCGAGTGCTGTCCGAGTTCGCCTGCCGCCACCCGTCCTGCGACGGGTTCGTGCGAGGCTGGGAGCTCCCACTGGCGAGTTGGTGTCCTCTCCTCTCTCCTCGCTTCCTGCTCCTTTTGCTGCTGGCGCTAGCTCTGCTACTTTTGCTGCTGGCGCTAGCTCTGCTACTGCTCGGGTCCGCCCTTGCTCTCCCACCTCGCCTCCGAGGGTGGCCCGAGCCTGTTTGACTGCCCCCCCCCAACGACAGAAGGAAAGGAGTCAGCTTTGCGCCCTCCGACGCCGGCGACCTGCGCGAGGCCGTGCGCATCTTCGAGGCGCGCTCCGCCTCCTCCTCCTCCTCCTCCTCCTCCTCCTCCTCCTCCTCCTCCTCCTCCTCCTCCTCCTCCTCCTCCTCCTCCTCTGGCTCCTACAGTCCTCGCCCGGGTCTTGGGGGGTCGCCGCCCAGACCTCGCCACGCTCTCTCGGGCCCTGGGGGCGGGCCACATGCTTCCGAGCTCTTGGCCCCCGGCTCCCGCTGCCCCAGGCCGGCGGCGTCCCTCCCCGGAGCGCCTGTGGCCACGAGGTTGCTGCGCCCCCCATGGGCAACGTCGTGAGGTGCCTCCCTGGCGAGGCCATCTCGACAGGCAGAGTTTCCGCCCTGCTTGATTTTAGCTCTCCTAGATGGGGTCGGAGTAGATGGGGTCGGAGGATCGCGCCGCATCGCCGATGCATCGGCAATGCGGCTCGATGTGGAGCCCGCCTTGCTCCACGTCGACGTCGCCGATGCACCGCCGATGTCGACGTTGCATCGCCAGTGCATCGCCGATGCATCGCCTATGCATCGCCGATACATCGCCGGTGCATCGGCGAAGCGGCGCGATCCACCGACCCCATCTACTCCGACCCCATCTAGGAGGCCTCTATTGATGTGTGCCCCCACCCTCCTCCGTGCAGCAAGCGAGGGGCCCCCCCGTGCTCGCAGGTCTTCAACCAATCGCCACCATGCAGACTTGCTTCGTAGCGAGACCATACCAGGTTAAAGGAGGCTCCATGTTTCTGCTTGAGGTGCACTGGCTGCAACTCGACTGACTAACTCGTTAATATTGTCCTGCTTGAGCTTCGCTATATATCATAAGCTCGTTTGTCTTTGTTGCTCTCCCTGCCTTAACCCGTTGGTGGGCATTCGGGATGAGCGTCGTGCAAGCACGGGGGCGGGTCCTACGGTCTTGACCCGTCTGGTGTGGCCGCCAGCACGCTGCGCCGCGGACTCCATTCAGTCTGCGCACTCACCACCACCATCATCAGCATCATCATCACCACCATCATCATTAATTCACCATTCATCATTATCAGTAGCATCGTCATCATCACCATCAACATCATCATCATCATCAGAATCACAAGCAGAATCATCATCAGCAGCAGCATCATCCTTATCATCTTATTCCTCATCATCATCATCATCATCATCATCATCATCATCATCATCATCATCATCATCATCATCACTAGCATCATCAGCACCACCATCATCATCACCATCATCAGCATCGTAATCATCATCACTAGCATCAGCATCGTCAGCATCATCATCATCATTATCATCATCAGCAGCAGCAGCACCATCATCATCAGCATCATCATCAGCATCATCGTCATCATCATCAGCATCATCGTCATCATCATCGTCAGTAGCATCATCATCGTGGGCGGGCGCCGCACCCGTTCCCCGCCCCGCTCCCCCGTCCTGGGCTCTACGTGGTCGCCTGCCTGAACCCAGCGGGCGGCACGGTGGACCTGATCGCGCAGTCCCCCGGCGCCGAGGAGCGTTCGGCGCCCCCCATCGCCAGGCCGCCAGCGAGGAGGAGGAGGAGGAAGAGGAGGGCGGAGGAGGAGGAGGGGGAGGAGGAGGAGGAGGGAAGAAGAGGAGGAGGAGGAAGAGGAGGAGGAGGAGGAGGAAGAGGAGGACGAGGAGGAGGAGGAGGAGGAGGAGGAGTCGCGCACGTTCGTTTGACAGAGGTGCAACGGCTACACGGATGAAGGGCGGCTCCTTTACGAAATGGGGAGTTCGCTTGCGATGTGTGTGTGAAACCGAATCATTCGGTTTCACACACGTCGCAATTCTGGACATTATGTCTGTGGACATGATGTCCATAATTACCAACATGTGCACTAGCCGCACGGATGGAGTACGGTTCCTAGTCATATCGGGGTCTGCGTTGGACACTCGAAACGTTACGACATGTCTCTCGGTTGCAAGGATGGGGAGCGGCGTCTTTTCAAAACGGAGAGGCTCGCTTGAATGACAGACCCACAGGTTGTCCGTCATGCAAGGAGAGCGATCCCCGTAGAAGTGAGGGCTCAGAATGTCGTTGTACAGGTTTACGGGGAGGAGATTTGAAACGGAAGCGTGCGTTGCCGTATCATTCATACATGTTGGGTTTATGTTGGTCCATCTTCTCATTCTTCTCCTCAGCATCACCATCATAGTCAGAATCAGCATCCTCATCATCATCATCATCAGCAGCAGCAGCAGCAGCATCGTCATCAACCGCATCACCATCATCATAATCAGCATCCTCATCATCATCACCACCACCAGCAGCATCATCCTCACCACCAGCATCACCATTATAATCAGCAGCAGCAGCATCCTTATCATCCTCCTCATCATCATCGTTATTGTGGTCCACCTTCTCATGCTCCTCAGCATCATCATCCTCATCCTCATCATCATCATCATCATACTCAGCATTCTCGTCACCATCCTCATCAGCATCATCGTCATCATCATCACCATCACCATCACCAGCAGCAGCATCATCCTGGCCCCACTCCTCTGTATCCTCTTCCTCCTCCTCCGCCTCCTCCTCCGACCTCCCCCACCACCCAGAACCCCGGAGATCTCTCGAGCCGCTTCCTTGGCACCCGCCTCTCGACCCGAGCGCCGCTCCTCTTGACGGTCCCAGGGCCCTTGGCGAGGGCCCCCCCGGAGGCCGAAGATGGCAACCGTCGACAGATCGGCTGCGACTCCTGTGGAGACACGCTGGGGGGGGGGGGGGGGCTCTGCTCCTCCTCCTCCTCCTCCTCCTCCTCCTCCTCCTCCTCCTCCTCCTCCTCCTCCTCCCCTCCTCCTCCTCCTCCTCCTCCTCCTCATCCCTCCTCCTCCTCTCCTCCTCCTCCTCCTCCTCCTCCTCCTCCTCCTCCTCCCTCCTCCTCCTCCTCTCCTCCTCCTCCTCCTCTCCTCCTCCTCCTCCTCCTCCCCCTCCCCCTCCCCCTCCCCCTCCCCCTCCTCCTCCTCCCCTCCTCCTCCTCCTCCTCCTCCTCCTCATCATCATCATCATCATCATCATCATCATCATCATCATCATCATCATCATCATCATCATCATCATCATCATCATCATCATCATCATCATCATCATCATCATCATCATCATCATCATCATCATCATCATCATCATCATCATCATCCGGAAGCGAGGGCCTCCCCCTCCGCCAGAGCCTTTTCGTTCTGCCCTTCCCTTCGCGGGGTGACCGAGGAGAGCGATCTGGATCGGCCAGCAGCCGATGCACGTGCGGCTCCTCCACCAGCCCTGCCCCAGAGGGGGAGATGAGGACGGAGGATGTAGGAGGAGAGAGGGAGGAGGGGGGAGACCCTGACGCTCAGGGTGCTGTCAAATCTTGGCGAAAACTGCACTGCTGCACCGAAGCCTGCGCCCGATCTTCCACGACCACCCCCGATCCCAACAGCCCCCCATCCCGAAATCAGAGTAGCCTGCTAGACGCCAACCTGCAGGCTTGGACCTTCTTGCAATAGCCTGCCTGTGACAGGAGAAGCGAGGAGATGCATGGTGGCCTGCGCCACCGGCAGTGGGTGCCAACCACTGCTCTGAGCTCCAGGGAGGGAAGCCGAGGGAGCTCGGAAGGGGGAGCACTTGCACACAGCAGTGCTGTGAGCTCCCCCTCTGGCCGGAAGGACCTCGGAGGCCTCCGGAGACCCCCTCGGAGGGGGGCCCACGGAGAGGTGCGCCCTGGAGGCCGGAGAGGGGGGCAAGCACGTCCAGGAACCTCACGATTCAATCCTCCTCCGCCCATCGAGCTCAGATCCTCTCGCGTCAAGAAGGAGAAAAAAAAAACGACGGGGGTTCTGTGCCATCTTCGGCCTCTGGGTGCCCTCGCCAGGGCCCAGGACTGGCAAACAACGATTCGGGATGGAAGACCAGGTCCTGGGGAAGGGATCCAGACCTCTGGAGGTCCACGTTGTTAAAACAAACACGTATATTGTTCTCTTGCCGCCTTGCTGATCGCACGCCTTGCTACAAGTGAGGCGACATACAACTGCTCTGGACGTTGGCCGGATCACTTCTTTGCATGCATTCGGACCAGGGGGTCCTTCCAACATGGCCGCGTGGACTCGAGAGCACTGATCGGAGCATCATCCTTTTGCTCCTGCACCGTCGACCTGGCGCAGAGGACGTCGACGACGTGGAGGCCGAGAGGTGCCAGGATCTGGGCAGACCAAAAGGAGGGGGAGTGCGACATCTGAGCGACGCAAGAAAAACGGGGTCGTCTTCGCCGACATTGACGCGCAAGCTGCCCGCGTAGGGTTGCGCGTAAGCGCCCCCGTCTCCAATGTGGCGTACCGCGCAGGCGGCCCGCGTGAGCCACCGCGTACGGTCACCAGGCCATCTCGCGTTAGACCCGGTTTCGATCGTCGCTCATCATGTTGGGTGCAGGTGGTTTCGGCCCCGAAGCATGAGAGAGCTTTCTTCGAAGCATGAGAGCGCCTCAAGCGCTCGGAGGCGCCAGGGAAAGCAGCCGCGCGAGAGGACTCGCTGACCCTCTGTTTGGGTTCTCCCAGGGACGACGACAGGGCGAATGGCCAAGAGGGCAGCAGTACGTGCACTGAGAGCACCGATGGCCAATGGCCTCGGCGAGGCTCACCAGCGAACACGTGCAATGCCCGCTCTTGGACTACTCGCCCCGATTTCCAGGCCTACCGGATGGGGTCCGAGCAGATGGGTCGGAGGATCGCGCCGCATCGCCGATGCATCGGAGGTGCGGCTCGATGTGGAGCCCGACGTCGACGATGCATCACCGACGTCGCCGATGCGTCGCCGATGCATCGGCGACACATCGGCGACGCGGCGCGGCGATGCGGCGCGATCTTCCGACCCCATCTGCTCGGACCCCGTTGGGGAGGCGTCCACTCACGTCGCCGCCGGCTACACCCCACGGGCACAGGACGTGTCTCGAACCCTTCCTGGGGGCCGGCTTCTCATCCCGAGTCGTCTCTTGTGATGGCCCCGGGGCCAGGCGAGGGCCCCCAGAGGCCGAGAGCAGTAACAATTGTCCGTCTTGACTCTTTCCATCGGCGGCGAGCCGACGATGACGATGACGATGATGATGAGACGATGTCATCGTCATCATCTCATCGTCTCATCGTCATCGTCATCGTCATCATCATCGTCGGGGGGGAGTGAGAAGGAGCGGGCCTCTTGGAAGGCTCAGAAGGCCCCCGGCCTTCTGAGAAGCCATGCCGCCTTCTGAACAGCCTGGCCTCCTCCGCAAGTTTCGCTCGCAGGTGCACGAACAGCGGGTCGCCAAGTACAGAGACTCCTGGTGGTCTCAGCCCCTTCCCCCTGCATGGCGTATCTACTCTTTCCATGCTTCCCCGCATGTGCATGCTCGCAGCAGTTCTGTGCCGGTGCGCCGTCCAGGCGCGGCTTCTGAAAACACGTGCGCGTGTGCGCCGCTTTCTGAGAGGGCCTTCTCATTCTCACTTCCCCCCCTGGGCGCGCCGCCGAACGTCGGTCAAGATGCGTCCCTGGGCCCTCCCCGGGGGTCCATCCCGCGCGGCCCTTCGCCCCGGATCGAGCTTCGAGGGCCCCAGGGCCCGAAAAGGCAGCCCCCCGGGGCCGAAAACACAAGGAAAGACCGCTCAGAGCCAGGAACCTCCGGGCTCGAGCCTCTCACTTTCCCCCCTCTCGCTCGCCGCCGATGCCACGCGCTGGACCTCTGGGTTCCCAGAGAGCCGACGTCGTGATTTGTTCCATGCGCGGTCCCCGGAAGTCTCGACCCATTCCCCAGGAACGGCTTCTCATCCTGAGTCGCTCTTTGACGGCCCCGAGGCCCGGTGAAGGCCCCCAGAGGCCGACACTTGCGAAAAACCTCCGCCTTGATATTTTGTTCAAGACGTTGGAACTCTGGGGATCTGGGGGTTCCACGCGTTGGATCTCTGGGCTCTCGCCCCGCCCGTGAATTAGGAGGGGTCCAGGCTCAAACCTCCAAGCTCGAGCCTCTCACTTCGGAGCTCGAACCCCGAACCCGAGCCTCGAACCTCCAAGCTCGAACCTCCAAGCTCGAACCTCTCACTTCCCCCTCTCTCGCTCGCCGCCCTTCCCACGCGTTGGACCTCTGGGTTCTCGCCCCGCCCGGCAGGAGGTCCAGGAGGAGGAGGGGGATGAGGAGAAGGAGGAGGAGGAGGAGGAGGACGGACGAGGACGGACGAGGAGGAGGACGGAGGACGGAGGAGGAGGACGGAGGACGGAGGAGGAGGACGGAGGACGGAGGAGGGAGGAGGACGGAGGACGGAGGAGGCCTTCGCCCTTGCCCGCCAGGAGGTCCAGGCCCCCGACGAGCCCGACGCTGCGCCCGCCCCGGGCGCGGCGCCGCCCCGGCGGGCCGGAGCGCCTGGGGCCGGCGGCGCCCTGGGCGGCGCCCTGGGCGCGCTGCTGCGGGCGAGCGTGGGCGGCGCGCCCGGCGGCTCCTGTGGTCGACGGACATTCTAGGCCTCCCTCTCCTCCTCCTCCTTCTTCTCCTCCTCCTCCTCCTCGTCCTCCCTCCTCCTCCTCCTCCTCCTCCTCCTCCTCCTCCTCCTCCTCCTCCTCCTCCTCCTCCTCCTCCTCCTCCTCCTCCTCCTCTTCCTCCCCCTCCTCCTGCTCCTCCTCCTCCTCCTCCTCCTCCTTCTTCCTCCCCCTCCTCCTGCTCCTCCTCCTCCTCCTCCTGCGGTCGGAGTAGACGGGGTCGGAGGATCGCGCCGCATCGCCGATGCATCGCCGATGCGGCTCGATGTGGAGCCCGATTTTCTTCACGCCGACGTCGCCGATGCATCGCCCACGTCGCCGATGCATCGCCTGAGCATCGCCTGAGCATCGCCGATGCATCGCCGACGCATCGCCGATGTATCGGCGATGCGGCGCGATCCTTCGACCCCCTCTACTCGGACGCCATCTAGGAGGCTTCTAAACACGCAAGCCCAAAGATCCAACGTATTGAACAAATCACGACGGGGGGGGGTGGGCAGTTTTCGGCCCGGGCCCTCGCCAGGCCCTCCCTGGGAGCGTCAAAAAATTGCTCAGGAGGAAGAACTGAGAGGCTCGAGCTTGGAGGTTTGAGCCTGGACCCCTCCTAATTCACGGGCGGGGCGAGAGCCCAGAGATCCAACGCGTGGAACCCCCAGATCCCCAGAGTTCCAACGTCTTGAACAAAATATCAAGGCGGAGGTTTTTCGCAAGTGTCGGCCTCTGGGGGCCTTCACTGGGCCTCGGGGCCGTCAAAGAGCGACTCAGGATGAGAAGCCGTTCCTGGGGAATGGGTCGAGACTTCCGGGGACCGCGCATGGAACAAATCACGACGTCGGCTCTCTGGGAGAGTGATTTCCTCGAGTCGTGAAAAATCACGACGGCAGGTTTTTCGCTGTTTTCAGCTTCTGGAGGCCCTCATTGGGCCTCGGGACTGTCAAGAAACGACTCAAGACGAAAAGCCGGTCCCGGGGAATGGGTCGAGACCTCATCATGCACGACGTCGGGGGTCTGGGTCGGGGGGGCCCTGAGATCATGGCGTCGCAGTTTTTTCGGGCTGGGCGGGTTCGCCTTTTTGTCGGCCCCCGGGACCCTTGCAGATCGATCCGAATCGAGAAATGACGCCGACAGTTGGAGTCCAGGGTGCCCGGCATGATCTTATGCGATGTGGCAACTTTCTCGCCACGTCGGATCTCGGGGGGGGATGGGCTCAGGGGTTCGGGGGTCGAGATTTTCGGGCGTGTCCGTCGGCTCTCGGCGGCCTTCGAGACTCGCGGTGCTTTCCGGCAGCTGCGCCTCGCCGAGAGCATTCGGGGGTGCCGGGATCGTCCAGCACGGCCGCCGGAAAGCCGAGTTGGGACCCGAAGATTGGACGATGAGGATACTTGTCGGGGAAACGCAGGGCGTGAGTACGCCGGACCTCGGGTCTGCCGGCGCTTTTTGACGAGCCCAGCCTGGACTGTGGCGGTCCAGTGTTCCCAGGATGTTTGCAGCGGAAGGTCGCGTCAAGTTGCAGATGGGGTCTCGTACCTTTCTTGACGGCCTCGCCAGGCCAACCCGAGCCCCCCGTACCCGAGTCTTACGTCTCCCCGATCCTTGGCATCGCTCGGACGTGTGCATTTCTTTCTCGGCGAGGAGCATCGAGGAGCATCCTTGATCATTTGGCGAAAAACCCGCATGAAACTGAAAAAAAACAGAGGGAGTGGACGTCCAAGCGATGGCGAGGATTGGGGTGGGTGGGTTCCGGGGGGGATGCAACGACCTTCCGAGCGCTCATCTTCTTCACCGATGGAGGCCCGATGGCCCACCCCGCCCTGGAACGCGAGGGGAGGTGCTGCAGAGGGCCTGTGATCGAACCCCACCCCCGGGGAGTCCAGCACCGATCCGAGAGACCCGCGCACTGATTGGTCTGCTTCCATCTTCCCTCCTCCTCCCTCCTCCTCCCTCCTCCCTCCTCCTCCCTCCTCCTCCCTCCTCCCTCCTCCCTCCTCCCTCCTCCCTCCCCCTCCTCCCTCATCCTCCCTCCTCCTCCCTCCTCCTCCCTCCTCCCCGTCGCGCTCCCGCACGCACGGGATAGCGAGCGGGGACAATGGCTGACAGCAGCTCCTGGCGGTACTGACCAGGAGCCGCCGTCGCATTGACTCCCTGCGAGCCCCTGCCCACACACGACGAGCGTCGCCTGCCCAGCAGCGAGGACGTCGCCTTTGCACACCGCTTGCCGCTCGGCATCGCCTCCCCTGGTAACGAACATCGCCTGCCCGGCAGCGGCCGCAGTCATGTTTGGGGAATGGTTGCCGCTCGGCATCGTCTCCCCTGTCGCTATCTGCCTTTCGGGCGTGCCCAGGTTCGCTGCCCGCCGAAGGGTCGCTGGCCTACGTCGAGTTCCCCTGCGGAGGGCACGCCGGTGGCGCGCGCGCGGAGGCGCCGCCGGGGCGGACGACCACGACAGCATCGACGACGACGTCGACGACGACGACGACGACGACGACGACGACGACGACGACGACGACGGCGGCGGCGACGACGACGACAACGACGACGACGACGACGACGGCGACGACGACGACGGCGGCGACGACGATGACGGCGACGACGACGACGGCGGCGACGGCGACGACGACGACGTCGTATCTTCAAGTGGACAGCCGGCGTCCTGCCAGGACGTCTTCGAGGCGGGTGCGGCCGCGGAGGGACGACGACGACAACGACGACGACGACGACGACGGCGACGACGACGACGGCGGCGACGACGATGACGGCGACGACGACGACGGCGGCGACGGCGACGACGACGACGTCGTATCTTCAAGTGGACAGCCGGCGTCCTGCCAGGACGTCTTCGAGGCGGGTGCGGCCGCGGAGGGCGCCGCGGTGGCGTGCTGCGGCGTGAGGCACTTCGACGCGGACGTCGAGGAGGGCGAGGACGCCCAGGGGGGGCGGCGCTCTTCTTTCGCCGCTGGCGGACACTGCGGGCACAAAAATGGCATAAACATAAACACTCGGAGGTCCGCGCGGATTTCTCGGATCGGCGCTGGACACCCCTCCCTGGCGCGCGGAGCGCGCCAGGGGCGGCGCCGGAGGCGCCGCCGGGGGGCCCCAGCGCCGATCCGAGAAATCCGCGCGGACCTCCGAGTGTTTATGTTTATGCCATTTTTTGTTTCCCTATTATTTGTTACGTCTTCGGAAGTTATCGGGCCACCAGGCGCCTCCCAGCAGGAGCGACTCGGCAAGAGAGTTCTGGGGGTGCCAGGGTCATGCCGAAAGGCCGCCAGAGGTCGGAGATGTGGCCAGCAAACCAACCGGGGGGTGGTCAGCGCTAGCGGGAGCCTGCCAGTCCCCTTTGATCCCCTCTGGCTGACCCAGGCTTGGGAGCGGTCAGCAGGGGTTCACGACGTGCCCTCATTTGAACCAGATTAGGAGTGACGCAGGTTAGCGCGTTCCCGACCTCCTCCTACTCCTCCTCCTCCTCTTTTTAACGCTACCCCGACGTAAGCGAGCAGATACCGTTGCGTCTGTTGAGTCCTCCTCCCCCTCAGGGCAGATGGTGGGTTTGGCGCGAACCACTGGATAGATATCGCGCCCAACGTCAGGAGAAGGGGAAGGAGAGACGGCGATTGGAGGCAACCGGGCGAAAACCCGTAAAACAATCCCAATTAGAGAAGATCAGCCATCTCGATGATCAGCCGCGATCAACCATCCCAAGCATCAACCGCGAAGGTCAGCGGCAAACATCCTGCTGACCTTCCCACTCCCCTTCCCCTGCTCCTCCTCCTCCTCCTGCTCCTCCTCCTCCTCCTCCTCATGCTCCTCCTCCTCCTCCTTCTCCTCCTGCTGCTCCTCCTCCTCCTGCTGCTCCTTCTCCTCCTCCTCCTCTCCTACCTCCTACTCCTTCCCTGCTCCTCCTCCTCCTCCTCCTCCTCCTCCTCCTCCTCCTTCTGCTCCTCCTCCTCCTCCTTCTTCCCCTCCCTTCCCCATCATTCCTTATCCGTCCTCCCTTCTCCCTCCTCCTCCCCACGGCCTTCGTGGCTCGAGCCGGCCCAGCCGAGGCAACAGGGCAAGCATCTGGCCAGCGGCGCCCCGCAGAGGGATGACCACCCGCTACAAGAAGAACCGCCACCTGCGCGGGGCGATCTCGGCCGGGCGCGGGCGCATCGGGAAGCACCGCAAGCACCCAGGCGGGTGCGGCAACGCGGGAGGCCAGCACCACCACCGCATCAATTTCGACAAGTACCACCCGGGCTACTTCGGCAAGGTCTGCGAGGGGAGGTCGGCGGCGCACCCCGGGGGGGAGCGAGAAGGAGGATGCCTTCTCAGAAGGCTCGGAAGTCCCCCGGCTTTCTGATAAGTTTTCGAAGCCTTCCCGGAAGACACCGCAGATTCCTCCGGCGGCGCGAGGGCTTCTGAGAAGTCCCGCCGCCTTCTGAGAAGGCCTTCTCATTCTCGATTCCCCTCTCCCCCGCCGCCGGACAAAGAGCCTCAACGACACGCCGCCGTTTCGGGAGTCCGTCGCCGTGCTGGTCCTTCCCCGTTGTCCAGAGGCCTGGTGCCTCTTCGGCCTCCTCGCGGTGGAGAACTGCCCGAGACGTACCCAAAACCTTTCTGCACGTGATGCGAGTGCCAACGTGAACTCTCCCTACAAAAGAACACGCTGCGACATGCGCAACACTCAGGAAGGCGATACATTGTCGGACCACGCACGTCGCACACCTGCGCAACATAGAACGGGGGACAAACGTGGAGGAAGAGCAGGAGGAGGAAGAGGGTGAGGAGGACAAGGAGGATTGCGAGGGAAGAGGAGACACGCTGGTGAGAGTAACAGCGCCATGCGCTACATCTGCTCCGTTCGCCCGCGCTGCCGCTGCAGTTGACGGGCCTGAGGAGGGAGGGAGTGGACCACTAACGGCAGCGCCATGCGCTACGAGACGTTCCAGCGCCCTGCGCTCTGTGATGCAACAGCGCCGCGTGCTGACTGAGGCCACCCTCCCAGGGAGCAGCGAAGTCCCGTCCGGATGCGCGTAGCCCCCGATTCCTCGAGGCCTCCCAGGAGCCCACGAGAGTCGCGACAGTCGCGCAGTTAACAGCCACCCAGGGAGCAGCGAGGTTTCGTCTGGGCCCGCGTGCCCCCCGACCCCGCCCGACCTCCCAGGAGCCCACGAAAGTGGCAACAGTCGCGCAGTTCGCAGCCTTCCAAGGAGCAGCGAGGTCCCGTCTGGGTGCGCGTGCCCCCCGGCTCCGCTGGACCTCGCAGGGGTCGTGTGGGCCCGCGCGCCTCCGGACTCCACTGGACCTCCCAGGAGCCCACGAAAGTTGCGACAGTTGCGCAGCTCGCAACCTGCCAGGGAGCATCGAGGTCCCGCGTGCGTCCGCGTGCCCCCCGACTGCGCTGGACCGCCGACGGGCCCGCGACAGTGGTGATAGTTGCGCAGTTAAAGAGCCACCCAGGGAGCAGCGAAGTCTCGTCAGGGTGCGCGGCCCGCGTGTCCCACCACTTCGCTCGACCCCCCACGAGCCCACGAAAGTTGCGACAATTGCGCAGTTCGCAGCTACTTGGGGAGCAGCGAGGTTCTCGTCTGTGCGCGCGTGCCCCCCGCCCCGCTGGACCTGTCAGAAGCACACGAAAGTGGCAACAGTCGCGCAGTTCGCAGCCTTCCAGGGAGCAAGCAGCGAGGTTCCCGTCTGGGCGCGCGTGCCCCCTGGTTCCGCTGGACCTCGCAGGGGCCCACCAAAAAGCCGACTATTGTGCACGCAGCCAACCAACGAGCAGCGAGGTCTCGTCTGGGCCCGCGTGTCCACTGACTCCGCCGGAGCTCCCAGGAGCCCACGAAAGTGGCGACAGTCTCGCATGTCGCGGCCACCCAGGGAACAGCGAGGTCTTGTCTGGGCCCGCGTGCCCCCCCGACCCCTTTGGACCTCCCACGGGCCCACCAAAGTGGCGACAGTCGCGCAGTTCGCAGCCAACCAAGGAGCAGCGAGGTCGTGTGGGTGCGCGTGCCCCCCGATTCCGCTGGACCTTCCAGGGGCGGACGAAAATGGCGACAGCTGTTCAGTTCACAGCCAACCCAGGGAGCAGGCAGGAGGAGGCAGGAAGAGGGGGGAGGAGGAGAGGAGTGGAGACCACGGTGCTCTACGTATTCAAACCGAGAACCCAACACGGGCGGGTTGCGAAAAAAACTGTTTGAAGCCCGCGCGGGTTTCGTGGGTGGGCGTTGGGCCCCACTGGCGGCGCCTCCAACGCCGTTTTTGGCGCGTTCCGCGCGCAAGGGATAGGGGCCCATCGCCGATTCAAGAGACCCGCGCGGACCTCCGATAGTGTATGTTTATGCAGTTGCTTCTATCTCCGAGGTTTTATGATGCTCCAATCGGCTTTAGCTTTGATCACCAGAAAGAATTTCGAGCACCAAGACAGTTCCGAAACTTGATGATTTTCACGTGTCGGGCCCTGGGAGGCGACACTCGTTCGACACTGGTTCGACACCTTCCTGGGTGTTCGATGTTTTCTGGGATGTGGTCCTTAAGTACAATGGGAGCAACACGATCCGAGGTGGGCATGCGCAACTTCCACCTGATCAAGCACGGCAAGGTGTGCCCCCTCATCAACGTGGACAAGCTCTGGTCTCTGGTCCCCGAAGGCACGCGGGAGCAGTTCGCGGCAAAGAAGGACAAGGCTCCGCCGGGAGGACTAAGGCGGAGGAGGAGGAGGAGGAGGAGGAGGAGGAGGAGGAGGAGGAGGAGGGGGAGGAGGAGGAGGAGGAGGAGGAGGAGGAGGAGGAAGAAAGGAAAAAGGAGGAGGAGGAGGAGGAGGTGTTATAACATAGCTTAACGACTGGTTGAGGAACTCATCATAACGTTAGGGTCGGACGGTTGTTGTTACCAACGCCGTTTGGATCAAGTACCCATCAGCAGATCGTTTCGCGAGTTTGGCGTTAAAACATATATCCCATTACCGTTGAATGGTTCCCGTGCAGATCCTCCTCGGGAATTTGTAGGAGGAGGATGAGGAGAAGGAGGAGGGAGGAGGACGTAGGAGGGAGGAGGGAAAGGCTCCCGTGATCGACGTGATGAAGGCGGGCTACATGAAGGTTTGCGGCAAGGGCCAACTGCCAGAGCAGCCCTTGATCGTGAAGGCGCGCTACTTCACGAAGGAGGCCGAGGTCAAGATCAAGGAGGCAGGGGAGATCAAGGAGGCAGGCGGCGTCTGCGTGCTGGTGGCTTGAGGGTGGAAGTTAGATGCTGGCTGACAACCCCAGACCTCCGACGCCGTGGGGCGTTCCGACTGGGCGTTCTTTCCTACAGTCAAGGCGCTTAGTAAGGACGCGCGCCTTCATCTAGGGTGCCCTTGTGTCCTTGCCTCTGCGGCCGGTCCTTTGCCGTTTACACTGGCCCCTCCTGGGGTTGGGGTGCCTCTTGCGCCCCTAGGGTTGTGGTCACCCGCCTCCCAGAAAGCATCCTGGCTTCGGCCCCAGAGGGCGTCTTGCGTCCTCACCACCCTTCCTCAAGACACGCTCTGACCGTGTGATGCTCGGCCTCGCGGGCGGTCCTGCTCGGGCCCCCGGGGGGCCGTCGAGGTACGACCCCGGACGGCGCGCCGGCCCCAGGGAAGCGCAGGGCACTCTCTGGGCAGATCGAGCAGGGCCGCGGGGCCCGCGCCTCGGAGCGCCTGCCGTGGCCTGTGGGAGGTCTGGGGGCGCCGCGCACCCCCCCGCGCGCGGCGCCGGCGAGCGTCGGCGAGCGCCGGCGACGGAACAGGGCCTTTCTCCTCCCTCCTCCTCCTGCTCCTCCTCCTCCTCCTCCTCCTCCTCCTCCTCCTCCTCTCTCCTCCTCCTCCTCCTCCTCCTCATCCTCCTCCTCCTCCTCCTCCTCCTCATCATCATCATCATCATCATCATCCTCATCCTCATCCTCATCCTCATCCTCATCCTCATCCTCCTCCTCTTTGCCTCCTCCCCCAGGCAGAACTCATTGATGCCCCGTTGGCTCTTTCACAATACATAATACTGGTCGTAATAACGAGAATAACGATGGCACTGGTGATAATAATGTTAATAATAATGTTAATAATAATAATAATAATATTAATAATAATAATGATAAAAATGATAATAATAATAATAATAATAATAATAATAATAATAATAATACTAATAATAATAGTAGTAAGAATGATAATAATAGTAGTAATAATAATAATAATAATAATAATAATATGATAAGAGTAATAGTAGTAGTAATGATAATAATCGCACTAATAATAGTAATAATAATGATAGTAATAATCGTACTAATAATAATAATGATAATCATACTAATAAGAATACTAAGAATAGTAATAATAATGATAATAATGATGATGATGATGATGATGATGATGGTGATGATGATGAAACTAATAATAATAATAATAATAATCATAAAAATAATAATACTAATAATAATAAGAAGAAGAAGAAGAAGAAGAAGCGCACAAGAGAGTGCCAAGGAGGCCCCCAAAGAAGCCCCCAACACCGCCCAAGACAGGCCCAAGGAAGCCCTCGAGAAGCCCAAGTCATCGAAAAACTCTTAGGAAAATCAGTGATGTCTCCGTCTTCTGAGGCTCAGGCAAGAGCCCCAAGTGAAGATTTCTCTTTGAATCGCCCCGAGCGGCCCGAAGAAGCTCCCAGAAACACCCCTGAGGCCCCGAGCAGGCCCCTACGACACCCCGAAGACTGCCCCAGGGGGCGCCCAAGAGGCCCCCAGGGAGCCTCAGGAGGCGCCAGGGCGCCCCACCAGCCACCCAAGGGAGCCTCCAGAGGCCCCCACGAGGAGGAGGAGGAGGAGGAGGAGGAGGAGGAGGAGGAGGAGCAGGAGGAGGAGGCGGAGGAGGAGGAGGAGGGAGGAGGAGGAGGAGGAGGAGGAGGAGACTACTGGTATCATCAAAAACTGCGTTTTGATGACACCGCCTTTTGACAGCCCCGGCGAGCTTGCAAGAACCCTTCAAGAGACTTCCCAGACGTCCTCTGGTGGTCTAGCAGAGTCAGGAGGAGGGGACGGAGGACGAAGAGGAGGAAGCTTGGAGGAGGAGGAGGAGGAGGAGCAGGAGGAGGAGGAGGCGGAGGAGGAGGAGGAGGCGGAGGAGGAGGAGCAGCAGCAGCAGCAGGAGGAGGGAGGAGGGAGGAGGGAGGAGGGAGGCGGGAGGAGGGACGAGGGACGAGGGAGAAGGACCGCGAGGAGGAGGAGAAGGAGTAGGAGGAGGAGGAGAAGGAACAGCAGGCATGCGGAGTGAGGCATGGCGGGCGTGCCTGCGTGAGATATCGGCAGCCTCTGGCCCACAACCCAGGCACGGTGTAGCTACTCAGTGCAAACGGGAGTTTGGGGCGCGCTTACCCAGCATTCACAATTTCACGACGCGTCCATGAGGATGTCCACCCCCACATGATGACAACTGCAGGATGGATCCCATATCCATCCCTACTTGAATAGCTAAGTTGTGTTTGCGCTAGAGTCTAAGCGCACGCGAAGCGCGCGCCGTTCTAGTGTGCGCATGTATATATACATACACATATGCACACAAAACTATGTATCTACATATATATATATATATGTCCGCACACCTTTTTATGTTTGCATAGTTCCCTCTCTATCTATATATATATGTATCCCCTGTTTATCGTTCGACATATGTGTGCACACATTCATATATATATATATGTATATGTATATATGTCTACGTACATATATATATATATGTATACACACGCATGAGCGTATGAATCGTTTTACGCTGCCCATTGCAGCCGCCTCTTCCTGATGCTGGTCTTCGTGTACCCGAGGTGCTGTACTTGTTCCGGCGGGGAAAGATGGGGATCTGATTCCAGAGTTGTTCGGAATCCTTCGAACGACGACGAGGGCTTTCGGTGGGGTCTGCAGGTTTCCGGATACCTCCGGAGTAGGAGGATGATGGTGAGTATTTGGGTATTTGGGGAAGAGGGTGAAGGAGGCGAGGGATGAAGAGGAGGAGGAAGAGGAGGAGGAGGAGGAGGAGGAGGAGGAAGACGACAACCAAAACAATGGTGAGACTGCATTCGTGGCTGCCTCTGTCGACTCGATTCCCCTCCCCCAGGATGACGACCAGGAAGACAACCAAGGACACGCCTTCTGTTTCGGCTCCGCCCCTGCGGTGGGCGGATGAAGAGGGGTACGTAGGAGGAGGAGGAGGAGGAGGAGGAGGAGGAAGAAGAAGAAAGAAGAAGGAGGAGAGGAGGAAAAGGAGGAGCAGCAGGAAGAGTCTCTTCCAGCTCCGCCCCAGAGATGGAAGGGCGAAGCGGACGGGAAAGGAGGGCGGAGAAGGAACAGCAGCAGTAGAGAGGAGGAGGAGGAGGAGGAGGAGGAAGAGGAGGAGGAGGAGGAGGAGGAGGAGGAGGAGGAGGAAGAGGGGAGAGGAGGAGGAGGAAGAGGAGAAGGAGGAGGAGGAGGGGAAGGACTTGAGGTTATATGGCTTTGGGGGCGCCTTAACCCCGTTGGTGGGCCCAGCTACCTGGTGTCACCACCCTGTAGGGCACGGTGGCCCGTGTTGCCGCGCCTGGAGCGGTTGTGGCCGACGTTCCCCTCTCCTCTCTTGGGCCACCTAAGAAGGCCAGATGGAGCGCCGCGCCTGCAACGGCTGTGTGACCGACTCAAGGCCACCTAAGCAGGCCAGATGGGGGGGAAGGGGTATGTTGTGCCTGGGTGGGTACGTTTTGCCCGCCCAGGCGGCCCATAAGGCTGAAGCCTCAATCTCCGATTCACGGAATCGGTGCGCCATTGAGGGGTTGGTGAGTACCACTATTCACACTTCGTTCCGCGACGCTTTGTTATGTTCGGGCGTTGGCAATCAGCACCTTTTCTGCTTGAGCCAAAACGGCGTGGGGGGTCACCGATGACAGCGCACAACAGCGTTTATCCCACTGCGTGGGATGTGTGGTTTCTGAGCACAGAGCTTCCCATGTTTCAAGAATCGTTTGATCGAAGCCTGCCGCCTGCGTTGGAGGTCACTGTTAGCAACGCACAACATCGCTTAATTATCCCATCTGGTGGGATAAATGGTGTCTGAACACAGAGCTAACCTACTCATGCTTCAGGAACCCTTTGGCCCAGACCTATCGCCGGCGTCGGGTCGTACCGTTGGCACGACATCGCTTATCCAACTGAGTGGGATAGATGGTTTCTGACCACAGGGCTGACTTACTCATGTATCAGGAACCCTTTTGGTCAAGACCTCCCGCCGGCGTCGGGGGTCAAAGTTGGCACAACATCGTTTATCCCACTTAGTGGGATGGATGGCTTCTGAGCGCAGAGCTAATTCACTCATGTTTCAGGAACCCTTTGGTCCAGACCTCCCGATGGCGTTGGGTGTCACCATTGGCAATGCGGGGCGCCTTAACCCCGTTGGTGGCCCCAGCTATCTGGTGCCACCGCCCTGTAGGGCACGGTGGCCTGTGTTGCCGCGCCTGGAACGGCTGTGGCCGACGTTCCCCCCTCTTGGGCCACCTAAGCAGGCCAGAGAGAGGAGAAGGATGAGCAGCAGCAGGAGTGAGGAGAAGGATGAGCCGGAGGAGGAAAGGCTGGGGGGGGGTGCAAGGGTTCGGCGTATTTTTCAAGGAGGAGATGACGACTATGACGACGATGGCGATGACATCGTCATTACAGTCACACGCATAGTAAGGGTGAGCCACTTTTCAAGGCTGCCCTTGCATCCTTCCCCTTCGGCCCATCCGTGGCCACGTTCGCTAGCCGCGCCCCGCTCGCAAAGTGTCGACATGGCCTTCCCAGGCCCTTGCATCCTTATCGTGCGTCCTTGTTTCGGGGGCGAGCGAGGGCGGGAAATAATAAAGAGAAGGCCTTCTCAGCAGGCGGCGGCACTTCTAAGAAGCCCTCGCGCTTTCTAAGAGGTTTTCTGTGTCTCTGGGAGGTTCGAAAAATTTTCTGAAGGCCAGGGGACTTCAGAGCCTTCTGAAAAGGCTCACCCCTTCTCCCTTCCCCCCTTGGCTCGCCGCCGATTATTATGCGGTTGACTGCATCATCATCATCATCATCATCATCATCATCATCATCATCATCATCATCATCATCATCATCATCATCATCATTATCATTATCATCATCATCATCATCATCATCATCATCATCATCATCATCATCATCAGAAGCACCAGCAGAGGCGGGAAGACAAGCGGGAGGAGCTCTGGGGGGAAGCAGCAGCAGCAGCAGCAGCAGCACGGCCAGACGAGCAGCAGGCGAAGAGAGAGTCTCCGGAGAGGCCTACGGGGGGGTCCGGGAGCTCTGCGGGCCTCTGGGGGCCTGAGAGATGGCTAGAAATTTCCAACAATGTTGATCCTCTTGGTGCCTGGTCCCAGGCGATCTTCCTCCTCCTCCGCCTCCTCCTCCTCCTTTTACGTTGGACAAGCATTGACGTGCGAGAGCCGTCGCGTCTTGGTGGCAGCGATCCAAGAAAGAACTGCTCGGAGCGCAGCGCTCGATAAAATGCAGGTCAGGCCCTGGTACTGCAGCAGCGCGTGTGATACGCAAGATAGTTGTGAGCATCATAGACTCAAGAGTATGCTGCAGCGCCTGGGTGTGGCAAGGACGACTCGCCCCCCTCATCAATACCCCTCCCATCTACCCGACCCTGCTAAAGATCATGTGTAGCCGTTAACGAAGGCCTACAGTGCACAGGGCCTTGGCTCTTATGCCCTGAGCTCGATCCGGGCCTACGTAACAATGCCCATCGAGCTTGATCGAAACGGTGCCGAGGCCGAAGGTCTTGGCGGTCAACACGCTCGCAACGGTCGACACGCACGGTACGCTACTGTCCTCCTCCACCAACAGCCTTCCTGCCAAGTCCCTCCCCTCCCTGCGTTCCCGGAGCCAAGACTGACGGCAGAAGGAAGTGGCCTCCCGTACACGCATCGTCTTGGGCTCCGCTGCGCTGGAACAGACTCCGGTCCACAACGGGCTGCAAGGGAAGAAGCCGAGCGCTTGCAATGAATCCCATCTCCTCCATCCTCCATACTTCCCCCTCTCAATGTCTCGGGCATCAAACCTGATGGCAGAAAGAGCGGGCCTCTCATACATCGTCTCGGGCGCCGCTGCGCTGGAACATGCACCACAACATCAAGGAGCTCGGTCCACAACGGGTTGCAGAGGAAGCAACCGAGCGCCTGCAGTGAATGCTGTCTATTCCCCCTCCACCCAACTGCCCCCGATCCCTCCCATGGCAAGGGCCATCATCAAGGGCAATTCGTGCCCTCCCTGAAGGCAGCTGGTAAGCAATCAAATGCTGGCACTCACCTTACTGAATATGTTTCTGACCTGATGCCCCCACAATGCGAATGAAATGCAGAATTTAGATGCGCTAGCATTTCGTTGATGGGTACCGCCAAGAAAGACTGATGTGGAAGATCCATCCTCAGCCTGGCTCCTCCGCCAATCATATCATCCACCACCTCCTCTTTGGATGCCCTCACCGGAGGTCATCGATTGAAATTGCTGCATCGGTGCCTGGATGCCCTCACTGAGGGGCATCGCTTGAAACTGTGCCTGGCTTCGCCGAGGGCCAAAGCGTTCAACACGCTCGCAACGGTCGACACGCACGGTGTGTTAGCGTACATAATACGTCGTGGCTTGTGAGTTCGTGGTCGCCCTCACCGAGGGTCTTGCGGAAAATTCTGGAGCTGCGAGCGGCTGGCGGCTTTCCAAAGGTTGGCCTTGGCCGAGTGCCAGCTCATGCCGAGCGCGCGACAGCGTCAATAGTGCGGTGCGCGGCTGGCTTCCAGAAGAAGCCGTGCTCGGGAAGGACTCGTGCCCTCCACCTCCACGTATTCTCTCGTACACCTCCACCTCCTCTTCCTCCTTCCAGAATGGCCTGTGCTCCCGTCTTCGGTTGATTCATCGGCCTGCTGAGCGCCCTCTTTCCAGACGGGCAGTGTGCACAAAAGGCGGTAGCAAGGCCCACAACAAGCCGCTAAGAGTCCATGCCGATTGCGGAGCAAGACTTCCAAGTGCTCGGCCTCGGCCGAGTGCCAGCACATGCCGAGCGCTGGGCAGCGTCAATGGTGCGCTGCGTGGCCTGCTTCCAGACGAAGCTGTTCTCGGCAAGAACTCGTGTTCCTCCGCCTCCTCCTCACCAACCAACCTCGACCATCCTCCAGCCGCTCGGCCTAGCCGAGACAGTGCTGGGCCTTCCGACGGCGCTGGCCTCACAACAGAGCCCCCCGCCATACCCGCCACCCAACTCCGACCCCATCACGTCCAAACCACAGACAGGAGCGACTCATATTATAGTGTGTGCTGCCAGGTTGGGCACAAGCATACACGACGGAACTATGTGACTAAAAAATAACTTGAGAGAATTTGAAATTCCCCCTGAAGCACTCACCGTCCCACACCCGCCATAAAGGCTGGCACGGTGGATCCAAGGAGGGCGAGGGGAAGGACGGGAGGGAATAGACAGGGAAATTGGCCAAATAGGCGTATACATACAATACATCGAACTTGCGGAGTGTTTCTTGAATGCCGCACACTTCATTAAATGTGGCGCCCGTTGCTAAAGATAGGCCTTCTCGAACCAAGAAAATCAACATGCTGTATAGATTTGCGGAGTGTAGTGCTTCAACGAGTTCTACACTGTGATCTTCGTCGTACTCGAATGTGTCTGTTTGGGCAAGTTCATATTCATCCTCGTCATTGTCCTGTGCCACCCAAGCCTGCCATGTAGAGCTGGGCAGCGCATTTTCTACGAATTCACAATTGATTTCAAGGCCGCCGGGAGAGAGAAAGAGAGAGAGAGAGAGAACAGTCGAAATGGTAGCCTGCCTCATGAGATGACCAAACACATGATGAAGACGTAGCTCACGCCCGTCGTGCCGAAGTGATTGGCGGAGGGTCCGTGAGCCGCACTGTCAATCCGCACTGCAGCATGCCCGCTCCAAGCTTGCAGGCACCGGTCAGCATGTGTGCGCGTCTGACGGGAGAGTCACCCGGAAGCCGAGGTGCTCCATCCCGACTGCCGTTGTCGGGACTGACGTCCAGGATGACACCTTGATGCGCGGAGGGCGGGGGGGGGGCATGCGCCCGCGGCTGGCGGCTGATGCGCCTCGGGAGGAGCGGGACCAGTCCCTCCTGGCGACGCCATCGAGCAGCGGCAGGGACGAAGCGAGTCTATGAAGCCTCTGCCGCCGCCGCTGCCTCTTCTGTGTCGCGGGGCGGGCTGCCCCGTCGTTCTCATCAGAATCAGCGACGTCAGCCCACGCCGTCCTCGTAGGAGTCGGCATGGTCGTCGAGCACGTGGGCGTAGGAGTCGGCGTGGGCGTCGTTGGACGCGGCGTAGTGCAGCCGTCTTCGGGCTCGTCGTAGTCGTCGAGCCCGAGCGTGGCCCTTGCTTCGGTCAGCCTCGGAGGCCAGCCTTGCCAAGGTGTGAATGGTCATCGGAGGCCAGCGTCGGACTTGCCATCGTCGGACTCGTCGTCTGAGCTCCCACGAGGGTGCGAAGTTATTCGCGCTTCGCGCTTCGCGGTCCTCGTTTCTCCTCCCCCTCCTCCTCGTCCTCCTTTTCTCCCTTTGGGGGGGCGGCGCGAGAGCGCGAAGTTATTCGCACTTCGCGCTTCGCGCAGCGCGAAGCGCGAAGTTGGGAGCCCTAGTCTGAATCGGAGTCGAACAAGGCTGCCCACGCGTCAAGTCTTCAAGGACGGTGAGGTAGGGCTCCATGGAGTCAGCCCTCGACGGCCCGATGAGGTCCTTGAGAAGACGGCAGCCCGACGTGAAGGACCCGTCGGGGCCGCGCTGTGTAAAGGTGCCCGAGAGGAGGATCCAAGCTGCGTCACCCTCGTACTCAAGCTCGCAGTCGTGGGTGAAACAGTACGGCTTTAGCCCCCGCTGGATCCTTCTGATCGCGTGCAGGGGTGCAGATTCTTCGGCGTCCTCGTCGTCCAGCCACGTTGGGCGGCGCCCAGTAAGGTCGAAGTGCGCGAGGTCCTCCATCGGCTGGACCATCAGCCTGGAGAGCTCCATCTGAATGTAGTGAGCATACAATGCAAGTTGGATCCAGTCACCGTCATGATGAGGAGAGACTACATCATACCTCGTGGATTCACAAGCACGGATCCAGTAGAAAATATTTGGATCACATTCGGCCATACCCGCAAATGTAGGCAGATGAACGAAACAGCCTGGGCGGCACCATCTGTCTCGTCTACGTTGAAAGGATGTTCACCGCCGGAGGGTGGATCTCTGGGATGAACCGGAGCTTCATCAACCCCAGGGCCCTCAGGGAGAGCAGGAACATGCAAAATGGTTTGCCCGCCGCATTCTTCATCATGGTCAGCCCGTGCTTTGGGCGCAGTCCCAATACGGGTCGAGGACCACTGACTCGAGGTTGTTCGTTCCTCGGTCATGAAGCACTCGTCGCACTGGGCATCGATCTCACACTTACAAGCGTCGTACACATCTCTCCTGGTCGTGAAGGCTTCTCTGAATGCTTTCTCACTGCGCCCGAGTTTGGCTACCTCCACGAGCTCGGCGGCGAGCGAGGGTGGGAGATGAGAAGGGGCGGGCCTTCTCAGAAGGCTCGGAAGCCCCTGGGCCGTTGAGAAGTTTTCTGAGGCTGGACCGAAGACACCGAAGATTTTTCGGAAGGCGCGAGGGCTTGTGAGAAGCCACGCCGCCTTTGAGAAGGCCTTTTTCTTCTCACTTCCCCCTCTCGCTCGCCGCTGACGAGCTCCTCGCTCCGCAGCTTCTCGAAGCAGGCCCGCTCGGCAGGTGGAGCAGGCGCGGAGGCCGCTGCTGTCAGGGCAGTGGTAGGTGCCGCAGCTTTCAGGGCAGTGGTCGCTGTAGCCGCCCTCGGCAGTGCAGCTCCTCCTCCTCCTCCTCCTCCTGCTCCTCCTCCTCCTTCTCCTCCTCCTCCTCCGCCTTCTCCGCATCCGCATCCACATCCGCATCCTCCTCCTCCTCCTCCTCCTCCTCCTCCTCCTCCTCTTCCTCCTCCTCATCCTCATCCTCATCCTCATCCTCATCCTCTCCTCGTCATCCTCATCCTTACTCCTCTTCCTTCATCCTCCTCCTCCTCCTCATCTTCCACCTCCGCCCATCCGCCATCCTCCGCACCTCCGCATCCTCGCATCCTCCTCCTCCTCCTCCTCCTCCTCCTCCTCCTCCTCCTCCTCCTCGGTGGCTATCCTGGACATCGCCCTGGGGGGCGCCCCGGGGCCCCATCTGGTTAGGTGCCCACTTTGGATTGTGCTGAACGAGCATCCCTGGCCGTCCAGCTCGCACTGGTTCCCGGTTGAGTACTGCTGGTTCCAGTGGGAGGGTCGTTGGTTCCAGTCGGAGTACTGCTTGCTCAAATGGTAGCCATGTTGGTTGCTCCGGTAGCGGTAGAGCCGCTAGTCCTTGTCGGAGCAGTTTCGGTCCCAATAGAAGGGTTGTTGGCTGTGGTTGTAGCGTTTCTGATCGGCGTGGGAGCGCTGCCAGTTCCCGATGTCGCGCGAGTGGTCCCAGCAGGTGCGCTGCTGGTTGTTGCCCGGCTGGCTCTTGAACTTGCAGGTAAGTGCTTCGCGAATGTCATCTTTGTTAGTCTCCTCCTGGATCGCATATACAATTATCTGGGCGGCCGCTCTGTATGACCTCGTAGCATGTGGTAGACGGCGCGGTAAGAAGACCTCGCGGTCATGGTCGGATTCGGCGTCCTCAAATTGTGTCTGTTGCTCTGGCAACTGCTGGCCTGGGCGGGCGTTGGGGCCGGGAGGCCCCCGCCTCCTCATCATAAGATTCATCATCCTCATCATCATTGTCCCGATCTTCTTCATCATCAGCAGCAGCATCAGCAACATCGTGATGATGAGCATTATCATCATCGCATTCGGCTGCAGCAGCATCATCAAAATCAGTATCAGCATCAGCATCATCAGCCCCATCATCATCATCATCATCATCATCAGCAGCAGCAGCAGCAGCATCATCACTATCAGCATCATCATCATCAGCAGCAGCATCAGCATCATCACCGTCGTCATCATCACCACCATCATCATCATCATAATCACCACCATCACTGGCACCATAAGCATCAGCATCACTATCATCCTCATCCTCGTCACCATCAGCATGAACATCTTAGCCGTTACCATCGCCATCACCACCATCGTCATCAACACCAGCATCAACATCATCATAACCGTCATCATCGCCATCACCCAAACCATCACCCACCGCAACAGCATCACCATCATCATCATCATCATCATCATCATCATCATCATCATCATCATCATCACCCGCATTCCCGTCCTCATCCTCACCATCAAATTGTTCTGACCAGCATCATCATCATTATCATCAGCAGCAGCACCACCAGCATCATCGTCACAAACAGAAATCCTTATCACAGTTATTATCACGATCTCTCTTCCTCTCTCTTCCCTCCTCCGCTTCCCGTCTCCTCCGTGTCCTCCCCCGCCTCCCACCACGAAGCTAGACACCACCGCCACAACCAGAGCACTCCAACGCCGCCGTGGAGGACGGAAACGAGGCCCCGATGAGCTTGCCCACAGTGCCGCCTTCCCTGTCCCAGCATGCAGCTGGTTTCGGCTCCGCCGTCGGGCGTTTTCCTGTATGTGCAAGCGCCTCCTGCGCCAGAAGGCGCTTGAGAAAACAGCCACGAGAGCCAATTCGCCTTCCCTGTCGTCCGACCCGCACAGCCAGATCCGAAGCA